>CM046365.1:30976550-31042963 GCA_025413025.1 Ficus hispida
TGTGAATATGTTTATTATGATGATAACAATATATGAACAGATTTATTTTTTTTCTCCATTGTGGTTTTTTTTTCCTCTCTGTCTTTTTTTCTTTTCCTGCTGTTTTTTTTTTTTACCGTTTTATGTGACAACCTGACTGTTTTCTATTATTCCTTCTGTTTTTTTTTTCCTTTTTTTTTTTTCCTCTTTGTTTTCTTTTCCTTCTTTCATTGCCGTCTTTTGTTGGTCTAAATTTTTTTAAAAAATAGTTTTGGATCACAGTTTTTAATGCTATGATGATCTCTGTTTAAGTATGTACTGATGCATATACCAGATTTTTTTTTTAATTGGTATATGATGCTGAATATGGTATTATCAATTGTATATGTTGCCTATACTATTTGACCATCTTTATGGTTGTCTGGGTGTTTAGAACTTTGTGTTGGATTGTTTTTGTCATCCTGTGATAGTATTCATATTATATAAATCTGTTTCCATACTATTGTCATATTTTGAAACTGTTTCCCCCTTTTATATATAATCACCGTTTCTCCTATTCTATTTGTTCTCTCTGTTTGGGGAAAACATTTCTGAAGTTTGCATCTTTTTGTTTTTTGTCCCGGTTCTTTCTTCTTTTCTTTTCAACACTTTCCCAAATATCAAACTTGGTAGCTGTGAAATATGATGTTGAATTGTATTATGGTTATTATTGATACATAATATTAATGAATCTGAGCATAATATAAAATATATTACAAAATTTTTTTGTCATTTTTTGCAGTATATATATTTATGTATGTTTGTATATTTAGTTATGTATTTAAATTAGTGTATATCATAGTATAATGCATATTTAAGTATCTGTGTTTTGATAATGTTTTATTACTATTATTATCTTTATTTGATTTGTTGTTGTTTATTTTTTATTTTTTACCCGGGGAGGTTTTCCTTTTTTTTTTTTTGGCAGTAGATTGTTGTAAAATTTCAATCTATTATAACAATTTCTGTATTTAAATAGTTTTATGATTAGAGATTATTGTAATTTTAATTGTATGATGTAAGTTTTTTATTATGTAATTGTATAGTTTTTATCTCTATGAATAATTTTTTTTTGCTTATAAGATATGTAATAGTTAATTAGCATGATTTAATTTATTCCTTATTTGATTTGGTTAATGCAAAATATTTACCAAACAAAATAGGAGTTAATGTTTTCGGGGCAAAAAAAAAAGGAGGTAGCATTACTTAACAATTTGGTAAATTAGGTTTTTTTATTAATCTATATTAAATTTTATATTGAGTACAAATTCATATTTTGTTATAGAACATAATTAAACATAATTTACTCATTATTCAATCAAATAAAAATAACTTTTGATATAAAAAAATAACCACTTCGGTTACAAAATAACATTTTCATAAATTATTATATAATGGTAATAATTAAACATTGAACACAATTTTTTTCGTCACCTGTGCGGAAATTGTACTGTTAAAACAAATACTAGAAAGTTTGTAATTACAAACATATATATTAAGAATGTTAAAATAATTTATTGCAATTATTTTTAACTAATATAACATTATATAAATATAACAATACATAAAAATTACAAAATAATCACTTGAAAAAATTATACAGAGAAAATTTTTTTTTAAACATATAGGAATTACAAATTATTAAATTAAGACAAATTTAATGAGCTAAAAAATTAAACAATGATTAACATAATAAAAGAATTTAATTTAACAAATATATAAAATTTTTTAATCAAACAATATCATACATACCATAAAAAAAAGGGCTAAATAAATTGAAGTCTAAAATAAAGAGTAATAATTTATTTATTTAATTTTATGTAAACAAAATTTCACAAATTAAATTATTCTTAGAAATTATAAAATGTTAAGTTTTAAAAAAATCTACATAAAAAAATGAAAATAAATTTACTATTTTAAAAATTAAATTACTATAAATAAATTATAATATAAAAAATCAAATAATAATGAATTCTATTCCAACAAAATAAAAACTAAATAAATTAAGCTATAAAGTAAATACTAATATCCTATTCATTTAATTTTATATAAAATAAAATTACAGAAATAAAATAATATCTAGAAATTATAAAATGTTAAATTTTAAAAAAATTTACATGAAAATTAAATAATCAGAACTAAATTATCTTATTTAAAAATTGATTTAACACAATTAAGTTATAATATTAGAAAATCAGATAATAATTAGATATAAATTTTGAATGAGATAAACAGATAACAAAAAAAAATTTTCTCTCCCTGTGATAAATTTTATCATATAAAATATTTATTTATAATAATTGTACGCAAATTATTACAAATATTATATATAAATATTTTTTTGTAAACAGATTTATTAAATATTATTATATTTTACATCTATTTATTAACTAGATTCTTATAAATATTGTATATTAATGTTGTATTCTAAAATTAAACTTATTAAATATGAAACATACTTTTATATTTATTTAGAAAGCTAAATATTTTTTTCTATTTTTTTAGTTATATTCATTTAGGCTGTTAAAATTTTTTTGATATTAAATGTTTGAATTTTTTTTTAATTTATTATTTATAGTCTTTTGTTTAGAATGTATTAATGCATTTTATTACAATAAAAAAAATTTATTACTAAATGTTTTCTTTAAATTTTAATATTTATTATTATTATTATATTACTATTTCTGTTTTTTATTGGCGCTAAATAAATTGTCTGTCTTTTTTTTTTGATAATATTTATCTGTTAACAATATTTTACAATATTTTTTTGATAATTTATATTAAAAAATTTAAATAAAGCAAAATGAAAAGAAAAACAAATAGTAATAACAATTATTTAAAATGTTCTAGACGTTCTAGAAACCAAATGTGTGCAAATGATAATAAGGCATCCACATCGACAAATATATATTTTGTAACGAATCAATTTGAAGAATTAAATTCAGATATTATTACCGGTGTTCGAAATAGATTTATTCAATTATGTTCAACTTATAACAACGACGAAGGAACATCAAATCCGTTTTCGGAAGGTCATACCTTATCATCAATTGAAGAAAGTAATTTTTTTACCTTTAATTCCCTTTTTTTTTTCCTATTACAAAATTTTAGAACCTTTTTTTACTAACTTTTTTTTTCTGTTTTTTTAACACATATTTTTTAAATAGATTTAAATAGTGAATATATTGATATTGGAGATTGTAATTGTATATGTCAATACTGTGGAGCTTTATTTTGGAAAATTGAACAAAAACAAAATACATATCTACCAAATTTTTCTTTATGTTGTCAAAATGGAAAAACTATGATACCTTTAAGAAAAAAACACCCGCAATTTTAGATCAACTTTTAAATTATTCTGGAGGACCTTTGAGTGCAAATTTTAGAAAAAATATTAGAGTTTATAATTCGATGTTTGCATTTACTTCATTTGGAGCAAATATTCAATCAGATATAAATAAATCATCGGGACCATATATTTTTAAAATTAGTGGACAAATTCATCATTTAATTGGATATTTACTTCCAATTAATAACAATCCCCCAAGATTTGCTCAATTATATATTTACGATACAGATAATGAAATTCAAAACAGAATAAGAACCTTTTCAAATAATAATAATCAAAATAATTTAAATGAGATTATTGTTAAAAAATTAATCTTGATGTTAGATGAAACAAATAAGTTAGTCCAACTTTTTAGAAGCGCTAGAGATGTTTACAAAAACAATAAAATACCATCAATGAAATTAAGATTGATTGGAAGAAGACAAGGAGATAGTACACAGTATGATCTTCCAACTTCAACAGATATAGGTGGTTTAATTATTGGAGATTTTGGTTTATATGAGAATGGTAGAGATATTATTATTCATAGTCAAACTGGAGAATTACAAAGAATCAACAAATTTCACCCATCTTATATGACATTACAATATCCTTTATTATTTCCTTATGGAGAAGATGGATATAGAGCTGATATAGAATGGAATCCAAATTTTACTGGTAAACAGCCATGTAGAAATCGAATATCAATGAGATCCTTTTATGCTTTTCAATTTCAACAACGATTACATGAAGGAAATACATTACTTAGAGCTGGACGACTTTTTCAACAATATATTGTAGATAGTTATGCTTCTATTGAAGAAGATGTTTAGATTATGTTAGACAAAATCAGAATAATTTAAGATCTGAAATTTACAAAGGTATTCAAGATGCTATAATTAGAGGTGATACAAACGCAGAAGCGATAGGAAAAAAAATTATTTTACCATCATCTTATACTGGAAGTCCAAGATATATGATTCAAAACTATCAAGATGCAATGGCGATTTGTAGACATTATGGAAATCCTGATATATTTTTAAATTTACATGTAATCCTAAATGGCCAGAAATCAAAAGAACTTTAAACATAATTTCAGGACAAAAATCTGAAGAAAGACCAGATATTATAAGTAGAATATTTAAAATAAAATTAAATCATTTATTAACTACAATAAAATCAGGTGATATTTTTGGAACTATAATAGCAGGTGAGTTAATTTATTTTAAATAAAAAAAAAGTTATTGCTTATTACTATTATGTTTTATCATAATAAATTAAAACAACTAACAAATTTTTTTTTCCTTTTATTTTTTTCTAGATCTATATGTTGTGGAGTTTCAAAAACGTGGTTTGCCTCATTGTCATATACTATTTTGGTTACATCCTGAACATAAATATCATAATGGTACAGAAATAGATAAATTTATTTCAGCTGAAATACTAGATCCAATAAAAGATCATTTAGGTTATAAAATTATAACAGAATATATGATACATGGACCATGTGGATATGCAAAAACAAATGCACCATGTATGAAAAACTCCAAATGTTCAAAAAAATTCCCAAAACAAATAAAAAATGAAACAACTACAGAAGATAATGGTTTTGTTATTTATCGTCGTAGAGGTACAGAATTTAATGTTATAAAAGAAGGTATTAAACTTGATAATAGATATGTTGTTCCGTATAATCGAACATTATGCTTAAAATATAGTGCTCATATTAATGTTGAAATATGTTCTCAATCTATGTTAATTAAATATTTATTTAAATATCTTACAAAAGGTCCAGATAGAATACGCGCTGTAATTGAAGATAATGTTATTACTGAAAATAATGAAACAACAATTTATAAAGAAGTCGATGAAATAAAAACTTATCTTAATTGCCGATATATCACACCTTATGAAGCAATTTGGAGAATATTTGAATATTCAATCCATTATAGAAATCCAGCCGTTCAACGACTATCTATTCATTTACCAAATATGCAAAATATCACATTTAATAAAAATCAACAATTTGAAAATATAATACGTCAACCACAAATTCAAAAAACAACATTAACAGAATGGATGGAAATTAATAAAACTAATAAAGATGCTCAAGAACTTACTTATACAGATTTTCCAACAAAATGAGTATGGAATAATAAAAATAAAATTTGGACTCCTCGACAAAATGGTCATACTATAGGAAGAACATTTTATATTCATCCAGGTTCAGGTGAATTATATTACTTAAAATTATTATTAAATCATCAAAAAGGAGCAACAACTTTTGAATCACTTAGAACAATAAATGATATAGTTTATCCTACAAATCAAATGGCTTGCTATGCATTAGGTTTGTTAGGAGATGATAAAGAATGAGATGAATCAATAAAAGAAGCATCATTTTGGTCAACATCTATTCAACTTCGACAACTCTTTATTATTATATTATTATTTTGTAATATTTCTGATCCAATAAAATTTCTTGAAAAACATTGAAAATTAATGTGTGAAGATATTTTATACAAAATAAGACAATTATTTAATAATCCTAATTTTGAAATCCCAGAAAACGAATTATATAATTATGTATTATATGAATTAGAAAAGTTATTAAATTTAAATTCAAGTTCTTTATCACATTATAATCTTCCACTTCCAACTAGATCATTACTTGATGATCTAAATAATAATCTTTTAAGAGAAGAACTCAATTATAATATATATAAATTAAAAGAAGAGAACGTCAATTTAGTACAAAATTTAAACAAAGAACAATTTTTTATTTATAACGAAATCTTAAAAGCGATTAAAGATAAACATAATAATCTATTTTTTATATATGGTTATGGAGGTACAAGAAAAACATATTTATGGAATACTATTATTAGTAAAATTAGATCAAACGGTGAAATAGTATTAGCTGTAGCATCATCTGGAATAACATCATTATTGTTACCAAAAGGTCGAACTGCACATTCAAGATTTCGTATACCTCTTTTAATCGATGAATTTTCAACTTGCCAGATAAAAAAATCTACTCAATTAGCAAAATTAATAGAAAAAACTACATTAATTTTATGGGATGAAGCACCTATGACTAATAAATATTGTTTTGAAGCTTTAGATAAAACAATGCAGGATTTAAAAAATAATTTTGATCATCCTTTTGGAGGAATGACAGTTATTTTAGGTGGTGATTTCAGACAAATATTACATGTTGTCCCAAATGGCACAAAAGAAAATATTATTGATGTAACTATAAACAATTCTTATCTTTGGCCATATTTTCGAATACTTACTTTAACAGAAAATATGCGGTTAAAAAGAAATAATTACTCTATTGAAAAACAAATAGAAATAACTAATTTTTCAGAATGGATTTTAAATGTTGGTGATGGAACAGCAAATGGAATAAAAGATCCAGAAAATGAAGATGCTACCTGGATTAAAATACCTGAAAAATATTTAATACAATACAATTCAAATTCTATTGAACAAATCTACACAATGATATATGATAATTTTCCTAATAATTTTCAAGATATTAATTATTTAAAACAACGAGCGATTATTACACCTAAAAATAAAACAACTGATGAAATAAATAAATATATATTATCATTAGTACCTACTGAAACAAAAATTTATTACAGTTGTGATACTATTCTTTCATCATATGGAAATATCGAAGAATTAAATCTCTTATATCCCACTGAATTTTTACACACTCTTAATTTCAATGGTTTGCCTCCACACGAATTAAAACTTAAGATTGGAATTCCTGTTATGTTAATGCGAAATCTTAATCAATCAATGAATTTATGTAATGGTACTAGAATGATTATTACACAATTAACAAATAAAATTGTCGAAGGACGTATAATTAACTCTGATAATACAAACGAAAAAGTTTATATACCAAGAATAGAAATGATAGTTCGTGAATCAAAATGGCCATTTACTTTAAAAAGACGACAATTTCCTTTAAAAATTTGTTATGCAATGACAATAAATAAAAGTCA
The DNA here is from genome assembly GCA_025413025.1 of Ficus hispida. Taxonomy (NCBI): domain Eukaryota; kingdom Viridiplantae; phylum Streptophyta; class Magnoliopsida; order Rosales; family Moraceae; genus Ficus; species Ficus hispida. The sequence goes on from CM046365.1 coordinate 30,983,919, forward strand.
AGGCCAATCTTTGAATAAAGTCGGATTATATTTAGAAGATGAAATTTTTAGTCATGGTCAATTATATGTTGCTTTATCTAGAGTGACTTCACCAAAAGGATTACATATTTTAATACATGATTCAATTAATAAATATCCAAATCATGTTAAAAATATTGTTTATAAAGAAATATTACACAATATTCATCAAAAATAATAAATATCTATTAAAAAAATAGAGTAATATTGATTTTGTTTCAATGAGCTTTACAACTAATAACGTTTGTATTTATATATATTATTTCTGTTTATAGAAAATGTTCAGTCCAATACGAGTGCTAAAACCAGGAGAAACACATCAAGCAATATGCGCTCGAATATGCCGGTTATGGAGAAACGCAGATTACAAAACCGGAAAACTAATAAGCCTTGACTGTTTATTAGTTGACAAACAGGTAATTCATTTTATTTCTCATTAATGTTATCATGTGTTTAAAAAATATATTTGCTTATTCTTTAATATATAACTAATGTATATTTTTTTAATACAGGATGAAGCAATACACGGTTTTATTCGTGCGAAAGATGCTGATTTCATAGCAAATAAAATACAAGTAGGCAGCATATATGAAATCATCAACTTTTTTATCGCGACCAACAAACCAAGGTTTAAAATCGTCCCTCACGTTGCGATGTTGCAATTTGCAAGATCCACTATTTTCAAATATGTTGAAGATGATATACCAGAAATACCTCAACTGAAATTCAACTTTGTGGAATTCAACCAACTTACACCAAAAATTGACATTAATGATCTTCTATCAGGTAAATCATATTTGATATCTATAGTTGTTACTTTATAATTAATAATTAGTAAATTATTTCTATATAAAATATTAACTAATTATTTCCTAATTATTATATTGTGTTAGACGTAATTGGTCGCATTATCTCCATCAAAAGTATCGAAGAATCTATTATAAATGATAGATCAGTAAAAAGACGAAGCGTCACCATTCAAAATATCAGGTAAATAAAAATAACATGTTATTAAAAATAAATTTCTAAAATTTTCATTATTTATTCTTAATATACTATTTGTTTGTATTTATTTTATTCCACAGAGAAGAAACGCTTAATGTTACTCTTTGGGGAGAACTTGGAGAAATATTTGATGAAAATGCAGTTCAAACGATGCCTGAACCAGTTGTTGTAGCATTTTCAGTAATGACGGCTAAACAATATATGGGTAAGTATATATACAACAATGAAGAAAAAAAAATCCCGTTCTCTTAACTTAAAAAAATTATAAAATTTATACTATTAATCACTAACTATTATAATCATACATATACAGGTGGACTTTATGTCGCTAGCACCAGTGGTTCTTCATATTATCTTGATCCAGACATTGCTGAAACCAAAAAAATCAAAAAAAGGTATTACAAAGTGTCATTCATAAATTATTTTATTATTTATATATATTAATTATAAAGAAACACTAACTTTGTTTAATATATTGATTTTCTATAGATTCAGTCAGTCTATCCAGAGAATCGACTTTATTGCTGGATCAACAAAACAAATGTTATCATTAGAAGAACAAAAGATTGCCAACCGAACAACTGTCGCTGAACTTCAAGCTTTAAATCCATTTCAAAATCAGGTAAATATTAAATTATTATCTATAAAATAAAATAAATCATTTACTCAACATTATTAATATAATTTTATCAAACAGGAAACAAAATTCACTGTTAAAGCGATCATTACCGAACTTAATATTCGTCAAGGTTGGTTCTACAATGCATGTCCAAGATGTTACAGACAACTAAAACAATCAGGGACATCATGGTGGTACGATAGTCATGGACATTTGACTACTATGCCAATCACTTGGTAATATACTTCATCTCTATCAAACAAAATTTTTTCCCTTTCTTTTTCATACGTGAATATCAAATTATTTAAAAATTAAATAAATATTAAATTTTTTTAATAGGTACAAAATTAACGCACGGATTGAAGACCACACTGGAGGGATGAATATCGTCATGTTTGGAAAAACAGTTCAATCATTGATAAACAAACCTTGCTCCATACTGACGATCTAAGAGGGATACACTGATTCAACCGTTATTCCTCCTATTCTGAACCAATTGAAAGGCATATCAAAAATATTTGTCATTCAATTTCGTCTACAAGGTGCGTTCATCGATGCAGTCATTGTAAAAACATTTGATGATGATATACAACCAATGTTGTTACCTGCACCGACAACAACATCGTTCGAAGAAATTCCACCATCATCAATTTCTATTGATCCAGAAACACCTCAGTTAGGAAGCAAAAAAACTGCAAAAAAACAACTGATCTTTACCAAACCTATCATCGAAAAAGTCGAATCAAGGTATATTATTATTTATATTTTAATATTGATTTTTTGATTATTTAATTTAATATATAATTATATATATTATTTATTATATAATTTTATATATTATTCTTTTAGTCCTCAACATCAACATCTCTCATCACATCATGAAATTATATCCCCAACGACCCAACAAAAAAACGAAAAGAAACCAGGTAATAACAATTTTTCTATATAATTACACAATAAATTAATAAATTTATTTCAATTTATATATTAATATAAACATCATCTTACTAACACATATAAATATTTTTATTATAACAGATCGGAGGAGAAGATGAAGAAAATTAAACACGAGTGACGCTTGGTTATTCTACAAGAAAAAAATTTACTACCTCAAGACTTCTTCTATGTATAAATGTAAATATATATCTATACTAATATAAATAATTCAGACATCTTAATGTAAATATAAATATCGAAAAAAACAAACTTATTTCCAATAATTATTGTAAATATATTATCTTTATTCTTTTTTCATACTTTGTTTCTTTTATTTTATTTTTTAAACACTCCTTTTTTTTTCCTTATCATTCGATATACAATATTATCTCTATTTTTTTTCTTTATATTAAAAACTTCATTTATTTTTTTTTCTTTTTTTACATATATATAACCGAATAATTTTTTCCATTTTTTTTTGTTTTTGGTTTTTTTTACTCATTAAATAAGATATATATATTTTATTTTGTTATAATATTTTTGTTCAAAATAAATTGTTCAAAATATTTTCAATCCACAAATTTTCTCTTACTTTTTTCCCCATATTTTATTTTTGTTTTAAATTTTTTCCTTTAAATAAATATATTTAAAAAAAATTCATCTTTTTTCTTTTGTTTTCACCTTTATTATTATTAGTATTATTATCATATTATTTTTGCGTGTTCAGTATTAAAAAAATTTAATACAAATTATACTAATTATAATTATAATATTTAACTCAAAAATTATTTTTATTATATAATATTCACTTTATTTATTTTTTTTGTTTCCGTGCATCGCACGGGTATTTACCTCGTATAATATAAAGGAATGTAATTTACTATTCACGTCAGTAAAGCTACATTTTTACCCTTTAGATTTGTTCCTCTTGCCTTTCCAGCACAGTTGAATGCCGATTTTACCCTTTTTTGCTGGTTGGACGGTTTTGCCCTTCGCCCTTTGCCTGTTGGTTTTTTGTGTATAGTGGCTTTCCTTTTTTGTCCCTCAAACCCTAATGCATTATTTTTCTGTCTTTCTCTGCCGCCGCTTGCCTTCCCTCTCTCCTTTTCTGAGTTCTTAATTTTGTTTTGCCTTCTCTGTGTCTCTCTCTGTGTCTCTCTCTGTCTTCATTTTTCTTCTTCTTCCTTCTTTGGTTTTTGGTATTCTGATAGCACTTTTCTCTTTGTCTTTCTCTGCCGCCGCTTGCCTTCCCTCTCTCCTTTTCTGAGTTCTATAATTGTTTTGTCTTCTTTGTGTCTGTCTCTCTTGTCTCTCTCTCTCTTCATTTTTCTTCTTCTTCTTTCTTTGGTTTTTGGTATTCTGATTGTCAGTTTCTTCATTTTCTTCTTTCTCTTTGCCGTTGTTTCCTTTCTTTTTTTTTTTTTTGCCTGTATTTTTCTCTCCCTGTTTTTTTTTTTTTTTTTTTCCTGTTTTTCTTTTTCGCCTTTTCCGTTTATTGAAACCCTAAGTTTTTTTCCTCTCTTTTCTTTCTGCTGCTGTCTGTTTTTAGGTCTCAAGTTGTTCTTTGGTTTTTGATTTTCGTTTTTCCTTTCTTATTTTGTCCGTTTATTTTGTTCTTGGCTAATGTTTCAGTGGTTAAATTGGGTTTGGTTGTTTTGTTCTTGGGTGAGCTTGGTTTGGTGAGATCTGAGATTTTCTTAGTGGAAAGTTTTGTGGAGTTTAACGTTTTTGACGAGGACGTTGAATTCAGCTTCTTGATTTTGGAAGTGGAATTCAACTTTTTTACCTCAAGCGTAGAACTAACACCGTCGGAGAGTGATTGATATGTTCTGTTCTGTTTTTTTTTTTTTCCCCGTTTGAAATTTGTGCTGCTGGGTTTCCTAAAAATTTTCAATGCATGTTTGTTGACATTTTTTTTTTCTCACGGAGTGGTTTCCTACTTTGTTCTTTGGGTTTTGGAGACTGTTTGAGGGTTTCATTTTTTGTCACTTTATTTTGTTCTGTTCTATTTTTTTTTTCCCCGTTTGAAATTTGTGCTGGTGGGTTTGTGTTTGTTTTAGTTAAAAAAGTTAGTCGTTTTTGATATGTTGTTGTTGGAAAATTTTGGTTTACAGGGAATGGTTTTTTGGGCATGGTGATTTTGTTTTTTTAGATCTTTCTTCTCCCACATTTATTTCGTCGTTCTTTTTCTACCGGTGGGTTGCTTTTGGTTTTGGTCAAGAAATTTCATGCTTTTGGGGTTGTTGTTGTTGGAGAATTTTGGTTTGCAGCAACTGGTTTTCAATGCATGTTTCTTGAAGTTTTTCTAATATTTTTTTCCCGATTGGTTTTGTAGTTTGTTCTATGGATTTTAGGGACTGTTCGAGGATGGCAAGAGTGGCAGAAGAAAAAGATATGAATCTGAAAATGTATACATTGTGGATTGGAGTACTTGCATTTCTCAGTTGGGTGCTTGAAGTTTCTGACGAATATATTGAAGACTTTTTATTCCTGATGTTTGTGTTTTCAAATTATTTGGTTCCCCCCCCCCCCCCCGGGTATTCGTTCTTTCATTCTCTAACCGAATTTTGATTTATTTATTTTTATTTTCTTTAAATATTTGTGATGATTTAGTTACAATAGAAATGATTATTTGTTACAGTTTTGTAACTTGGAGTCTGAAAATTACTTTTGTTGGAATTTGTTTCATCTGTATATCTGCACTCTTTGTTGTCAGTGTATGTATTTTTATTATATACGTGTAAGTATTATATGTTTGGTGCTTTTTACCGACTCTTTACAAACACCGTCTCGAAGTTCTCTTATCTGTTTTTTTTTTCCTTATATATTACATTTCTTCTCATATATTACATATTTCTTATGTTCTGCTATTAGAATTTCCGTAATATCTTCTCACTTACTCTCTTTCAAATTTCCTTTCTTTACTACTTAAAATAGTCTCTCCTACTGTTTCTGAATTTCTCTAAACTCTTCATTTTCAAATCCTCACTTCTGTGGAAATCTTCTGCTTTTTATCCAGGTATTATATTTGACGTTACATTTTTAGTCTATTAATTACTTTCTTAACTGATTTTATATTCTATCTTTATTGATTTTTATACTCTTACTATTGGTTTTGGAGTGATTTTATTGTCTGTATGTATTCTATTGTTTGGACGTTTTTAGCTTTTTAAATAAGCCTATTAATTATGTTGTCTATAGTGTCATGATTTTTTCCTCGCTCTAACTCTATCTATATAGTATTTTCTATGTTCTTTGTCGCTGCTCTTCTTCGTTGTTAAAAGTTATTTGAGATGTTTCATGTTCCTATTTTATTTAGTCTTTGTTTTTTTTCCCTTTTGTGTATCATTATATTATAGAATCTGATATGTTGTTTTTATTATTCTGATTATGTATAATTATGTATTACCTATTTTTTTTAACTTTGTTTATGGTGTCTTTCCAACACACCTAAATACTGATTTTATCCTCCTTTTATTGTCTACATGATTTTACCCCATGAAATTTGTGGACCGGTTGTTTGTGTATGTTGTCTTGACTGTTCTGCTTCTCAAATCCTAATTTTTCATTCTGTTTCTTCTTTCTGTCGTTGCATCGCTTTTCTCTCTCTCTTTTCAGTTTTCATTTTTTCCAAAAAAAACTAATCTGCTATGATGATCTCTATTACAATATCCATATACCAGATGGATTATTTACTTTGGTATATGTTGATGAATGTCATATTGTTCATAGTATATATTAAATAACTAATATATATTATTTGATAGTTTTGATGGTTGCCGTGAATATGTTTGGGTGAATATGTTTGGGAATTGTATAATGTTTTTATTGTTTTCATATTGTTTTTTATTCTGCAATGTTTTATAAGTGTTTTTTTTTTTATGGATTTATAGTTAATAGATCAGCAGATTTGGGTTTTTTTTTTTCTCATTTATTTTTAGTATCAGTTATGGTTACTGTTTTTATTAATTTTGTATGTTATTTTCTTTTTTCTGATTTTTCCCCTTGCTGTTTCATCAAAAATACTTATGATTACACTTATATATTATTGCTTACATCAATTTATTTTATATTTATTATATTTCTCTTTTTTTCCCCCTTACAATTTGTTGTCTTTTTATTCCTTGAAATTTTCGTTATTAAGTTTAAATTTTTACCTACAGTTTTTATATTCTATTGTTTCATTTTATTTATTATGTTAAACGGTTATTCTTGATTTCTGACTTTTGTTTAATAATATTTATTTGACTTTTATTTTTTTTACTGTTTTTTTACTTTTATTTCTGTTTTTATTTTCAATTTTTTTCTTTTACAGATATTCCCAAACATTTCACGTGCTAGCTATTAAAAACGACGTTGAATTATATTTTAGTTAATTTTGATAAGCCTATTTTTATATTGTCAGCTAAATTTTTTCATTTTTAAGAGTTATTATAAATTTGTTTCATATTCTTTTTAGTATGTATATGTATATATATACTTTTTTTTTTCCGCTTATATATTTATTTTTGTGTACATCATTCAGTATTTACAAGTTTTTTATTTTTTTTCCATCACAATATTCGGTCAGGGAATTTTTGCTTTTTTTTTTTTTTTTTACTTTTTTTCCGTTTTAATTTTTATTACCGGGAGTTTTCTGTGTTTTTATTAATGGGGTGTTTGGTGAATGAGTTCAGTTTGAGTTGAGTTGAGATTTTTAAATTTGAATAGTAATTTTTGTTGATTTTTTCAGAAAAGACAAAATTTTTTCAGGAAAAAAAAAACATGATGAAAAAAGTACAATTTAGTTTGAATTGAGTTAACAAACCAAACAAATCCTAAATTAGTCAGGTTTTTAGGTGTAGGTTTGTTATATTTGTATTTATTAAATTAGTGAGGTTTTTAAGTGTAGTTTTGTTATATTTGTATGTAAATATTTTGATTATTATGAACCATTGTAATTTAAATTGTTCTGTACTTTTATAATGTAAGTTTAAAGTTTTCATTTGTATATATTTTTATTTTATTTAAATTTATGTTATAGAAAATGAATGTTGGTTCAAAATGTAGACCGTTAATGTTATTTATCATTTAATTTAGCAAAATAGGCATTTTTTCCTAACGGAAAAATTCGATAAAAAATTATGAGCCAATCACGATTTATTTATAGTCATATAAATTATAGATAAATAGATTTAATTACATAATTTTTATATAAATTTAAATTCATTTAAGATAATATGAATTATAAATACATAAATTGGACCTCATAAATTTTTAAATAAACTTTAAGTTTGTTTATACATTTATTTAACAATGCTAAAATTTTTGTTTTTAACAATATAATTTAGGTCATAAAATAAACTTAAGAATAAATTTATATACAGCAGTATTATATATAAATTATATAAAAAGATATCAATTTAAATAAAAATATCATATTATATAAAAAATTGAATTTGTTCAATATAATGAACAAAAAATATATATATAATTTAGACAATGACACTTAAAAAGCTAATATTAGACTTACATAAAATGAACAAAACTATACGTATATATTGGGTAATATTCATCTTTTTGGTCAACGGCTGCACAATTTCGTCAATTTTTTATTACAATATTATTATTTTGTAATATTTATAATCTATCAAATTTTTAAAAAAAATTAAAAATTAATGTGTGACGATATTTTATACAAAGTAAGAATGTTATTTAATAATCAAAATTTTCAAATTCTAGAAAATGAATTATATAATTTTGTATTATATGAATTAGAAAAAATATTAAATTTAAATTCATCTTCTCTATTACATTATAATCTTCCACTTTCAACTGGATCATTAATCGAAGATTTAAATAATAATCTTTTAAGAGAAGACTTAATTATGATAGATATGAATTAAAAGAAGAAAATCTTAAGTTAGTACAAAATTTAAATGAAGAACAACTCTATATTTATAATCAAATTTTACAAGCAATTGAAATAAAACAAGATAATTTATTTTTTATATATGGTTATGGTGGAACATGAAAAACATATTTATGGAATACTATATATTATTAGTAAAATTAGATCAAATGGTGAAATTGTACTAGTTGTAGCATCATCAGGTATAGCATCATTATTATTACCAATAGGACGAACAACACATTCAAGATTTCGTATACCTCTTTCAATTGATAAATTTTCAACCTGTCAGATCAAAAAATGTACTCAATTAGTAAAATTAATTGAAAAAACAACATTAATATTATAGAACGAAGCACTATGACGAATAAATATTGTTTTGAAACTTTGACAAGACATTACAAGATTTAAAAAATGACATTAATCGTCCATTTGGAGGAATGACAGTCATATTAGGTGGTGATTTTAGACAAATATTATCAGTTATACCAAATGGAACAAAAGAAAATATAATTAATGTAACTATAAATAATTCTTACCTTTGGGAACATTTTCGTAGACTAATCTTAACAAAAAATATGTGCCTAAAAAAATTTCCTTCTAATTCTAATCAACAAATAGAAATTAGTAAATTTTCCGAATGGATTTTAAATATTGGTAATGGAACAGTAGATGGAATAACAGATACAGAAAATGAAGATGCTACTTGGATTAAAATACCAGAAGAATATATAATACCATATAATACAGATTCTATAAAACATATTTCAACAACAATATACGAAAATTTGGATACCAATTTTGATAATATTGATTATTTAAAACAACGAACAATTGTTACACGAAAAAATAAGACAACCAATGTAATCAACAAATACTTATTAAACTTAGTACCAACAGAGAAAAAAATTTATTATAGTTATGATACTATTATTTTATCATCTGGAAATCTCGAATTAAATCTTTTATATCCTACTTAGTTTTTACATAAACTTAATTTTAATGGATTACCTCCACATGAATTAAACTAAAAGTTGAAATTCCAGTTATGTTAATTAAAAATCTTAACCAATAATGGGATTATGCAATGGTACAAGACTTATTATAACACAATTAACAAATAGAATTGTTGAAGGTCGTATTATTAATTCTAACGAACGAATGAAAAAGTTTATATACCAAGAATAAAAATGACAGTAAATGAATCTAATTACCCTTTTACATTAAAAAGACGACAATTCCTTTAAAAATATGTTACGCTATGACAATAAATACAAGTCAAGGTCAATTATTAAATAAAGTTGGATTGTATTTAGAAGATAAAATTTTTAGTCATGGACAATTATATGTTGTATTATCAAGAGTTACATCATCAAAGGGTTTATTTATTTTAATACATGATTCGATAAATATATTTTCAAATCATATTAAAAATATTGTTAATAAAGAAATATTACATAACATTAATTAAAATTTATAATTGATTTGAGATATTAAATATTTACCAACTAATAATTTTTTCCTCATAATTATATTATTCAAATATGCAATTCATTAAATTTATAACCAAATATATTTCTATATTTTTATTATTTATAGAAAATGTTCAGTCCATTACGAATATTAAAAGTAGGAGAAACATATGGGACAATGCGTGCTCGATTTTGTTGCTTATGGAGTAACACATACTACAACACTGGACGTCTAATAAGCGTTGATTGCTTATTAGTAGATAACAGGTAATTGCACTAACTTTTTTTCCAAAATTTATTTTTATTACTAATCAAAATTGTTTATTATTATTATTATTATATATAAATTATAATAAATTGATATATATTTTTTACAGGATGAGGCAATACATGGATTTGTGCGTGCAAAAGATGCTGATTTCATAATAAACAAAATACAAATTGACAATATATATGAAATCAGCAATTTTTTTGTTAAGCACAATAAACAAAGATACAAGATTGTTCCACATAGAGCAATGTTGCAGTTTGCGCGGTTCACGATTTTCAAAGAAGTTCAAGAAGATATTCCTGAGATACCTCAATACAAATTTAATTTTGTTGAATATGAACAGTTAACATCAAGAGTTGACATTAATGACATCCTTTCAGGTAAATAATACATAATATCCTAATTTTTATTACATCAAAAATTATAAATATATAATATAAATATAATATTTACTAATTTTATATTTATAATTTTATGACAGATGTTATTGGTCACCTGATATCTATAAAAGGATTGAAGAATCTAATGTAGGTAATAAAGTAGTCAAAAGACGAAATCTGACGATTCAAAACATCAGGTAATAATAAATTATATATTATTACAAATATATGTCCATTAAAAGAGAAATCTTTTCTTCATAATTCATTTATTTAAATTTATTGTCTTTTACAGAGAAGAATAATTAAGTATAACTTTTTGGGGAGAAATGGGAGAAAATTTGGACGAAAATGCTGTTCAAAGAATGTCTGAACCAGTTATAATCGCTTTTACAGCTATGGCAGGAAAACAATATCTTGGTAAGTATAAATATAATAAATATAAATGGATATAAATTTATCTCAAATAACAACAATATATTTTTAATTATTATTTTCAATAATCACAAATATACAGGTGGATTTTATGTAGCAAGTACTTCTGCAATATCATTTTATTTTGACCCACAGATCGCTGAGTCAGAGAAAATAAAAAAAAAGGTACCTTTAATATTTATTACAAAAAATATCATGATTATTTATATATTTTACACTTTCCTAAATATATTAACATTATTTAATATTTTATATATTTATAGGTTTAGTCATTCCATTCAAGGAATAGACTTTATTGCTCCATCAACACAAAAACCAATAGCATTAGAGGAGCAAAAAAGAATGAATAGACTGGTGATAGCAGAACTTCGACGTTTAGATCCATATCAAAATCAGGTAAATTTTTATTTAATACTTTTTAATTAAAATATATAATTTTACAAATTTGTTGTCTTTAAATAATAGGATAAAAAATTTACGATAAAGGCAACCATTACAGACATAGATGCACAACAAGGTTGGTTTTACAATGTCTGTCCACGTTGTTATAGACGTGTAAAATAATCAGGAACTTCATGGTGGTGCGACACATGCCTATTTAGCAACAATACCAATGAGTTGGTAATATTCATCACTCTTATTATAAAAAATTACTAAATTAGCATTAAATACTATAAAATTTAATAATTTTCTATTATTTATAACAGGTACAAAATTAATACTCGAATCGAAGACAGCACTGGAGGAATAAATATTGTAATGCTTGGAAAAATAGTACAATCATTGGTGAATAAAGCTTGCTCCATACTAACAATTTAGGAAGGATATACCGATCCAAGCATCATTCCTCCTCTCATCAATCAACTCAAAGGCATGTCAAAAATATTTTTAATTCAATTTCGTCCAAGAGGTGCATTCATTGATACAACAGTTATAAAGACCTTTGATGACGATGAATCACAAATGTTATTGCCTGCACTGCCAATCGAATCCCCAAAACATATGCCACAACCATTAACATCTTTCGATCCAGAAACACCACTACCAGAAACCAAAAAAGATATGAAAAAACAGCTTTTCATCACTGAATCAATAACAGAAGATATTCAATCAAGGTACATTATTATTCATTATTTGTTTCAAATTTTGTATATTTATCTACATAAATTATAAATATTTATATAAGTATACTTATTGTTATTTCAGCGCTCATGAAGAACCTTCATCAACAGAAATTCAGACATCTTCTATTGATCCATTTAGAAAACGAAAAGAATCAATGTATACTTATCTTTTATTTATATTTATATATTATATAATTATACCAATTTCAATTTTATTTATAACTATAAAATAATTTATTTTTTTTTTCATGACAGATCGAACGAAAAGGGAAAGAAGATTAAACACAGTTGATGAAATCTTCAGTCCAAAATATTTTAGTTCTAACAACTCAGTTTATAAATATATATATATATATATTTTTGTTTGTATATATAAATGCAACATCTACATATAAACTTTAATGTAAATATTAGAATATTATCGTTGCTTTTTCTGTATATATTATCTTTTTTTTGTATTAAAAGAATCGAATATATACTTATAAAAACTATAGATTGATACACATAAATCTTTGTTTCTAATTATTTTACGCTCCCTACTTTGCTTCGACTGAAAAAAAAAAACTTTGTTTGTTTTATTTTGTTCTTTTTTTTCACAACAAACAAATTATCTAATTTCTTAATTTTTGTTATTTATTTATTAATATTCTTTATTTTTTAACAAAAAGTTTTATTATTTTATTTCTTTATTAATCAAATATATAACATACATATTTACCTGCACTTTTTTAATATATCTAAAAAAACCAAAAACTATGATTTTTATATACCATGCATAATATAGATATTAAACTCGTATAATACTAAAGGAATGTAACTTTACTATACACGTACAGTAAAGTTACATTTTTACCCTTTAGATTTGTTCATCTTGCCTTTCCTGCACGGTTGAATACCGATTTTACCCCTTTTTTTTTTTTGTTGCTTGGACGGTTTTGCTTCTCTCTGAGTTCTTATTTTTGTTTTTTTTCCTTTTGGGTAACTTTACAGTTTTGTTTGGACTGTTCACGCCGCTTGGCTTCTCTCTCTCCTTTTCTGACTTCTTATTTTTGTTTTGCCTTCTTTGTCTTCTCTCTCTGTGTGTCTCTCTCTGTCTTCATTTTTCTTCATTTTCTTTCTTTGGTTTTTGGTTTTCTGATAGTCAGTTAGTGGATTTGCTGGCAATTCAAATCCAAACCAGAAAGTAAGTTAAGGATTTTTTATATTTTAAAAAAATAAGAACTTTTCGGTATTGTTTTACATTGAATCTTGTATAATTCTATCAAACTACAATCTTCGGACAAAAGACTATTATATATATATATAGGCAACTGAATTTATTTGACAACAAAAAAAAAATTTTGTATAGTAAAAAGAAGAATGGGAAAAATAAGCTTTCTTAATTAACCGGGAAAATGGGTGCGGATCAATATCTGCACAAATCTAGATAGTATGGTATATATCATGAGTTTTTATAACACTAAAGTGACATATTTATTTTTATCATTCTAAAACATCAATCTTTCAATAAGTTAAAAAAAAAATCATCTTTTAATTATCTTGATAGAATCTTTTTGGTTTTGTTTTCTTTAATCTTTCTTACATTTTTTAATAGGTCCTTTTCAAATTTTTTTTTTCTAATTCATCTTTGTGAAGATATTTTGCTTTATATTAAGAAATTTAGAGGTAAATAGCCCCTTTTTTTTTTTTTTTTTAAGTTTTCAGACAAATGACTAAAGTTTTTATTGTGTATTACTTAAATAATAATTTTTCTTATACTTTACATTATAACAAAAAGCATGTATTTATGTGATTGTATGTATATTCTAATGATAATTTCACATTTAACTCCATCAAAATATAAACTTTCAATTCTTCCACCTTTGATATATTTTTTTATTTATAAAAAGGGTTTCCAAAGTGGTTGTTTTCCTAATTCTCTGTCTCTTAATAATATAAAGAATGCTTTTGTTCCCGATTGAGTTATCTGGTAATTATGAATTCAAGTCTGACCCAAATTAGGTTTTAGCTTGGTGCATGTGTGCTTCAAGTGGTTAAGGCTGAAAAGGACTTTTAAAGAAGGAAAAAAAAAGGGTTTTCCATGGCACAAGATTTTGGATTATGACTCTGAACTTGGTCATGGACCCAACCGTTAATCTTCTATCAATCTGTTGACTTTAAGCCTATGCAGCTCTCTCTCTCTCTCTCTCTTATTACTTTAACCTATGTAAAGGGGGAGGAATTTGAAAAAAAATAGAATCTTCAGTTGTATGGTACGTAGGAAATTTGGAAGGAAGTTGTAAATATACGGTTATCCCATTTTTAATCCTTTCAATTTTTGAAAGAAAAGGAGAGAGAAAAATTTGTCAAAGTAATTTGGTATCCAAAATACTAATTTTAAACTCATCATCTTAATATTCAGAGTAAATAGTAGTAAATGACAAATTTACTAATAAATGATTTACTTACTTTTAGTTCATAGATTATTTAACTAGTAAATTTTTCGTTTGTTACTATTTATTTTAAATATTTTAAACTTATGAAATTTACGTTTTTTACTTTAAAATTATACTAATCATATTACATAAGTTTCAACTAGATGCTTGTCAATATCATGCTTCCGAGTTCCGAAGAACCAAAGTTTCTTCTCTTTATCCAAAATCTGATATGTCCTCTTGGTTGTTATCTGCTATATATTTAATGGGAGAGGTTGTGGTAGAGCCTCTCTCATAGACCCTATCAGTATAACTCTTTTTTTAACAGTTAGATTTTAATCGAACGGTTGATATATTATAGGTATACCATTGTTATCATAGACCTTATCTCATATAAACTTTCCCACCCCAAGTCTTCTTCACCGCCGGCGACCTGTCCACTACCAGAGACCGACGCTGGCGACCCACCCCGATGCCGACGACCCACTTCCGGCACTTTTTCCGGCACTTACCTCATATAAAATATGTAATATTATGCATATTTGATAAATGAATAGAAAGGCGTTGAATAGTTGGATTTCTATGATGTATTGGATATTCAAATATTCTCCAAATTGCTTCATAAGGTGTAATATATCGACAATTAAGATAAGCTTTTATTTCATCAACTTCTTTATAATTTATTGTCTCATTATTTTTACTTATAATGTTATCTTCAATAACTGCTCTAGTTCTATCTGGTCCTTTTGTTAAGTATTTAAATAAATATTTTATAACCATAGATTGAGAACATATTTCAACATTAGTATGTGCAGAATATTTTAAACACAAAGTTCGATTATAAGGTACAACATATCTATTATCAAGTTTTATTCATTCTTTTATAAAATTAAAATTTGTATCTCTCCGACGATAATTTACAAAACCATTTTCTTCAATTGATGTTTCATTTCTTATTTGTTTGGGGAATTTTTTTGAACATTTTGAATTTTTCATATATGGTGCTGATGTTTTTGCATATCCACATGATCCATGTATCATATATTCAGTAATAATTTTATGTCCTAAAGGATCCGTTATTGGGTCTGGAATTTCAGCGGAAATTATTTTATCTATTTGTGATGAATCATGGTATTTATATTCAGGATATAACCAAAATAACATATGACAATGAGGTATACCACGTTTTTGAAACTCAACAACATATAAATCTGATACAAAAAAACAATTAAAAAATAATGTTAGTATTTAAATTTTTAGAATAAAAAATGATATAAAAATAATAATATATTTAATTAGTGTATAAAGTAAATAAACTAACCTGCTATTATGGGTCCAAAAATTACACCTGATTTTATTGTTTTTAATAAATCATCTAATTTTATTTTAAATATTCTACTTATGATATCTGGTTTATTTTCGGATTTTTGTCCTAGAATTAATGATAAATTTCTTCTAATTTCTGGCCATTTTGGATTACATGTAAATGTTAAAAATATATCCGGATTTCCATAATATCTACAAATTGCCATTGCATCTTGATAATTTTGAATCATATATCTTAGACTTCCTGTATAAGATGATGGTAAAATAATTCTTTTCACAATTGCTTGTGCATCTGTATCACCTCTAACTATAGCATCTTGAATACCTTTATAAATTTCAGATCTTAAATTGTTTTAATTATGTTTAATATAATCGGTCAATTACATCCTGTAATGCACAAGTGATGATCAAGGTAAAGAAAGAAAGTAAAGAGAGAGACAAAAATTATATAAAAATATACATTACGGAAAATAATTAACAGATGTATATGGGCCACAAAATTGATGAGAACTTCTAGTTAATTCAAATTAAATAATTTGACTCATGAACTCTCTTGTTAATTTATTTTTCTTTTCACTAACATTTTTGGATTATGGGCAATTTGAGTTTGATTTCCAATGTTCACTGAAGCCACGTAGTGAGAGAAGTGGACATTTGCAGTCCATCAATTAAGGGAAGAATAAAATAAAATAAAAGATAGTTAGCAGCAACACATGCAAGAGTTAATTAATGTATACAGTATCAAAACAAAAAAAAAAACGAAAAAAAAAAAAAAAAAAATATATATATATATATATATATATATATATATAAGTCGTGTTGGTTGCCATATGTACAAGAATGTTTATTATTAATATAATTTCTCCTGATGATATATATAGAAACAAGGACATGATCAATGGAGTTCAAAGGGCGTTGCAATCAAGCCGCATTAGTTTATGTACCAACCTGTAACCACATATGACATATCTGATTTTAATATATACCAATTATTACGAATAAAAAAAAAGGTCACATGCATATATAAATATATATCGGAAACTGGAATGAACCTTGGTCTAATTTCTAAAGATATATATGGATTAGTAAAGTTAATAAGGAAAAGAATACGTCACCTACTTATGCATCTAGCCTAGCTGAAGAATATAAAATATATAGAAACAATACGTACTTGTGATAGGTTAGATGATGATGAAATATGAGCAAATTAAAGAAACAAAAAAGTGTGACACATTGACTAGGGTTTTGGAAAACTCGACCAGTACAAGGTGATCAAATATCAAATATTATTATTGTTTGGAATCAAGATGCATGTATGCGTATATACTATATAATTAGATCATTTACACCCCATGCGATATATATATATATATTCTCTGACAACGAAGGGTTCAGTCATGGCTTCAAGGACACAACCCTGAAACCTGTTAGCGTGGCGACGAGATCAGCACTCTTGCTCCAATATTGAACTTCTGGCTCGGAATCCAGCTCGAGTTATCGTTGAATTCGATGCCTCCGATGGTGACAAGTAAGTCCCCATGAAGTAATGGTGGCTTGCCGCTTTCTGGCCTTAACATTAATGTTGTTATCGAATTGTTGAGATGTCCAAGAGTCATAACCTCTCTGAGGGAAGTCCCCATTAAGAACAACAAGCTCTACCTTTGGGTGCGGAGTCGAGCGATATCGGTATGATTTGGTCGCCACTGCGATATAACTGGTGTCCACAAGAATGATCTGAAGTGGATTATTGTCACAGTCAAGTATTTTTGTTTCCGCCGAAAACTGGAAGTGAGGGGTTCTTCAAAAAGACTAGTTTAAAGCGTGGTGTTTCTAGGGCTTAGGTTTGTGGCAGTTCAATTTGGATTGTGATAGACCCCCACATTCTAGACATGTTTACAGATTTTGAAAAACACACAAAAAACCCACATCTGCTCTCTCTCTCTCTCTATTTATTTCTTAACTACAAGAATTTAAACTTTCAGCGACCAAAAAAAATTTGGTTGCCAAAGAGACATTTCAGAGACCAAATTTAGGTAGCAGAAAGTCACATTTTTCAGTTACTAAATTTTGATCACCGTAAGAGACATTCTGAGACCAAATGATTTCTTGGTCGTCAATGGAAGAGCGCGAAAAAAAAAATTTGGTTCCCGCAGAAAATATTTGGCGACCAACAAAATATTTTGTAGCAGAAAATTATTTTGGATGACCAAAATTTGATAGTAATAAATCTCCTTTTGTGACCAAATTCATTTGGTCCCTGTAAAATGCAAGTGAAAAAAAAAAAAAGTTCCTGTAGATAACATTTGGCGACCAACGAAATATTTGGTAACGGAAAATTATTTTTGATGACCAAAATTTGGTAGCAGTAAATCTCCTTTTGCGACCAAATTTATTCGGTCCATGTAAAATGAAAGTGAAACATATGGCGACCAAAATTGACAGCAGTAAATCTCCTTTGCAACCAAATTCATTTGGTCCTGTAAATGTGTGCGAAAAATAATCGGTTCATAAATATGACGACCAAAATTGATAGCAGTAAATCTCCTTAATTTGGTGATCAAATTTATTTGGTCCTATAAAATGCAAGTGAACCATATGACAACCAAAATTTGGTAGCAGTAAATCTCCTTTTGCGACCAAATTTATTCGGTCCTATAAAATGCAAGTGAAACATAAGGCGACCAAAATTTGGTAGCAGTAAATCTCCTTTTGCGACCAAATTTATTCGGTCCATGTAAAATGAAAGTGAAACATATGGCGACCAAAATTTGACAGCAGTAAATCTCCTTTTGCAACCAAATTCATTTGGTCCCTGTAAAATGTGTGCGAAAAATAATCGGTTCATAACATATGACGACCAAAATTTGATAGCAGTAAATCTCCTTAATTTGGTGATCAAATTTATTTGGTCCCTATAAAATGCAAGTGAACCATATGGCGACCAAAATTTGGTGGCAGTAAATCTCCTTTTGCGACCAAATTCATTCGGTCCTTATAAAATGCAAGTGAAACATAGTGACGACCAAAATTTGGTAGCAATAAATCTCCTTTTATGACCAAATTTATTTGGTCCATGTAAAATGCAAGTGAAACATATGGCGACCAAAATTTGGTAGTCGATTTCACATTTCTGCTACTAATATTTGGTAGCAGAAAGCTAGATTTTGCTACCAAATTCCTAATTTGATAGCGAATTCTTGTCAAAAATTTTTTTTTACCATAATATTGCACTTTTTTAAATAAGTAATTTCATGAGTAAACTCAATATAAAGTTTTTAATACAATACTAATATACATATATTAACATCAATCAATTAACAATTGATTCGATTTTAAATTTAATATTAAAAATACATTTCTTTCTCTCTTATTAGTCTCGTATTTATAAACTACACATTGATTCGAATAACCAAATCTATAGCATGCAGTTGTTATATTTTTAATGAAACATACATATATAAAGCATGTTATTCTCAAATCTATCCTAAAATATCTTGTTTGAGGAGGACAAAAAAAATTTTAAATTATATTTCAATAAATAATATTTTAAAAACAAAATGTAACTTTCGGCTACCAAAATATGGTTTTGATAACTAATTATACGTTTCTGCTACCAATATTTGGTAGTGAAAGCTAGATTTTGCAACCAAATTCCTAATTTGGTAGCGAAATCTTGTCAAAAAATTTTTTTTTTGGTCATAATATTACACCTTTTTATATGGTAATTTCATGAATAAACTCAATATAAAGTTTTTAATGCAATACTAATACACATTTATTAACATCAATCAATTTACAATTGATTCGATCTTAGAGTTAATATTAAAAATACATTTATTTCTCTCTTATTAATCTCGTATTTATAAACTACACAGTGATTCGAATAACCAGATTTATAGCTGTTGTTATATTTTTATGAAATATACATATGTAAAGCATGTTATTCTAAAATCTATCCTAAAATATCTTGTTTGGAGAGAATAAAAAAAATTTAAATTATATTTCAATAAAGAATACTTTAAAAACAAAAATAGTTTTCGACTATCAAAATATGGTTTTGGTAGCCGATTCCACATTTATGCTGTCAATATTTGATAGCGAAAAGCTAGATTTTGCGATCAAATTCAAATTTGGTAGTTGAATGCACAACAATCAGATACCAAATTCCTGATTTGGTAGCGAAATCTTGTTAAAAAAAATTTTTCTTTACCAAAATGTTACATCTTTTTGTATGGGTAATTTCATGAATAAAATCAATATAAAGTCTTTAATACATACTAATACACATATATTAACATCATCAATTTATAATTGATTTGATCTTAGAGTTAATATTGAAAATATGTTTCTTTCTCTCTTATTAATCTCGTATTTATAAACTAAACATTGATTCGAGTAACCAAATTTATAGCAGTTGTTATATTTTTTTATGAAACATACATATGTAAAGTCAGGTTATTCTCAAATCTATCATAAAATATCTTGTTTGGGGAGGATAAAAAAACTTTTAAATTATATTTCAATAAAAAATATTTTAAAAACAAAATATAACCTTCGGGCACCAAAATATGGTTTTTGTAGTCGATTCCACATTTCTGCTATCAATATTTAGTAGCAGAAAGCTAGATTTTGTTACCAAATTCATATTTGGTAGCAAGATCTTGTCAATTTTTTTTTTTCTATCATAAGCTTTCTATTTCACTTTTTTAATATAGTTTTTTTTTTATTTTTAGTAAATTTTTTAATTTAGTTTTTAAGATATATGTGCGAAAAAAACTTAAATTATAATATCAATAATAAAATAATATCATCCCTCTTAATTAATAAAAAAATACTAATTTTATTTTTATAAATAACTATTTCAATAATATCATTGGCTATCAAAATTTAATGATAAAAGATAATATTAATTTTTCATTAAAATTTTAAAATTGCCGCCTGTAATTTTGTACCAAAATTTTCATATATATATATATATATATATATATATATAAATTAGAGTTCTACTTATAATAACTCTCTCACCCTCTCACTTTCCCAATTATTGGCCCACTCCAGTACCCCCACCGATCATTCTCTCACACTCTCTCACTTTCCTCCCTCACTCATCTTGCCGCACCCACTCCATTTGTGTGCACACCCATCATTCTCAGTCTCTCACTCACTCTCTCACTTTCCCCAATAATCAAACTCCACCCACCAGCCATGACCATCATCAAAGGCATCATCAGCCACCACCACCACCAGGCAAGGAATTTAGTTGGGTCACTTTCCCCACTCCACCCCTACCCATCCCGTCGCCCCCCCTCTCGATTTCCTCCGCCCACGCCTGAAGCCGCCGATTACACCCAAATGTGTACAAAAACAAGCGGTCGATTGTAGCACAATTAGGACGGTCGATCCCACGAGGAGGTGATAAAAACAATTAAGAAAAGATTAGCGGAGCAAAAGCGTTAGAGGAATAAGTAATCAAAGAAAGAAGATAAGGAAATATTTTTGTGATTTTTAAAATAATGTTTAAGACAACGTAATTTAGAAATGAAGAAAATTCAATAATTAAAAGTGGTAAAGCATCAAGAATCCTTCATGTATATTGTTTTCCAATTTTAATTTTGATTTAACAAAAATATTCAAATGAATTAGACTTCTCACTTTAAGACTAAAAAGATTATTATTACAAATTATCTAAAATCGACAATATATCAAATTGATAATATTGCAGTAAAAGATCAATTTATAAAATAATTCTAATTACAAAACATTTCATGATAAAATTTACATAGAAAAAGCATGACTGAATCTATATAAAGACTTAGCACAAAATATTTTACATTCAAAGAAAATTAGAAAATGGGGAAAAATAGTTCACTCAAATATATATATGCATTATAATATTAAACAAACAAAATCTCAATTCGAATACTCAACACATGAATTCATCTCTAGATTTTCCAAGAGAAATTAGCCTAAAATGCTCAACATCCTCACAAAAACTCTCCAAAAACTAGGAGAAGTTGGCTCTAAACTTAACCAAAAATTGGTTGTAAAAACAACACCCCTACCTCTTAAGGAGTCCCCATTTTATAGCCATGAATCCAATATGTTAGAGAATTTTTTTGGTGCAACAAATCCGCTACACCAGGCCGGTAGATCAGCCGGTTACTCATGGGACACCACCTGGGTGCAAGGATCAGGGAGGCGGTAATCCAGCTGGAAGAAATTAATTGCCTGGGCTGGAGTTGGCTGAGGATTCGGCCCGAGATTCTCGCGGGCTGGATTGTAGGCTGTGAAGTTTTAGCTGGGATCACGGGCTGGGATCAGGTGGGCTTGGATGACGGGCTGAGCTGGCTGCGCTTGGAGGGAGTAGCTGGGGCTGGCTGTGCGCGCGGGCTTGGGCTGTGATTTGGGCTGTAATCACGGGCCTGGCTGGTAGCTGGATTCACGCTCGGGCTTGGATCACGGGCTTGAGCTGGTGCACGTGGAGGGACAGCTGGCTGCGACAGGAAGAAAGGAGAGATAAAAAATGGAAAAGAAAGGAAAAAGAAAGAGGAAAGAATCCAAATAAATAAAATAATAAATATTTCTAAAGTAAAATATTATGAATTAATATTATGAAAATTTTTATTTAAAATATGATTTATTTAATAAATTATATAAATAAAAATATATTTTTATGTATTTATCAGGTATCAAAATATGATTTTGTAGTTGATTTCATATTTTTACTATCAATATTTAGTAGTAGAAAGCTAGATTTTGTTATCAAATTCATATTTGGTAGCAAGATCTTGTCAAAATTTTTTTTTTCTATCATAAACTTTCTATTGCACTTTTTTAATATAGTTTTTTTTTATTTTTCGTAAAATTTTTAATTTAGTTTTTAAGATATATGTGTAAAAAAAACTTAAATTATAATATCAATAACAAAATAATATCATCTCTCTTAATTAATAAAAAAAATACTAATTTTATTTTATAAATAACCTTTATAATATGGTTAGCAGTTCTTTTTTTCTTTTAATTTTGATAAGAAAGGTCACTGCATGGCTATTGTTGTTAGATAAGTCTCGAATATTTTGTGGTGCATAAAACTTAATGTGGTTGTTTTAGGCATTATTACTGTTGCTGATGAACGACGAGTGTGTGTCTTCCAGGATGTAGTTCCTAAATATCCAACTCATTGTGAGGTGGAGTGGGTTGATGCTGAGGATCCACTGTTTCTGCTCTACACTAGTGGCAGTACTGGCAAGCCAAAGGTATGGCGTGTGCGTATGCATCACAAAATCACATCCATGATTCAAGGATGTGCTTCTTTCCCAGTAAAACAGAGTATTTTCGTTCTTTTTTCCTAGGTAGGCGTGTTTTAATTTTTATTTACCTTTTAATTTTTTTCCTTTTTCCTTTGAAGGGTGTTCTCCATACAACCGGAGGATATATGGTGTAGACTGCAACAACATTCAAATATGCATTTGATTATAAACCTACTGATATATACTGGTATCTTTGAATAGTCAGCCCTCTTTTCTTTGGAACTTCTCGATAGTATTGAACCATTTTGCTGCTTAACAAACCCCCCATTTTTCTTTCTTCTAGACGGCTGACTGTGGTTGGATTACTGGGCACAGCTACGTCACTTACGGACCCTTGCACAATGGAGCCAGTGTCATCATTTATGAAGGGGTAAATTTTACTTGAAATGTAGACTAGTCATTCATACTTAATAGAGGATAACTAACAGTAAGCCAAGAGCAATATTATGCACGCAAATACATGCATCCAATAATTACACTTTTAATGTTTGGAGAGCTAATGATAAACTTTGTGTTCCAAAACAACTGGCTTGGAAGCTAAGTAGAAAGTTCCATCCTTTAAGATAAAACATTCTCAGAAGGGAATTTGGCATTGATTGTGGATCTCCTTTAAGAATCTTCTGCAAAATTTTATTGCTTCTTATAACTTTTGGACTTGGGGTTGTACTAATTATGGAATCATTTTTGTAAGCTATTACATGTGAGAGTTTGTAGTTCAAAACCTGTAGATGGTCGCGTGAGAAGTGATTTATCTGTATTTACGGTTTAATTTTTGTCCTTGGAGACGCAGAATGTATGCACAAAAGAATTAGCTTCCTATAGCAGTAGGGCGGGTAGTAGTTTTTCTTATTTTTCTTTTCCTTTTTCTTTCTTTCTTTCCTTTTTTTTTTTTTTTTTTTTTTTTTTTTTTTTGGAGGCTTGTAAAAGTAACTACTAAGGCAAAAATAGGGCCATTTGCAAAAATTTCACTACCAGCTTAACATATCAAATCAGCATATCAATCGCAGATGGTAAATTTGGGGAGTCCATTGCATTTTTAATAGTCGTCTAATGTGAATGTATCAATGTACGACATGCAGGCTCCAAATTATCTCATTGTAGTTATTGATTAATGATTTGAATATAGAACACCCAATCAAGTTCAGATTTGACAAGCTTGGAAAAGTATTTAGATGTCTTTAAATTAACTTATTGGAGTGAAAAACATGGTTGGCAAAGTGACTGAGCTGAGGTGATTATGTAAAATCAATCTTAATTGCTAGACTTCATCAGCTATAATTCTTTTTATTTATATGTATTTATAACTCTTTGAATCTTGCAGCAACGTATGACGGAAGTACGTAATGAAAGATTAAGCCAACTGTCAGAGGATTCGCAACTCGCTTCTAATGATGAAGAAGATATCTACTCTTAAGTGTTGATGAATGAAAGGTATGAAAAATATGGGTTTAAGCATGGAACAGGTCTTGTGATTAAAAAGAGATAATTGAGCAGCTCTGGAGGACTTACACAACGATTGTTGGTCGAGAATCTTAGAACCGAAGTTGCGAACAATAAACAACGAGTGATAGATATGGAGGACATGATGAAAATACAAGACGAGATGATGAAAAGACAGGACGAGAGGTTGAAAAAACAAGATGAGCTAATCCGACAACTTCTTCAACAACTTAATCCGCCTTCAGATCATCCGAGACATTTCTTCCGCAGGCAAAATGGATTGCCGTCGCCACCGCCACCATCAACCACTATGTCCTAAGTTAGCTTTTGTTTTAATTATAGTTTACCTTCGTTTGATACCTATTATAGTTAAACATTTACCATAAATTGTTTAATGTGTTTAGAAATTTGGAGTCTCTTTATCTAATATAACATATTTTCTTGCATTATCGTTTTTTATAATTGTATATTTATAAATTGAAAAATATGTGACTATACTCTACAGGTTGTAAGTATTACTGTTACCAAAAAATTTTGGTTGCTCAAACTTTCGGCTACCAAAATATTTGGTAGTTAAAAGCTTTGCAAAATACGTTTTGCTATCAAATAACATTTGGTTGCGGAATACGAATATTCCTTACGATGATGTGTTTCGACAACCAAAAATTTTCAATGACCAAATTTTGGGCCCCAATATATGGTATCAAATTTTGGTAGCGGAATCTACTTATTTGGTTGTGGATATTTTGGAGACCAATTATGGCGACCAAAGTTTTTGGTCGCAGAAGAAAATGGCAAGTAAAAAATAGACATTCTGCTACTAACTTTTTGGTCTTAGAAGGTGAAAATTCTTGTAGTGCTCTCTCTTTTTATTGATTTGATCTTATTTATACAAATGAACCTATCACGTTTACTATTTGGGATTTTTTTAACTTTAAAGTCCATGACTTTGTTATCTCAAGTCCAAATTAGATGATTATTTTTTTAAATAAAAAATTACATATATATAATTTCGAAAGAAACGAAATAAGATTTATATTGATACTTTTTTCTGAATACATTTTAAGTTTTAACACATTTTTACTCGAAATAGTTTATTTTCACTAAACACACATCTGTAAAACTCATCTTAAGATCTCTAACCTCCAAAACACCATCTCTAAACATCCCCCAAAAGGACCCTTAGTTTTATTTTGTGTCCTATTGGTTTAATATTAAATTTTTATGTCATATTAATACAATAGTTTTTCAATTTGTATCATTCAGATGTTTTTTTCTTTTTTTCTTTTTTATTTTTTGGTGAATGGGATTCAAATATCCCTCAAGATGACCTAAATAATTTTTAAAAGTAATTCTATGTTAAACTATAAACACTCACACTGTCACACATGTACTTTCAAATTAACTTAAACAGCACTTATAGAAAGAAAGGAAAGACCTTTTTTAAAAAAAAAAAAAAAAAAAAAAAAAAAAACCCAAAACCATAGCATTTTGTTAACTTTATTGCCGATGTTTCTCACAGTAGGACTAATAATACCTGTTTTAAAAGTTCCAATAACGTGAAACCAAAACCGGCACTAAAAGGCAACCGGGAATATTTAACTTAAAAAAAAAAAAAAAAACCAAAACCAAAACCAAAACCAAAACCAACGCCAACGCCATAAGTTTGTCCTTAATTATTAAGTTCGGGAACACCGAGCTGAGCCAAAATTTCATCCAAAAGGCTCGTAGATCCTTCAGTTTTGCAAGTCCTGGCATGCTTCAGCATCGCTTCCCACCATTTTTCAGGCATACGTGCTAAGATCTGGTTTTTTTGAAGAAGAAGATTACAAAAAATTTTAATTAATGCCATGAGTTTAACACATTATAGTTATATATGATCGATATATAGAACAAGATATTTAGCATTAAAAGAATGGAGTACTACTATTTTTTCAAAAATTGAAAAAAAAAAAATTGGAGTAGAATTGTTTGTTATCCTAAAAAAAAACTAACATTGAAATCTTTTCCAGTTAATTAATATTAATATCTTATGTTGCATACATTACCAAACTAGACACACACACACACACTTATATATTATTTATTTATTTTTAATGATTCATTGTAATAATTAATAAATATGTGTGTATTTACAGTCCGCATCCGAACGGAATAAATTAAAGTAAATAGAAATAGAGAAAGTTAAATTGCTATATTATTATTTACCACTCTGAGCTTTTTCTCGCCATCAGGAGTAGCAGATAGGTTTAGAATATCCTTGACTGTTTTAATGTTCGCCTTCTGCAGCCGCTTGTGGAAAGCTCCGTTCCTCATAATCTTCTCCAGCTTCCAAACATCGTCATCCAAATTCGGAGGGTAATGCTTTTCCATTACTATAGTTGAGAACAGATATATTAAAGACCACACAACATACAATTTAGTATTTGATTTGAAACGGAGTAAATTTCATGTAAATAATTTTATAACAATAACTATCAGTATTTTATTTAATACACTTAAAAAATGTCACTATTATTTTAAAAGAATGGTGATGTTGAACATCACACAAATAAATAGACAAGACTCAGTGGACCTCAAGTCATGGGATCCACGGTTTATTTAAAATCATGCATTTATGCTCACTAATATTGTTCACACACACATATATGTATATATTGAACTTACATTTCACACGACGTTCCTTGACACGAAAGGCTTCAGTCACGGCTTCAAGTACAACACCAGAAAGGTCGTCGTTTATCCCAGTAGCAACTACTTTTGCCCCGATCTTGAACGTGTTGCTCCTGGTCCAGCTCGAGTTATCAGTAAATTTGATATCATCGATGATGACCATACCGTGCTTCAGCATGACAAGTAAATTCCCAACAAGTAGGGGTCGCTTGTCCTTTCTCTGCTTCACAATGTTGTCATCGAATTCTTTAGACGTCCAAGTGTCCTCAGAGAAGTCCCCATTAAGAACACATAGCTTTACTGTGACTGTACGGTCGTGCAGTATTGGCATGATTTGGTCGCCATCCTCAAACTTTAACTGAAGTGGATAACCGTTACAGTCTAGCACTTTGTCGTCGGTGTATATTTTTCCAAGTGAGCGGTTGGAAAAGACTAGTTTGGGGGCTTGGGTTTGGGGTACTGTATGTGGTTCGGCCACGAACTTATGGTATTGTTTCGGCTTATTAAGCTCTTCAGCCTCCTGAAATCATGAGCAAAATGATTTAAAAAAAAAACATAATAATATTATATATATATATATATATATATATATATATAATGTAAGTCCTGATGAGAAAAACACACATGGTGGAAGACAACTAAGACACTAAGACCACTTGGAAGACAAATACATGACCACACAAAAATTTCACACTTAAGTAACAACAACGAAGGCGGAAAACTTAATTAGGCTAAATCTTATTTAGAAGAGTTTCCTAAAAAAAAAAAAAATTAAGAGAGTTAGAAAAAGACCTTCTATGAATAAGGTTTGCAGAAAAGTGGGCTGTAATTTTAGAAGTCTCTGGATTAATATAGAGATCAAGAGTCGGTCATGAATATTTAACAAATCCTAACACTCAAATCATATCTGCCGACAGAAAGATTAAAAAAAAAAAAGAAGAAGAAGAAATAGAGCCATACCACTGTCCTGGTCATTTGCCCCTTAAGAATTGGGAAAGGGAGGTTGAATCCGACCGGAAGTCCATAATTTTGTGACGACATCCTTTGCCGTAGTGCTTCCAGAGGCTCGGGCCTAAATCAAAATTGCCAAAGAGTCGGTTTACAGAGACCAAGAAAGCAATAAGAGACATCGCAAAGAATCAACCCAAAGCATGCTTTGCAGTGAATAAATGAGTAAATTAAAAAAAATAAAACAAAGGGAAAACAAAAGATAATCTCTAAAATTAATCTCAGCACTTATAGAGATGTTGCAAAATGGTCGCCGGTTGATTTTTCTTCAAAATCTGGTGTCGCTTCCAATTTTTTCAAATATGGTCAGTAATGATACTTAACAAAAAGTGCGCTGAGATTTTGGGAGCTGGGTCTATTTATAAGAGGAATGAGAACACTTGCGTAAATTTCTAGGAAATTATCTACAATTATTGAAGTTACATGTGTAAAATATCTAGGGTGTTTGACATTTACACTCAATTTAAACTATATTATACTTTTTTTATTATTTTTTTATTATTTTTTTTTAAGTTTTTTGTCTTTTTTGAAAAAGTCAATAAAAATTACTATTCAAATTTAAAAATCTCAACTCAACTCATTCACCAAACACCCCCTTAAACCTACAACCTTATTTTTAATTTGATATATTATTAAAATATGGAATGTGCCTATTTTTTAAACCTTCTTTAGAATTCGGATTCCATTTATAAACAAAAGTCACCTATTAGAAAATTAAATAATAAAATAATAAAACAAGAAAAAAAACTAGAACACAAAGATGTTTAATATGAATGTGTTTGCATCTATAGATTAGTGGTAAGTTTGGTAAAATGGTTTGAGTTGAAATTTTTAAGTTTGAGTTGGTTGACTTTTTAAAAACTAGTTATAATTTTTGTTGACTTTCAGAAAAAGATAAAAACTGAGATAAAAATTTGAGTTTGAGATGTAATGTCAAATGCAAAGAAGAACTCACTGATAACAAGCACCTTATTAATAACAAACCAGAGTCTATCCAAATCCAAATATAGTTCTAACTTTACGATTTAAATATAATTCTAAATAATTACTAGAACAAATTCATAATTTAGATATCTACATGAATAAAGAATTTCTTTTATTGTATAATAGATTTCTCATTTTCTCCCTACTTCGTTTATTTCCTCTTCATTTTATTTAATTTGCTTTAAAAAGTAGGGAACGTACACACCGGTTGTAATAACCCTACTAAAGAAAGAGCGTCCAGCAGATTAAACCTCGATTTTTTGATAGGTTAAACCTCGATTAGACTTTAGCTCAACAATCATTAATATGTACATTAATGATTCCATATCAAACATTCAATTTCCTATTTTAGCATTTTCAGTATGTTAATCTATGTCCGAGTTGATCATACCCCTTTTGTCGGTCCAAGATACGAACGTCTGAATTTAATAAGAATGTTATTTGTTGGTGAGGTGAAATTTATTTCCTTGCAAAATTAAATTAAAAAAAAATCGTTCTGATCTCTTCTTCCTCTTGTAAAGGGAAGTGCACGAAATTGATTTTTAAAAAATCACTATTAAACTGCTACTATGACTCATATTATATATGGGGCACAACCTTTATTAGTTGTGATATTTAACCTCAATGATACTTCCTAATATTGTTCAAAGTGACATGAACTCTATTATCCACACATATTATATCAAGAAAAGTATATATATTTTTAATTAAAGATGAAGGAATCTTGCACAGGACCATCTCAAAACAGATACTAATTAAACTACATATTAGGTAGAGATTCGAGAGCTTATCAACTACTCACTTCGTTTCCCATTCTTTTCATTAACTTCCCCAGTTATATTTTTCCCATTCTTGATTCTTGATTCTTGATTCTTCATTATTAGCTACCAACTCGCCTAGTTATATTTTCTCATTAATACTAAGCCTTTGCTTGGTAAAACGGTTTGAGTTAAGATTTTTAAGTTGAGTTAAAGATAAGTTAAGTTGAGAGTTAAAGCTGTGTATTTGGTAAAAAGTTTGAGTTGAAAAGTTTAACTTGAGTTGGGAATTTGGATGTAAAAAGTTTAACTTGAATTGAGTGTTTGGATATAAAAAATTTGAATTAAAAAGTTTGACTTGATAAAAGGTATGTTTGTAACTTAGGTTCCAAATCAAAATTTTCATATCATTTTTCGTCTTTCTCTTATATGTTTAAAAAAATTATAACTAGTTTTTGAAAAATCAACCGACTTTAATTTAAAAATTTAATCTCTAATTTACTTACCAAACAGAGGCTAGAGTGTACATTTATATATACAATGATACTCTTAAACCTTCTTTAAACATAATTTATTAAAGTGAGAAATGTAATATAATTTAATGTTAATCACGTAGCTGACTCCAAAATAAGAAGTGTGGTTTTAGTCTAAAATATTAAAATTTTTATTAATATTATATTAAATAAATATCATGATGAAGATAATGTGCCTCCTTTATTGGTGAGAAACAAACAAAAAATGTATCATGAACAAAACAATAGTTGTAAATTATAACACTCGTGATTTGGGCATTCTAATTTTTTATTGGTTTAAATACAAAATCATACTATTTACAACTCTCGGGAAAAATAATGACAAAAATTAGAAACAAAAAAAAAAAACCCCAATAAAACATTTTGATTATGTATTAAAATTATAATGTGAGAGGCTGTCGTAGAGCCTCTCCCAGAGTAATTACCGGTAGAGCTCTTTTTTGAACCGTAGATTTAATCGAACGGTTGATATATTATTAGTGTACCATAATTACCATACACCTTATCTCATATAAACTTTCTCACCCTTATCTTCTCCGTCACCGGCAACTTGCTCCCAGACTCTGGTGATCACCCGACGCTGGCGACCATATGCCCGGTCGGCCCCTACCCCATCCCCGGCCACCCCCTCTCTTTCTCTTCTCGACCGACCCCTCTACCCCCAGCCTACCTGGTGGCCCCCACCACCCCAGCCCCCCTCCCCCGGCGCCCCCCCTGATGGGAACCCCCCACCCCCTCTTTCTTTTCCCGGCTGGCCCCCTTGCCCCTAGCCCGCCGGGTGCCCCCCCTCCCCGATGGGAAACCCCCCACCCCCCTCTCTCTTTTTCCCTTTCTCTCTCTTCTCGGCTAGCCCCCTTGCCCTTAACCTGCCCTGCGCCGCCCCCCCCACTCCCACTCTTTCTCTTCCCCTCTCTCTCTCTTCCCGGCCAGCCCCCCTGCCCGACGCCCCCTCCCCCGTTGCCCCCCCGATGGGAACCCCCTACACCCTTCTCTCTTTTACCCTCTCTTTCTTCCTGGACGGCCCCCCTGCCCCCAGCCCTCCCGATGGACCCCTTACCCAAGCCCCCCTCCCCCGGTGCCCCCCCTCCCCCCCCCCTCCGACAGGAACCCCCCCACCCTCCTTTCTCTCTTTCTCTCTCTTCCCGTTAGCTTTTTTTTTTTTTTTTTCTCTTGTTCACTTACTTTGTTATAATATGGGTGTGCATATAGTTTATCATGTACACCTTCAATATATAGACCATCCGATTTAAGATCAATGGTTTCAATAATGACTGTATCAGTAGAGACTCTCAATGAGTCTCTACCACAGTTTTATCCAATTATAATAACTTTCTAGAAAACAAAATTTGGAAAGAAAAGAAAAAAAAAAAGGAAAGCTATTATGAATTAATGACAAAGAACAAAACTTTAAATAGGATTAGGGAAGATTCTTTCCATTCCAGAAGCTCAGAAAGGAGGGAAGGTTCTTCCATGGTGTTCGCATTTGCAAAGAACCCAACCAAATATTGCCTGTACGGAAGAAACATCGAGCACTTTTTCTCCTTTTTCGGATTCAACGCTTTGTTCTTCACATAGAACACCTCATGAGCCGCCGCCATATTCTTTTTTCCCTTTCTGCCGCCAATTGCGGTGGCGGAGGAGACACCGGAGCCACCAGATCCTCTGTTTCCGATCGGCTTCTCTTCGGTCTTAGTGGCTTTGTTCTCCTCCGTCGAAGCCTTCCTCGATCCAAACAATGGCATCAGGAGCACGAACGATTCCTTGCCATCACTGTGGCTCTGCCGGAGCAGATCGTGGAATTGCCACCACCTTGAGGACGATGATCTGGCGGACTTGCTTTTTCATACCGTGCCAGCGACGGCGGAACGTCCTTCGGAGTCCACACGCAGTACGTCCCCTCAGGAATCTCATCCAATTCGTTGACCTCCGACGATGATGATGAAGATAGAGGCTGGACGAAGATAGAGGATCAAAGACCCAAGTAGCACATGGGAAAAATGAAGGACAATCAACCGAGCAAGAGGAAAGTAGCATATGGGAGAGGAGGGAGGGAGAAGTCGGGTAGTGGATGAACAGCAGATGGGCAACAGGGAAACCAAGAACAGTTTGCCTTGGGTTGGATGTACAGTAAACCAAGTTTGATTTACTGTGTAACGGTTCAAAAGCAAGTTGGAACCAAACTAAGTTAACAAACAATTTTAGTTAAGTTTGAACTCAAATATTTGAGTTCAAACTGTTGAGCCAAACTACAAGCTTAGGCCTTATTGCACCTTTTTCCTGTAATAGTGACGCCTTGGACTTGTTGATGTCAAAAATCTTCAGCACAATACTTGATGTGATTGCCTGACATGGTCAGCCTTGCATAGTCACTCTACGTCTGGTTGCCTGCAAAAGAGAAGCAGCTTGAAGTAACGGGGACACCGGTGGGGTGTCTGCCACGAGCACTCTGATGTTTAAATCAGTAATGACACTGATGAGCAAGCATAGAGGTAGAGCTTTGGCAAGGAAAAGTTATCCATATCTAAATAGGTGGGTTGACTCTGTATTTATAGACGTTCCCCGCAGGCTCGAACATTCGGGTGACCTGGTCGGGTTGAACTCCGAGTACTCCAGGCGGATATACATGTTTTAGGTGTAGAAGCACTGTACACCTAATGGGCTGACGCTGTGTGTCCGTGGTCTAGTATCGGGGGACACAAGGGCATGCTAGTGTCGGTACAGGTGAGCACTGTGCCAGTTTGGCTAGGCGGCAGATATCGGCGACAGGACATGCGTAGTAACATACAGCGTGTAAGGTGTCAGGCAATGGATGCGGAGTGTCGTGTCGGGTTACTGTTGTTAGCCTGTACGGGGTGGCATAACGCGGGTAGTGAGGGACCCATAGAGCAGGTGGTACTCAGCAGTAGTCAGGAAAATGCCGTCCGGGCCAATAACACGAGCCTTGACCTTGCTCCGCTCAGGGTAGGCAGCGGGGAGTAGTAGTACAACGAAGACGGTGGTCGTTCAATCGGGTTCCCAGAGTAGCATCTGAGCCTGGTCAGTTATGCTCTAGTCGGATACGAATGGTCACAGGTACTTTTTTACCCTTGAAAACAGTCCTCGTGTTCTCCGCAACCTGATCACTGTGAAAAATGGGATTTCGTCGTTGGATTAATTACACCAGGTCTATTTCTAAAATTCATACTAATATGCTAATTAACTACAAGCTAATTAAGCTTAAGTCCCTTTCTTCTAAGTTCGCAGTGCCTTTGGCTTCAATCCTTCCCTTGGTCCTCTCGGACCTTTTTGTATTCGGCTGTGTAGTGGTCCCCCACCCCACCCCACCCCACCCACCCACCCAACAATGACACTAGTAAGGTAAAAAAAAATTAATGACACTAGTTGCATTTTTTTTTTAATTGTTTCTTTGTTTTCCTTTCTGAAAAGGACGACGTCCGTTTCTTGACGTATTGGAAGGAGTTTATCCTAATTGGGTTGCCTAAATTGATCGCATTGGCTGCCTGTCCTTTTGAAAGATACTAGTAATATTTAAAATAAATAAAAAAAAACATAGTTTAGTAACATTACTTGTTCTTTTTTGAAAAATACACATATATCAGTAAGGTCTCAAATCCCACATCCCTTATAAAATAACATTTGTAATATAATGTTAATAATACTAAAAAAATCAATATATTTTGTACTAATAGTTTTAAATAATACCATGTTACATATGAAGATATACAAAGTTATATAAATCAACTATATCTAAGTAAAATATTACATTTGTCCGGCAAGTATGTAAGAGTTTTTCTTAATTATGTAAATCAAATCATTATTTTGCGTAAACTGTACAGTGTCCAAAGACTACTTGTAAAAGAATATTGTTTTTTTTTTTTTCTCATTTACCTTAGTTTTCTCCTATGCATATTATTAATGGAATGGAACGCTTATTTATGGGGGGAAGAAAGGACCAGTTTCCTAAGGGAATAATGGTTCTACTCTTTATAAAAATGACATTAATTTAGAAAACTTTACTTCTTCAAAACTAAGCAATATAGGATTTTAGGTTTGGGCTTGTTTGGCATTTATATTTAATTTAAACTAAACTGTATTTTTTTCATCATGTTTTTTGTCTTTTTCTGAAAAAGTTTTTTATTTTTTCTAAAAAAGTCAATAAAAATTACTATTCAAATTTAAAAATCTCAACTCATTCAGGTGGATCACATATAATTCTATCAAACTACAATAATCGGACAAAAGGCTATTATATATATATCGGCAACAGAATTTATTTGACAGCAAAAGATATTTTTGTATAGTATAATAAAAAAAAAAAGAATGGGAAAATAAGCTTTCTTAATTAACCGGGAAAATGGGTCCGGGTCAATATCTGCACAAATCTAGATAATATAGTATATATCATGAGTTTTTATAACACTAAGTGACATATTTATTTTTAAGGTTCTAAAACATCATCTTTTAATAAGTTAAAAAAAAAAAAAGATCATCTTTTAATTATCTAGATAGAATCTTTTTGGTTTTGTTTTCTTTAATCTTTCTTATATTTTTTAATAGGTCTTTTTCAAATATTTTTTTTTCTTCTTAATTCATCTTTGTGAAGATATTTTGCTTTATATTAAGAAATTAGATGTAAATAGCCCATTTTTAGAAAAAAGTCTTCAGACAAATGACCGAAGTTTTTATTGTGTATTACTTAAATAATTTTTCTTATACTTTACATTATAACAAAAGCATGTCTTTTTGTAGTTACATATATACTTTAATAATAACTTCATATTTGACTCCATCAAAAGATATAGATTTTAAATCCATCCATCTTCCATTTAATAATAAAAAAAGGTCTTTATATAAAAATAGTAATTTTCCTATTTGTTACAAAAATAAATCATAACCTCCAAAAACGCCCAAGTCTACGGTTTCAACCCCCACAAGTACACTCAAATTTTCTTTTAAAAACAAAGATTAAATAAAAATTAAAGGAACACAAACATAGCACGTTAATTTCAACTAAATGCTGGTCAATGTCATGCTTCCGAGAACCAAAATTTCTTCTACGTATCAAAACCTGAGGTCTCCGCTTGGTTGTTTATTTCTTGTTTGACAATATATGCTTAGACTAGTTGGCCACCTTCCTTGATAGAATTTCTTTATGAACTTTTTCAACTCCTGATTTCATGCTTTATGAAATCAAAATTGACGAGTCAATACTTAAAACATAAAGGATTTGAGGACAAAAAATGCAGACTACAATCTGATCGAGCTGCGTAACATATCTACTTGAGTAGTTGTTTTTCTAATCCTCTCTCTTAATAATATAAAGAATGCTTTTGTTCCAGATTGAGTTATCTGGTAATTATAAATTCAAGTGTGACCCTAATTAGGTTTTAGCTTGGTGCATGTGTGCTTCAAGTGGTTAAGGTTGAAAAGGACTTTTAAAGAAGGAAAAACAGAAAGCGTTTTCCACGGCACAAGATTATGGATTATGACTTTGAACTTGGTCATGGATCCAACCGTTGATCTTCTATCAATCTGCTGACTTTAAGCCTATGCAGCTCTCTCTCTCTCTCTCTCTCTCTCTCTCTCTAATTGCTTTAACCTATGTAAAGGGAGAGGAATGAAAAAAATAGAATCTTGAGTTGTTTGGTAAGTAGGAAATTTGAAAGGAGGTTGTAAATCTACGGTTATGCCATTTTTTAATCCTTTCAATTTTTGAAAGAAAAGGAGATAGAAAAATTTGTCACAGTAATTTGGTATCCAAAATACTAATTTTAAATTTTTCAAAGAAAAGGAGATAGAAAAATTTGTCACAGTAATTTGGTATCCAAAATACTAATTTTAAACTCATAATCTTAATATTTAGAGTAAATAGTAGTAAATGACAAATTTACTAATAAATGATTTACTTACTTTTAGTTCATAGATTATTTATCTAGTAAATTTTTCTTTTGTTCCTATTTATTTTAAATATTTTAAACTTATGAAATTTACGTTCTTTACTTTGTAAAATTATACTATTCATATAACATAAATTCAACTAGATGCTTGTCAATATCATGCTTCCGAGTTCCGTAGAACCAAAGTTTCTTCTCTTTATCCAAAATCTGATGTGTCCTCGTGGTTATTATCTGCTATATATTTAATATTTATTGTTTGACAACATATTGCTTAGACTAGTTGGCCAGTTTCCTATTGTTCGCAACAGTAGCTGCATTTATTTACCATATTGCAGAAATTTATTTATTTATGAACTTTGTCAACTCCTGATTCCGTGCATCAAACCGTAATCGAGGAGTGATCAAGTAGTAAAAAGGTAAAAGGACACAACAAATCGAGAGGACAAAAATGTAGACTGCAATCTGATCGAGCTGCGTAATGGTGCTTTTTGGTTCGTATATTTTGGGTGAAGTGCAGGTTGGTGTTTGGATCAATCGGGCTACTTTTGTCTTGTTTTCTAAAAATATTTTTTAAGGTGATTTGTAGAATCGCCACATTAAAAAAAATATCTAAATTATTATCTAGTTATAGTAATTTTAGTGTTTTGACCTCAATTTGATAAGTATGAATAGTCAAAAACCTAAATAATTATTAAGGGAGAACAAAAAACATAAACATGTTTATTTAAGATGTTGTTTCCATAATTTTCTCTCTCTTTTTTTCCTTTTATTATTATTATTATTATTATTTTATGGTAAAGCGTACATTCGTTCCAGATTGAGTTATCTGTTAAACTAAAAGTCTGGCCCTGATCAAGTTTTAGCTTGGTGCATGTGTGCGTCAAGTGGTTAAGATTGAAAAGGACTCTGTTTTTTTTTTTTTTTTAAAGGTTGAAAAGGACTTTTAAACTAAGGAAAGACAAAAAGGGTAAGATTATGGGTTTTTTTTTTTGACTGAGCAAAACATTCAACGAGAACCATGATAAGGATTCAACTCCCGTATCTCTTTATTGGTGTTCCATGAGAATTATGAGAATCAATAATATCACGATATGTCAATTAAATATATATTTAATTATAATATCATATTATATCAATTAAAAAGTTACGATAGTTACACAAATATCAAAAAATTATTAGAGTTACGGAAATGTGGATACAAATGAAGAAACGTGTGAACTAAATCTCTCTTGTTATCTGTGGTTCGGAAGGATATCGGCAATCACATCGGGCCGTGCCTCCCCAAAATCCAAAGAACCGGACTTCGTAGTGAGTCTATCCCATTTAGAAAGCGAAGTGTCACACTAATGGACGCAAAACGTAAAATTATGGATTATGACTTGGAAATTTGGCCACGGACCCAACCAGTTGATCTGCTATCAGTCTGTTGACTTTAAGCCAATGCCTTTTTTTTTTTTAGCCCATGTTGGGAAAGGGTGAGGAATTAAAAAGCAAAAATTGCAATAAATTCATAAACATGACAACTAATGAAAGAGAATGAAAATTTAAAAACCTGGAAGAAAAAAGCAGACACCCATTAAAAATTTTCAAATATCCATTTTTGCCCCTCCCCTCTTCACTGTCGACGATAATGAACGTCGCGAAGAAATTGCGAGGAAGGAACTTTGTGATCGTGGCGAAAGTCGCCGCGGATCGTCGCCTAGATCGCGTGGGTATTGCGAGGAACGGCAAGGAAAATCGCAATCACGGTGACAATCTTTTTCTCTGATCACATGTTTACTTTCAAACTTAATTATATATGAGCACTTATTATAAAGGATTTAGAGGTAAATTGTCTTTTTTAAAAAGTTTTTAACAAAGAACCAAAGTTTTTAAAAATTAGTTAAAAATCTTTTTTGTTAGAAAAATACTATGAACACTAACTCTAATATCAACTTTTAAATACCAACCTATGAGTTGTCATATTTTTATTGATAATGTTTAAAGTATTGCAATATCAATTGATTGAATTTACTAATGAAAATATAACACATGAGTTGATAATTAAAAAGTTAAGATTGGAGCTGGGGTCCATAGCATTACTTCTTTTGCTAAAATGCTCAATCAATTTTCTTAAGTTTTCATTTGATTGAAGGGATGGAGAGGAAGAATGATGGAGTGGGTTGGAGAGATGGATATTAAGAAGGATGGAGAGGATAGTAGCCTTCCTTCATATTGTTTGGTAAGATAAGAGGGAAAGATAACAAGACTCCATTCTTTTATTTAGAAGGATGGATGGAGTTTCAATTCTAAATTACTGTATTGACCAGATTGATTGTTTCTAAGTGTGCGTTTGGTAAAACAGTTTGAGTTGAAATTTTTAAGTTTGAATTGATTGACTTTTTAAAAATTAGTTATAAATTTTATTGACTTTTCAGAAAAAGACAAATTAAGATGAAAAAATACAGTTTAGTTGGAGTTAAACCAACGAGCCAACGCCCCCTAAATTTCTTTTAATATATTTTTTCAACTACCTTTTATACATACACAGGCCACGTAGCATATTTTTTTAAGAGGCACATAATATGATTTTAAGGCAATTTAGGAAAAAAAAACTTTTATTTACAATTTTTAACATTAATTAAAAGTTAACGAATCACATACATGAAATATCACACAATATATTTGTATTTTGTAATTCCAAACATAATAATCTATAATTTCTAAAAAACATACAACAAAAATAAAAATTGTTCCAGCGAAAATAAACACCAAAGGTTAAAAAAAAATGACAGAAAAAAATTGAAAAAAAAACTAAAGAATATATTATGATGTAAGAGCTTTTTTTTCCCGAATAATCAACTTTTATTGAAAAGCACAAAACAATTCTCATATTTGTTGCCCTGTAGAGGAAAGTGTGTAAAGGAGCAAGATAGAAATTCTTTAGCTTTTGGGGGTATTATATTATTGTACAGTTTAGGGAAGATAAAATGACAGACAAAAAAATATATATATGATAAAGTATATATTTGAGGGCAAAATGGGGTTTCTCCGCCTAAAATTCCCTCCAGTTTTGTTCTTCCCTCCTGATCCATCCACCAAGGGAAGGATGGACGGTGGTGGGCCAAGAAGGAGAGCTCTTCCTCTCACATCTCCTCTCCCTTCTTAGCTCCTTCCAACTAAACAAATGATTTACCCCTTCCCTCCACTCCTCTCCATCCATCTATCAATCCCTCCAACCAAACACACTTTAAATGGTCAATATCATTAATTGACTACATAATTATTAATTTGGTAAATTTTGATTGTAGTCAATTATTATTAACTTTGACCAAATTAAGAAAAAATGATAAACGACCATTTTTGTTAAGTAAATAAAGTTTGATCATTTATTAAATTGGATGAACAAAATAGGATAACTAACCTAGTTTTTCTAATAAATAAACTAAAAATAAAAATAAAAAAAGGGCCGAAAGCATGACTTTTATATCTATTTCTCATATTGCCAATATTGTCTCCCATAGCTGAGGTAAGAGTTACTGTTTAAAAGTTACAGTAACGTTAAACCAAAACTGGCGCTATAAACGGTCACAATTGGGAATTACTTACGAAAAATTTTAAATTAGTACAAGATAAAAGTGTTTTGCCTTATCAGATTTTTATTACATTATTCGCAATCATCATGACTTAACCAGCTGATTAGAAGAATCGCCAAAAGGGTTACTTCTTAATTAAATCTTGTAACCAAACAAATTATCGCGTACCATAAATGACCTGAAAAACCTTATAAATTATAGTCAAATTAAATTTCAAACACTCACATGCATATGTATACTTTCAAACACTTAAATAAAGAATAAAAATGTAAAAACATTTAATTATTGGGAGAAAATTATAAATTTACCTTTTTTTATCTAGTATTTTACTCTTATTCAGAAAGTATATCTCACGTTTTGAAGTTTTATATTTTTATACCATTAGATTATGTTCAATATATAAATTCATATAATTTATTGATCAACACGTAATTTTGACCGAAAACACCCAAAGTACCCTAAAAAGAAAAACTAAAATTAAACAATAATTACCTTTTTATACTCTGTATTTGCCAAAGAATTTCCGCCGCTACCATATAGTATTCATCTTTACTTAATGAAGAACCATAGGACTGAATTACCTGAGATGCCTGTGCCCATAAGAAATCGCGGAGCCACCCATTAGTAATGAGGATTCAGAATATCACACATTGATCAATCAAAGAGAGATTCAACAACTAAAAGAAAGATCGATTCTTTGGGATCCTTCCTTTCTTCAAATGGAACGAACTCTTTTTTACTACCCAAGGTTTCGATGCATTTCGAAATCGAGAAATTTCTACTGGAGCAGGTGCTATTCGAGAACAATTAACCGATCTAAAACTCTATTTGTTTTCTTTTTCAATAGAAAGGGGAAAGAAAGTCTTTAGATATTCGCGATTTTAAGATACAATCAATCGAAAGGATTGATCCCTTCCAAACAAAAAAGGAAGG
Organism: Ficus hispida; assembly: GCA_025413025.1. Lineage (NCBI taxonomy): Eukaryota > Viridiplantae > Streptophyta > Magnoliopsida > Rosales > Moraceae > Ficus > Ficus hispida. The sequence goes on from CM046365.1 coordinate 31,024,917, forward strand.
TTTTCGAGCTCCATGGTTAGAACCTCTTTGTCCTCATTTAGAAAGTATATTATGCACTATGAAGTTCTTTATTTTTATATTGTTATAGTATTTAATACACATATCTTTTTTTTTCTCAATCAACACTTTTTTTATATATATAAAAAATAACGTAAATATCCGTAAAATTGAACTTAGAAAATAAATTAAAATATTTAAAACTAAAGGTATTTTAGATATCATAAAATCCAAATAAAGAGTTGACTGAGAGAATATATAGATTTAATACATTAAACTTAATAGACTGATGTAAAAGTATTTTATTTGAAAATGTATAGATATATTTTTCGAGTAAAAGTAAAATACATGATACAAAAGGTATTTTGACTATGTTTAGGTCAAAATACATTAAACATAATAGAATGGTGTAAAATGTATAGGATTTGAAAATCTATGGGTATACTTTTTGAGTAAAAACAAGATATATAATACAAAGGGTATTTTGGTGATGTTTTGGTCAAAATGAAATGGTGGCGTAAAAATGTATAAATTTACATATTAATTCAAATATAAATATATAAAAATATAAAACTTCAAAATATAATATATACTTTCGGAATAAAGATAAATTTTAAAGTATAAAAATATATATAATAACTATTGACATTTGTAAAATTAGGTCATAAGGGAATGTTCAAAAATCCACGGGGGAGCATATGCCCGCCCTGGGCTGAGCCTCCACCGGTAATGCACTCACTGGGCGAGAAAATTAGGGGGTATGCCGCAAGCACAAAGAGTGGATTGAATTTTGCCACACTCATAAAAACTCTTGTAAAAATTGCCACAGTGATGATATCATTATTATAATAATTAAAATTTTAAAATTAGAAAACAAATTTATTTTTTTTTTCCTCCACATTCTCTCTCTCTCTCCATTTCGAAACTCTCTCTATCTATTTCATTGGAAAACAATACCAAATAAATGTGCATTAACTCCTGTCTGTCCTTTTCATATTATATAATATTTCCTAGTCATTATTTAATCAGATTTGAAGAATCAGCACAAGGCTACTTTTTAATTAAATTTCGTAACCAAACAATCACACAGTCTCAATGAACATGACCTGAAAAGCGTTCTAAATTATAATCATTAAATTTCATATTAAACGCTATACATTCACATGTGTACTTTCATTTCAAACTAAAATGCCACTTTTATACATACACATATAAACATAAAAGACAGACCCTAACTTATAATCTTTCATTGGCATTTGCCGATGTAATTTCTCAAAGAGGACAGCTGATACTAATTAATTACTGTTTTAAACAGCTAGGCCATTTGGAAATAATTTGAATCAAAAAAAGAAAAAAGTTTAGGAATGAAATGTTAGATTCGAAATCGGGGTTGAAGACCTTGGGACAAAAATTCATCACCAAAGCTCATAGATTAAAGCATCAAAGAAAGTTAGGAACAGAAAGAAAGTAGAACGTTACGTAAGTTTCCAAGAACGTCAAGAGGAAACAACTTGGTAAGGTAATCTAAATTTAACACAACGAAGAAGAGATTTATCGGAAAAAAAAAAAAAGAAAAAAAAAGCGTAATACGAAGAAGAGTATAACATATAGTAGATTTATATATCTAACTTTGTTATTCTACAATCCACCAATCAGAAAATAAATATTTTTCCACTATATAAAATATTGTAAGTGTCTTTCCTTTTAGTTAGTCTTCGGACACTACTATAAAATGGTGAATAAACAATAGACATTAGATAATGATTATGTAAAATTAACTTATTGTAAATTAAAATATTCGACGACTGTTTTCTAAAAGCCATCATTGTAAGTTAAGATTCCATGTGGAAGAACCAAAACTCCTCTACCTACGCCCTCCCTGCCCTCTTCATCGTGAGTGATTCTTATTTCTTTCATGTTATTTTATTTCCTCATTGTTTTTTTTTTTAATTCATAGTTTTGGTTTGGTTTTTGAAATTTGATTTGGTTATTAGATTTTTTTTTTTTGGGTAGGAGGAAAGGCCCAATTATTAGATTAAGGTTGCATATTGTGCAAGCTTACCTCTCTGACATTGTCTCTAACTGATTAATTACTTTTTTTTTTTTTTTTTCGTTTAAGCTTTTGCAGGGTTGCATCAACATTTTCACAATGATAATTTGCTCCTGCTCTTGTGAGAGGGAAAATTATATAATTTTTGAGTTGGTTGTTTGGTGTGGATCATGTTTTACTTCTTTCGGTTTTTTTCTTGGTTGGGTTTGTTTGACAGAGTAGTTTAAGTTGAGATTTTTAAGTTTTAATAATAAATTTTTTTAAATTTTCAAAAAAGATAAAAAAAATTTTAAAAAAAGATAAAATTTTTTTAAAAAAAAAATTAAATTAAATAATTTGAGTGGAGGTGCCGTTAATCTTTTGGTAACGTAATGTGATCAGCACCATTTTCCACGGTTGGGTGAGGCAGCCGCCAAGTCAAATTCGGCTGGGCCCTTCTCGAGTCGCCCAATAGAACAGGATGAGCGTACACTCACAGAAAGTTTGACGGAACATTCTTTGATTAATACAAAAATGTCAAAAAAAATCTAAAAAGAGAATTTAATTAATTATCATATTTCAATATCATTGAAGATCAAAGATTCAAAATGAACCAGCACAAATCCTGATTTAATAATTATAAGAGATTCTTTATTGAACTATAAACCCTGACATATCTACTTTCAGACAAACAACACTTATTTAAAAAAAAAAAAAAAAAAAGAAACCATAAAAAGCCAAAACCATAAGTTATTAACTTATCATTAATGTCATTGCAGATGTTTCTCAGAGTAGAGCTAATTATTAATTACTGTTTTAAAAGTTACATTAACGTGAAACCAAAACTGGCGCTTAAAGGCCATTAATGGGGGCTAGTTGTGAGTGCACGTGGAAATGCACGTGCAGTTTTTTTTTTTTTTCATTAGGTCTATTAGTCTATTCTTACACTACATCTATAATTTTAAATTTTAAATGTAATTAAATATATCTACATAATATATGTACATATTAATAGTAAGTTATAATGATCTATAATATAGAAAAAAAAATTTATTTGATCGAGCCTAAAAGTTTAGACATTTCAATATGACAAAGAAGAAAAAAGAGATGAAAAAAATAAAAGTGACCTAAGCTTGCGTTTAGTTTACCGGTTGAAAATGAAATTTTTAAGTTGGAGTTGGTTGATTTTTAAAAAATTAATTATAATTTTTGTTGAATTTAAAAAAAAAGACAAAAATTAAAATAAAAAATATAATTTAGTTAAAGTTAAGTTGAAATGTCAAACTAAGCCTAAGTAAATAAAATGCTCCTGCATTGACAAAATAGATAAACAACCATATGATTTAACCTCAAACCCATTTGAATGTTGCACTAAACTATTAATTTTATTACATTTTTATTGCATTAATTATATTAAATATTTTCATTTGCTATCTTATCTATTTAGAATTTTAAAGAGAGAGTTAAGAAGTTAAAATAACTACCATGAATTGAAAGAACTCCGAGCTAGAAGACAAACTATCTTTAATATAAGCATTTAAAATTTTTTTATTAACTAAACTAAAAAGAAACCAAACAAGAAAAACTTAACTTACATCTTATATATAAAATGACATCTGTCAATAATAAATAATAAAATACTCAAGTTAGTTACATCCACACTGTTTATACACATATATTATAGAAATGAGTAAAGTAAAAATAAAGCAAAAAGTTTACTTATAATAAATTATCAACTTCAAAGTCGAGCTGAGAGGTAGAGGCCAAAAGTTCATCAAGTCTCGTAGATCCTTCATCATAGAAAATAATATGGCTGAGATTTGGCTGATCTTCCAGCATAGCAGCACCTGCTGTTTTTCAAGTGTATAAACAGATTATCAGTAACGTGCTAATATACGATGGAATCACAATTTTGGCTGTTTATAGCATATAATAATATATAGACATATGAATATATATATTATTTACGACATATGAGTCCTATAAATGCCTATTTTATTAATTTAAAAGAAAACATTATATAGACTTCGAATGATATCTAACACATTGAATCTTGACCCATTCATAGCTGTTGAGTCAGTCCCATGATAGTATAATAGGACTTGTTGAACAACTATTTCTTCTTCTTTTTTATTTTTTTTAATTTTTAATTTTTAATTTTTTCACTTCTTCCCCAATATTCCCACCAACCCAGGTATATTTATCGGCAACTTATAAATCCAAAGATGTTATTTTATATTGTGGTGCGGTTTCAATCTACTTTCAAGGTTCTTTTTAAAAATATATATAAATGAAAATGGAAGTTTTGTTTCGGTTTTTAGTTTTTTAGAAGCAAAAATAAAACATACACGCATGATTAATGGTTAATTTTAAAATTACTGCCTATTCTTATCTTAGGAATAAAAAGCAAAAAAGTCTGGTTAATTTAACCGTAACCTTTGAAAAAGGAAGTACAATTAATTGTCATTTTTAGTCAATGGAATATCAGTACCTTGTGCCAGTGAGGCAGCAAACTCGGTCACAATTTCTTGTTGGACCTGCATATGCAATTTAAAGAGAATTAGCTTCGGGAAATACACATATGAATGTGGGAAATACACACACACACGCACACACACACACTTATATGATCTAATTAAATAAATTACCAATGTGATGAAACAAATTTTGAGGGAATTATATATAGAAATAGAAAGGAAGATAAAGATTGAGAATTTGAAGTCATACGTAAACGGAGCTTTGCTCATGAGGAATAATGTTCTCAATTTTGCAAGTATTGGCATGCTTCAGCACCACTTCCCACTTTTTATCAGACATCGTAGGACCTAAGATCTGGTTTTATGATCAATAAAAAGATCAACAAATTAATGCCACAAGTTTAAGACCAGATAATTGTACATCATCTATAAGTACATATACAACAAGCAATAGCAATAAAAGAAAGGAGTACTGTTATTTAAAAGATTAGATTAAAATTATTTGTTATCCTAATTAAACTAATATTGATATCTTAAAAATTAATAATTAATACTAACTTCTTACGTTGCATACCATTACCAAACTAGACATAACAATTTATTTATTTATTTTTTTAAAAGATTCATTTGTAATTCAGATATATGTAAATAAAGTCAACATCCCTATGAAATAAATTAAAGAATATAAAATGGGAAAGCTCTTGGTATATTATTATTTACCTCTCTAAGCCTGGTAGCAGACTGGTTTAGAAAGTCCTCGACTGTATGAATGCCCTCCGAAGCTAGCTTTTTGTGATAAGCTCCATTTTTTGCAATCTTCTCCAGCCTCCAAACGTAGTCATCCAACTTCGGAGGGTGGTGCTTCTTGAATGCTTCATTGAGAAAGAAATTAAAACCTGAATATTTCGTACATATTTGATTTTAACTGAGTAAAGAGCACAGTTTGTTCTGCTTACGTTAGATTTCAAGCAAATAATTTTATATTAATAACTATTATTATTTTGTTATGTTATATTGTTACTGTTGCTGTCGTTCTTGCTGTTTTTGTTGTTGTTATGCCCTAAGAAAATATCAATATTCAAAAGTAGTTCTCAAGCATAAAATATTAAGTAGAATTCATTTTGAAAAAGTATTAGACTCGGTCACTCGTAAAAAGTTCGTTCCAACCTCTCATATATTGACCTAAAATTATGGTCGGTGGTCAATTGCGTTGTGTAATAACAAAGGATATATGTATTTATGAAGAAAAGAGAAAAGAGAAAATAGGTTAAGAGAATTTCAAAAAAAAAAAAAAAAAAAGGAAAAGAAAAGAGACAGGTTGAGAGAGGGGGGAAGGATATATATATATATATATATATATATTGAGGGAACTTAATAATGGCAAATATATAGCGGCCAAAAATTGTTGAGAAATTGTAACAAATTAAATTAAATAACATTTGAAAGTGTCTTAATTTGACTCAAAACTCACTTGTATGCTGATCTCCTCTAAAATTTCTAAATATTGGCTATTTGAGTTTGATTTCCAGAATAAGAGTAAAAAGCCCGGTAGTGAGAGTAGACATTTGAAGCACACTAATTAAGATCTGAAAAATATCTAATAAAAGAGAGTCAGAAGGCAAAGCAAGACATGCAGGAGTTAAATTAAAATTAAAAGTGTTAAAAGAATTAACAGAAGTAATATATTATAAGAAGCGTTGCTAATATGCACAAAATTATATGGCTTGGAACCAACATTTGTTCCCTTACCTTTTGTACATATGATTAGGAGATGATAATAGCCTGTCTCCACGTTTGAATTTAATATAACAACTACCAAAAAGCCACATATATATAATTTTAAAGGAATAAGCCTAATACGTAACCATTGGTTAAATATATGGTTGAACAAAAATATATAAAGTTCCGTTAGATTAGGTGATGAAATATCAATTGACCAAAAAAGTCCAAGACAAATACGTTTCATGACAAGGTTTTGAAAATGTCGACCGGTATTATACATGTCATATAAAATTTACCAACTAGTTTCGAATTAAAAGCCGATCATTATGTGCATATAATATCTTCACACGCACATATATATTACAAAATACTGATCCGTGTTGGTTTTGGATTGATGTGATCTTGTAAACGAGTAACTTAACTCTATCTAGGGCTCTTTCCCTGCGCTTTCATGGTGAATCATCCCAATCAGATTAGCAAGATGCGTGCGTAAATTTAAAATCTAAGAACTTGCTTCCGAATATATTTATATATAGATATATATATAGTGAGAGAGAGAACTTACTGCCCATGCGATATTCTCTGACATCGAAGGGTACTTCAGTGATGGCTTCAAGGACGCGACCTTGAAAGGCGGCGTGCGTCCCAGGAGCCACTAATCTTGCTCCAATCTTGAACTTCTTGGTCGAAATCCAGCTCGAGTTATCGGTGAATTCAATGTCTACGAACGTGGCCACACCGTGCTTCAGCGTCACAAGCAGGTCCCCAATGATTAGGGGAGCCTTGCCGTTTCTCTCTTTGACAATGTTGTCATCAAATTCTTGACTGGTCCAGGAGTCATGACCTTTCGGAGGGAAGTCCCCCTTAAGAATAACAATCTCTACTTTGGGTGGAGGGTCACACGATATTGCCATGATTGGGTCGCCTCTGTTATAATTGATGTCAACAAGATTGATCTGAAGTGGATTACGGCCCGGGTCTAGTATTTTGTGTCTGGTGAATATTGGAAGTGAGGGGTCCATCGAAAAGACTAGTTTTAAGAGTGGTGTTTCGAGGGCTTGGTTTTGCGGCACTTGAGATGGAAAGTATCGTTTCAGCAGACGACAAACCTCTTCAGACACCTGAAAATTAACATGAGCAATTAAATGATCTTAATATGTAATTACTAGAAAATTTAATGTAGGTTCGATAAATTAATCACCATAGAATCCAAACCATTTCATCACAGAACAAGACGACGACGACGACGATGATGATTCTAAACCTAATTTAACCCTTTCGTTCATGATAACTTTTTTAAAAATAAAATTTTTTTGATGATGATGATGATGATGATTCTAAACCTAACTTAACCCTTTCGTTTATGATAACTTTTTTAAAAATAAAAGTAAAAATCGCGGTTTTGTAGAGAAGATCGTAAAAGTATTTTTCTACTCGAGAGAGAGAGAGAGAGAGAGAGAGAGAGAGATTAGGAGGAGGTGGAGGTGGAGAATAGATTATGTGGGTTTGTGGGTGGGATTCATAGAGAGATCGTCTTATATTTTTTCCGTTGGATTTCATGAAGAAGGAGATCAGGAGGAGAGAAGAAGTTTCATGGGTTTTGTTTATATAGTCCACAAAAAAAAAAAGTTTCGTGGGTTTCGCCAAGAAGATATGTATATCTTTCTTTTGGATTTTCGGGAAGACAAATTTCATAGAGAAAGTATCTTATATTTTTTCTATTGGATTTCCTGAAGAAGAAGAACATGATGATGAACTGTCGTGAAGCTTCACGGTTTTTTTTTTTTTTTAATTCTTTTGAATTTTCTGAGACGAAGATAAGAAGGAAGAAATTAGAGAAGACGAAGAAGAAGTGGTTCGATTGGATTTATTGGGGTATAGAGAAGACCTTAGGAGGAGGAGTCATACCACTTTTCTGAAGAAAAGAATAAATCTAGTATTAGTATGGTAGTTATGGCTATAAATTACCACTGTCCTGAGCATCGGTTCCAAGGCTGAGGCAACGGCTTTAGAGAACGCAGGTGATTTCAAGATTAAGGCGAGTAGGTCGTCGGATTCCGGCAGCGAATCAGCTTCTGCACAACAACTGCAATTGAAAGCAATTATATATATATATATATATATATATATTGACTCATCCTTAGAAGACGTGTGTGTATATATATATATAATATACAATATATATATATATATATAATACCATGTGATCATGTTCGACTGCCCCAAGCTTACAATTAAAGAATAAATGGTCAAATTAAAAAATATATTACAAGAAAAAAAAAAAAAAACAAAAGCTATATGTATGACTAGGTCTTAAAATTAAAGAGTACTTACACAGGTGTGGCCAAATCTTGGTTGGGTATTTCTTGATTAATTTTTGGTCCCTCTTCCATTTTTTTCCCCCAAAGTTATTGATTCACAAAATTAAATCAGATGAAGATATATATATATATATATATATAGCGAGGAAGAAATTAATAGAAGCAATTGGAGAAAGAAGAGATTAGAATTGAAAGAGATGGATGGTTTGGGGGTTTAATTTGTATAGATATAGAGGAAGAGAGGCTGCAAGAAGATTGAATTAATAGAAGAAATTGGAGAAAGAAGAGATTAGAATTGAAAAAAATGGATGGTTTGGGGGGTTTTAATTTGTATAGATATAGAAGAAGAGAGGCTGCAAGAAGATTGAATTAATAGAAACAATTCGAGAAAGAAGAGATTAGAATTGAAAAAGATGGATGGTTTGGGGGGTTTAATTTGTATAGATATAGAGGAAGAGAGGCTGCAAGAAGATTGAATTAATAGAAGAAATTGGAGAAAGAAGAGATTAGAATTGAAAAAGATGGATGGTTTGGGGGGTTTTAATTTGTATAGATATAGAAGAAGAGAGGCTGCAAGAAGATTGAATTAATAGAAACAATTCGAGAAAGAAGAGATTAGAATTGAAAAAGATGGATGGTTTGGGGGGTTTAATTTGTATAGATATAGAGGAAGAGAGGCTGCAAGAAGATTGAATTAATAGAAGAAATTGGAGAAAGAAGAGATTAGAATTGAAAAAGATGGATGGTTTGGGGGGTTTTAATTTGTATAGATATAGAGGAAGAGAGGCTGCAAGAAGATTGAATTAATAGAAACAATTCGAGAAAGAAGAGATTAGAATTGAAAAAGATGGATGGTTTGGGGGTTTAATTTGTATAGATATAGAGGAAGAGAGGCTGCAAGAAGATTGAATTAGTAGAAGCAATTGGACAAAGAAGAGATTAGAATTGAAAAGATGGATGGTTTGGGGGGTTTAATTTGTATAGATATAGAGGAAGAGAGGCTGCAAGAAGATTGAATTAATAGAAGCAATTGGAGAAAGAAGAGATTAGAATTGAAAAGATGGATGGTTTGGGGGGTTTAATTTGTATAGATAAAAAGGAAGAGAGGCTGCAAGAAGATTGAATTAATAGAAGCAATTGGAGAAAGAAGAGATTAGAATTGAAAAGATGGATGGTTTGGGGGGTTTAATTTGTATAGATATAAAGGAAGAGAGGCTGCAAGAAGATTGAATTAATAGAAGCAATTGGAGAAAGAAGAGATTAGAATTGAAAAAGATTGATGGTTTGGGGGGTTTAATTTGTATATATACAGAGGAAGAGAGGCTGCAAGAAGATTGATCTAATTAAATTTCCGATAAATGTTCGAGAGGAAACAGCTTGGTAAGAGCATGATAAACGTAACGAAGAAGATAAATTTTTTATGCATAAAAATGTAGTAATTCATGTCTTTTTCATTTGATTTACTAGTACAAAATACCCTCAACTTATAATTTGTATAACTGGAATAGTGGATTGATAAATCTAACGTTGTTATTATACAATCCATCAATCAGATAATATATATAATTCTTCCACTTGAGAGCCAATTGCATCACTATATATCTATATATGTCTATAGTCTATTGTCTTTTGTAGAAATGGCAATGTGTTTGCACTTCTACTACAAAAAGACAAATTTCTTTTGTTTATCAACTTCCATATGCCACATGTTGGTATATGGAAGTTGTTTTTCAACAACCATGTTCCCCAAATTTGGTTGCTTGCCCACCTCATTAGTCCAAAAAAAAAAAACAAAAAAAACAAAAAATAAAATAAAATAAAATAAAAAGAACCCCAAAAGTTGTAAAATGACCCTATATATCTAATCTAGTAAATTTATAAACACCCAAACAAACTATAACTCTATTCAAACATCTCTTTTTTACACACAAAAAATAAAAAATAAAAAACCTTCATTATATATCTTTTTTTTTTTTTCTTGGTTTCACACTGTAAATCAAAACCACAATCTTACATACTTTGACCAAATAGCCTCCCCCATGTGTATATGTATATGTATACATTCATCTCTTTCTCTCTAAATGGCTGCCCCACACTTGATCTTTTTGAGTGGGAACCGCCGAGTAGAAGCAGCCTCTCTTTTAGAGAAGAAAAAGGCTAGCGAACAGCCCCTTTCCTTCTTTCTTTCTTTCTTTCTTTCTCTTTCTTTCCCCTTTTTTCTCTCTCCATTCTCTTGGCTACTGTTTGCTAAAATCTCCTCAAACAAACCCTAATTCAGCTTTAACCCAGATTTAGTGTAAAAAAAAAGAGGAGAGGAAAGACAAAACACCGAAATTAAGCTGTTTTCAGTTCTCTATTTCTCTCTCTGCAAGATCAAAAAGAAAAACAAAAAAATCCATCAATTTCATGAACTGTGCCTAGCTAGCTTGCTTATTGTCTTCTCTTGTTACTCTTCTTTCTTACCACTTTTTGCTCAAAGACAAACCCAAACTACTTGTAGATCAGAAAACCAAAAAAAAAAAAAAACAGTCTTTTTATTATTAAGACATGGGTTCTGGTACTTCTCCTTCCAGAAAGCCAGAAAGAAACCTCTCTCTCTTCTCATAAATGACTCTGTTTTCTGTGTAAGTAATTCGCGAAGCCAATCTCTCTCAACTCTGAAATCTCTCTGTCTCTCTCTAGAATATGGATTCCGGGAATACCAGTGGGAGTATGCAATCCTCCAGCGGCGGCGACGAGGAGTACGAATCACGCGCCACCGAGTCGATCTCCGCCCTCTTGACAACCAACAACAACCACCACACACAAAACGACGTCGTTCATCACTTGCCCAACCACCACCACCATCACCCATTTTCAGCTTCATGTTTACCTTTTCTTTGTTACCCACATCTTTAAACCTACCTTTTTAATAATTTCCAACTTTTAAACCCTTAATCTTAAACATGTTGACCATTCTAAGAATTATCTTGCGCTAGGTTAAAGTTTGGGAGGATGGGTGGAATTGAGAAAAGCTTACAGTTGTTAGTTTATTCATAAAAAAAAAAAACGAAAAATAATAATAATAATAATATAAAATATATAAATATATAGATATATACAAAAAAAAAAAAAAAAAAAAAGATGACAAGGTAAGTTGAAATCAAGTTTAGGGGTGTTATTGAGAGTGTTAAGGAAGCTCCACAAAAGATCCTAGAATTGTTACACATTTAGGGTGATTTGAGTCTCATTATTATCCATATCATACCGTTACCCTAGTCTCTCATTACAAGCTTAAAAAATCCTAACGATCCTTGATAATGTGTTTGTCGATATTAGTGGAGAGTGAGTTGAAAAATAGGCTTATGGAGTTTGATTTTTCTTTATCCTGAGATCTTCTAAAAAGTCATTGGGTGACATAAATCAATCCAAAGGCAGATGAGTAAGTGTTAAAAGCTTTACACATACGCACTCAAGGAATTCGGGAATGGTAAGGTCATCATTTGAATTGAAATTCTATATGATTGTGATGGTTAGAGTTTTCTTTGAATCACATACTTTATGTAATTTTTGAGGCCATTATGATTAAAAACTAAAATTTGATGCTCAATTCTTTATTTGTGCCTTTCTTTTCTTTTGCTCGAGGACTAGCAAAGTCTCAAGTTTGGGGGTATTTGATAAGTTAGTTTTGGACTAATTAATTTGGTACTTTTAACTTATTATTTTGTTAGTTTTCAATTTGTTTCTAGGTTCTTTCACTTCGTTTTGTTCTCTTTTGTAGGATTTAGGTAAAAAGGTGGATTCGTTGATTTTCGGCGCGATTGGAGCTAAAATGGAGCATTTGGAATGCTTTGGTATGAAGATTGTATTTTAAAGAGTATTGGGTGCCTACGCATCAATTTAATGGGGCCTAGGCGCTTGAATTGAGTTTTCCAGTACAAAAACCCGAGAGCTTAGGGCCTAGGCGTTGTTTTAGTAGCGCCTAGGCGTCAAAAGAGATTTCCGTCTACGTACCAGTTTAAGGCCTAGGCACAGAAAAAATAGGGCCTAGGCGCAAATCGTGAAAACCAGTTTAGTGCATAGGCGCAGAAAAAGAAGGCCTAGGCACCAATGCGGGATTACGCAAGATTCATTTTGATTCTCCAAATTTGAAATTTAAATTTCAAATCTTTCGATCCTTGATTATAAATAGAATCTTTTTAGGGTTCAAAAAAGGGGATTTTTTCGCAGAAAAAGAAGAGAAGTGAAGGAGAGGAAAGCAATTGGTGACTTGGAGAAGAAGAGTAGCAATACCGGAGACGGATCGCAACAATTCCAATTCATAAATCAATTCTTTTCCTTTTCTCATTATGTTTAGAATTTTATTGAGGATTTTCTTTAGTTTCATTATGAACTAAATTTCTTTTTCTAGGGCGACGATGTAGCCGGGTTTTGAATGTTCAAATTTATCATGTTTTAATTCAATTTTGATGTTTATTCATATCTATACTTAGTGTTTAATCTATTCTTAATGCTTGTGAAAGTGTGCGCGCCATGTCCCATTGATTTGTGATTCAATTTGAGACTGAAAAGTGATAATTGGATTAAACTTTGATTAAATGCCATGAGATTGTCGTAGGATAGAGATATCTATGAGGCTTGTGTGATATTATGAATTTCTTGTTCTTAATAAATCATGATAGGTTTGGAGTTTGAGACCGAGAGGTGAAAACTGACTTGTTGTGGTAGTTTGCTAATGCTTGAAAAAGATTAGTGATTACATTAGGGAAGTTTGTCATCAACATAGGAATAAGCAGAGGTTGAATAAATTTGGTGTTTTGAGCAGGATTAATCCGGTGAAATCGGAAACCCTAGATATCCTAATATATTAAATTTCTCCTTGCTAAATTCGTGCGTTGTGTTTATTTTAATTTTAGTTTATTTATTGCATCTCATAAATTTATTGTTCAAATAGAATTGGAATTAAAGTAATTCGGTAATTAGTAGTATATAGTCCTCGTTAGGAACAATATTTTTCATCACTTTATTACTTGAATTGGCTCGTACACTTGCAAAAAATTACCTATCATCTACTGAAAAGGAGACTATTCTAAATTACAAGATTACAAATGAATCAAAAATTACTAATAAAGATAATTACATAAAAAATAACAACTTTCCCCAATACTAATACTATCTTTCCTAATATGCCACCGCAAGATAGAGCTTTGATAGGGGTCCAATCTTAAACTATAATATTAAATACTTCAATAAGTAATTTTTTTTCTTTTTTGTTTTTTTAACTTCTAGAAAAATAAAATATGTTAGGGCATAAGAACACAGAGAAAAGATGACAAGAGTCAAGAGAGGAAGAAAGGGTACTTGGGTACAAGAGGACGACAATCGTCAGAAGAAGAGGGAGAAAACAATAGGCACTTAGGTGCAGTGATGACAATCATCAGAAGAAGAGGAAGAAAACAACGAACACTTAGGTATAAGGACGACAATCGTCGAAAGAGAAAAGGGAGCAAAGGCATTGGGACATCAATAGTCAGAATGGGATACAACGACGAAGGGACAACAATCGGACAACAATCGTAAAAAAAAAAAAAAAGATATATATATATATAATTCCAGTTATTGGACATGATATATAATTCCATTTGTGGATAGCCTTTCAAAATCCTACTATATATATATTTTAAGAAAAAAAAAAAAAAAAAAGACTTTCATATCTTTCCTAGTAGTGAAATGCACCAGTAGCATTATACTAAAAATATGAAACAACTGCGATGTATATTCGACGAGAACAAATATTGTAATTATAGTTCCTTTTAACCTCACCAAAGAAAGACTTAGTGTTAATTTTAGTTATTCCATCTGTTCATAAAAATATTATTATTTATGTATCTGTGACAAACAAATTAATGTGTTTCTTTATTTACAAAAAACTGAATAAAAATACCATGGCTCTGATATCTTATTTCTTATTTCTTTACAACCTCTCAAAGTACACCCTCATAAAGAACTACAGTTTAGAAAGTATAAAGTATTTACAACATATATAGAATTTGGAAAATAAAGTAACTGAAGTAATATTGCAACAAAAAAAATTCTGAACTCAAAATATATATAATTAAGATCTCAATGACTTGTCTTATATAAGCATTTCTTTAACGAAGTTTGAACTACTCATGAGAAACATTAAAAAGACAAAATAAAAAATAGAAAATAACATAAATCTATGACCTTATTTAAGAGGACGAAAAATACTTCAAAAAAAAATTAATGACACTAGTTGCATTTTTTTTTTAATTGTTTCTTTGTTTTCCTTTCTGAAAAGGACGACGTCCGTTTCTTGACGTATTGGAAGGAGTTTATCCTAATTGGGTTGCCTAAATTGATCGCATTGGCTGCCTGTCCTTTTGAAAGATACTAGTAATATTTAAAATAAATAAAAAAAAACATAGTTTAGTAACATTACTTGTTCTTTTTGAAAAATACACATATATCAGTAAGGTCTCAAATCCCACATCCCTTATAAAATAACATTTGTAATATAATGTTAATAATACTAAAAAAATCAATATATTTTGTACTAATAGTTTTAAATAATACTATTTCAAAGTTATATAAATCAACTATATCTAAGTAAAATATTACATTTGTCCGGCAAGTATGTAAGAATTTTCTTAATTATGTAAATCAAATCATTATTTTGCGTAAACTGTACAGTGTCCAAAGACTACTTGTAAAAGAATATTGTTTTTTTTTTTTTTTTTTTTCTCATTTACCTTAGTTTTCTCCTATGCATATTATTAATGGAATGGAACGCTTATTTATGGAGGGAAGAAAGGACCAGTTTCCTAAGGGAATAATGGTTCTACTCTTTATAAAAATGACATTAATTTAGAAAACTTTACTTCTTCAAAACTAAGCAATATAGGATTTTAGGTTTGGGCTTGTTTGCATTTACATTTAATTTAAATTAAACTGTACTTTATTTATCATGTTTTTTGTCTTTTTCTGAAAAGTTTTTTATTTTTTCTAAAAAAGTCAACAAAAATTACTATTCAAATTTAAAAATCTCAACTCAACTCAAACTCAACTCCTTCACGTGGATCACATATAATTCTATCAAACTACAATAATCGGACAAAAGGCTATTATATATATCGGCAACAGAATTTATTTGACAGCAAAAGATATTTTTGTATAGTATAAAAAAAAAAAAAGAATGGGAAAATAAGCTTTCTTAATTAACCGGGAAAATGGGTCCGGGTCAATATCTGCACAAATCTAGATAATATAGTATATATCATGAGTTTTTATAACACTAAGTGACATATTTATTTTTAAGGTTCTAAAACATCATCTTTTAATAAGTTTTAAAAAAAAAAAGATCATCTTTTAATTATCTAGATAGAATCTTTTGGTTTTGTTTTCTTTAATCTTTCTTATATTTTTTAATAGGTCTTTTTCAAATATTTTTTTTTCTTCTTAATTCATCTTTGTGAAGATATTTTGCTTTATATTAAGAAATTAGAGGTAAATAGCCCCTTTTTTAGAAAAAGTTTTTAGACAAATGACCGAAGTTTTTATTGTGTATTACTTAAATAATTTTTCGTATATTTTACATTATAACAAAAGCATGTCTTTTTGTGGTTGCATATATACTCTAATGATAATTTCACATTTGACTCCATCAAAAGATATAGATTTTAAATCCCTTCACCTTTCATTTAATAATAAAAAAAGGTCTTTATATAAAAATAGTAATTTTCCTATTTGTTACAAAAATAAATCATAACCTCCAAAAACGCCCAGTCTACGGTTTCAACCCCCACAAGTACACTCACATTTTCTTTTAAAAACAAAGATTAAATAAAAATTAAAGGAACACAAACAGATCACGTTAATTTCAACTAAATGCTGGTCAATGTCATGCTTCCGAAGAACCAAAATTTCTTCTACGTATCAAAACCTGAGATCTCCGCTTGGTTGTTTATTTCCTGTTTGACAATATATGCTTAGACTAGTTGGCCACTACCTTGATAGAATTTCTTTATGAACTTTTCAACTCCTGATTTCATGCTTTATGAAATCAAAATTGACGAGTCAGTACTTAAAACATAAAGGATTTGAGGACAAAAAATGCAGACTACAATCTGATCGAGCTGCGTAACATATCTATTTGAGTAGTTGTTTTTCTAATCCTCTCTCTCAATAATATAAAGAATGCTTTTGTTCCAGATTGAGTTATCTGGTAATTATAAATTCAAGTCTGACCCTAATTAGGTTTTAGCTTGGTGCATGTGTGCTTCAAGTGGTTAAGGTTGAAAAGGACTTTTTAAAGAAGGAAAAACAGAAAGCGTTTTCCACGGCACAAGATTATGGATTATGACTTTGAACTTGGTCATAGATCCAACCGTTGATCTTCTATCAATCTGTTGACTTTTAGCCTATGCAGCTCTCTCTCTCTCTCTCTCTCTCTCTCTCTCTCTCTCTCTCTCTCTCTCTAATTACTTTAACCTATGCAAAGGGAGAGGAATGAAAAAAATAGAATCTTGAGTTGTTTGGTACGTAGGATATTTGAAAGGAGGCTGTAAATCTATGGTTATGCCATTTTTTAATCCTTTCAATTTTTGAAGAAAAGGGGATAGAAAAATTTTGAGGTTGTAAATCTATGGTTATGCCATTTTTTAATCCTTTCAATTTTTGAAAGAAAAGGAGATAGAAAAATTTGTCAAAGTAATTTGGTATCCAAAATACTAATTTCAAAATTTTCAAAGAAAAGGAGATAGAAAAAATTGTCACAGTAATTTGGTATCCAAAATACTAATTTTAAACTCATCATCTTAACATTTAGAGTAAATAGTAGTAAATGAAAATTTTTCTAATAAATGATTTACTTACTTTTAGTTCATAGATTATTTATCTAGTAAATTTTTCTTTTGTTCCTATTTATTTTAAATATTTTAAACTTATGAAATTTACGTTCTTTACTTTGTAAAATTATACTATTCATATAACATAAAATTCAACTAGATGCTTGTCAATATCATGCTTCCGAGTTCCGAAGAACCGAAGTTTCTTCTCTTTATCCAAAATCTGATGTGTCCTCGTGGTTATTATCTGCTATATATTTAATATTATTGTTTGACAATATATTGCCTTAGCTAGTTGGCCAGTTTCCTTGTTCGCAACAGTAGCTGCATTTATTTACCATATTGCAAAATTATATTATTTATGAACTTTGTCAACTCCTATTACATGCATCAAACCGTAATCGAGGATGATCAAGTAGTAAAAGGTCAAAGGACACAACAATTCGAGAGGACAAAAAATGTAGACTGCAATCTGATCGAGCTGCGTAATGGTGCTTTTTGGTTCGTATATTTTGGGTGAAGTGCAGGTTGTGTTTGGATCAATCGGGCTACTTTTGTCTTGTTTTCTAAAAATATTTTTAAGGTGATTTGTAGGATCGCCACATTAAAAAACAAATATCTAATTATTATCTAGTTATAGTAATTTTAGTGTTTG
>CM046365.1:31643063-32113264 GCA_025413025.1 Ficus hispida
CAGCCATTACGTTCGATCTTATTTTTGCAGACTGTCAATCAAAAAAAAAAAAAAAAAAAGCGACCACTAACATGTTCAATTCAAAGATGTAGAAGTTGAATGAATGAATATATAAATATATATATATATATATGTATATATATTTATATATATAATAACGAGATATTGGCTTTACTTTTACATTGGCAATTGGATGACATGAACATAATTACTTGAACAAATTTACGTATCAAAGATGCAAAAAATATGGATTAGCGGTTTTGATTGTCCATTATTTTAAATTATTTTGATTTGCGTGGTCAATAAGCTAGCCGTCTTTTGAATGAAGTTGGATTTAGAATAAGTCACATGGATGCTGTTTCAATTCCCATCTCAAACTTCTAATAATAATTTATTTCGCCAATTCTAAGCTTGGCTTTGGCATTATATTTAAATCTATAAGAGAAAATATACAGTTTGACATATTTTTGAATTTGTTAGCATAAAGAAAGTTTGACTTTTTATTAAAAAGTAACGTTTGACTTTTTTTGGGGGTAGAATTCCTTTTTTGCCCCAAGCCATATTCGCCTGAACTGTAGTTGCCGGATATCTTCGACGGCTCCCCCGGTGGGCTCGTGACACAAGTGATGGCTAGAAAAATCGGCAGTCGTGATCGCTGTCGTCATCCAGTCATTGGCGGACCACAGATCTCGTGTCAACAGTGACATGAGATCATGAACGAATCTCCGATCACCATGGAGAAACAAAGGGGGTGATCTCCTACCGGTGACTCTACATTTTGCGCGATCGCGATCTGCAGATGACTCGCGTTTCACTGATCTTTGATGATATGGTGATGACAGTAGCTTCGGAAGCTTTGCGAACGATCGCCAACGACCTGATGTTTCACGAGCTCGATTTCGATCTGCAGAGGACATGCTCGGATCTCTGAAGATATGGCAATGGAGCGACTCTCAGAAGCTTTGGGACGCATTCTCCGACGATAGCAATTGCGGTGGTAATTGGGGATATTTAGGGTTAAGGTTTGATTGAATTAGGGCTTAATTTGGGATGATTTTATTTTGGGTATATATATTGTAAGTAAAGTTTATTTTAAATGAAATATTGATTTTGTAAAGTTAAGTTTAGATTTAAATTTAAATTGTAAAGTAGATGTGAATAAATTTTATAATATATATATATATATATATATAAAGCCTCATTTATTATATTATACTCCTTATTAATAAATTATTCTTTTTGTTCCTATTGGGTTAATATTAGTACATCCACCTTAAAAATATTTCATTTTACTTTATTTCTTTTCTTATTTACTATCTGTAAAAGAAAGGTGTTAATCTTGATAGTTGCCAATGATTTGGTCACGTGAAGGGTGAGGTTCATGCAGTAATTGTGGGGCAAGTTGCCCATTAAGTTTCCCGTGACATATTTGCTTACTACAACAATTCCCACACCAAACTTTATAAATAGGTGTGCTTGTAAACCATTTGGAGATTTTCAGAAGAGAAAAAAGAAACCGTGGGAGAAAGAGAGTTATTAGAGACTTGTGAAGAAAATAATAATAATAATAATAATAATAATAAAAGAACGAGTAAGATATAGAGAGAAAGAAAGAGTGAGTTAAAAATTAATAAGAGAAATTTCTCTCCATTTTCTATTATCCGCGTTACTATTTATTTGTCTTGTCTTTATAATAGTTCTATATGTATCCCCCAATTCATAACACTTTAGGAGTATTAACTATCGTTTTGTGTTTATTTTTCTCAAGGTTATTTTCGTTTTCACACTCAAGTAGTTTTTAATCGTTTTTAACTCTGCTATTATCGTTTTAGGCTTTTAGCGTCTATGTTGTTTTGAATTTTACTGTCGTTTGACATTAGATGTCGTTTTTTAGGTTGCTTCATTTTGTATTTTATTTTATTTTTTTTTCTGGGCAGTTGTTTCTATATGTTATTGGTTTATGGTTATTGCCGTTGAGGATCGTGTTATGAAGATGTGGGATATCAATCTCTCTACATCTCTTGGCAAGTCTAAGAGTGCTCTACCATACCATTTATCCTCCGTCCCCTACGAAGAAGGAACCCGCACCCTGCCGGCGAGCTCCGGCGAGCTCCAGCGCCTCCACCCACCCCAACGAAGAAGGAACCCGCACCCCACCTCCCCCCGCGTAATCTCCCCGTGCTGAGTCCCCCCACCCCAGATCTGGGTTCGCAGAACTGAAGAGCCCCAGCGCCCCCCCTCGCGTTTTGGGCTTGCCGAACTCCCCCACAATCTGGGCTTGCCGAAGCGGTGGCTGGGTTCGGTGGAGAAGCTTCTCGCGACGCTGGACCTCCTGGAGGCGAAGAGCTTCGCGATCGGCGTTTGCAAGGCGTACCAAGGGCTCCTCGACTAGTCTGCCACCGGTGACATCGTCGTTGTCGCCCCTCCCCTCCCTTAGTCGATTCAAGTCAACGTCGCCCACCCCCGCGCAAACCCCGCCGCTTCTCCCCTCACATGGAGATAAAGGGTTTTTGGGACGAGGAGAGAGAGAAGAGATTAGCCTAGGATTTTTTTTATGAGGTTTTTTTTAAAAAAAATATATATATATATATATTATTATATCACATGTATTATACATAATCTATTCCCTTAGAAATTTAACAAATTTAAATAAAAAAGATTATAATTGTCAATATTCAAAAAGTTTAGAGTCATCTTGATCAAAATTAAAAAAATAAAGACTAAATTATCACCTCATAAAAAATTCAAAGATCATTTTGAATAATTACTCTTTAATTTATTAGCCTTCAAAAGAGCCATGCATGCAATATATTTCATAGGTGATTAAAAAAAAAACAGAACAAAACAATGTAGGGACTTCCGACATGAAAAATTCCGTAATTAAAAAAGTAGAACAAGTAGCAGAAAGACCTGAAAGTAAATATATGGGGGGGTAATAATAATATGCCAAACTTTTCACAAGGAGTAAATTGTCAAATTAGGCACTCTATGTAAGGGAGTGAAAATGTAATTTTACCAAATTAGCCGATGAAGATATATCCGTTACTCCGTACACGGATTTTAATTGTGTTTTCATCCATCACATCTTGTGGGAGAGGAGTGATTTGCTAAAGTGATCATGATGATCCTTGTATATTACACACACACACACACACACACACACATATATATACATAATTACCAATGTATATGTATGTATGTGGGAGTGAGGTAGCACGGTTATAGGCATTGTCAGTGAACAGACATCAACAAAGGCAAAATGGCCCATAAATGCCAAATTCAGCACTAGTCCATTGTTAATTAATTAATAGCAGCAGCTGATTCCCTTTCTGATTAATAATTAATTTTGTGCGCGCATGCGTGATCTTTGCTGCACCTCCGCAGATGATCAGGCTCGCTTGAACACCTTCCAAATGTTTGTTAGACGTCCAACTTGTGTATACATATATATAAATACTGTACTGACAAGCAAAAAAAAAAAGTTCTCCATATATGCACAACAATAACCCATATGAAGAAAGAAAGGAAATCTCTAATTCTAAACACCCATTTTACATATATGCATGCATATGTATTGATATATATGTAGACACACAAATATATATGCACCAACAATAGATATATACATATATGTGTATTCCGTTTGAAGAAAGATAGGAAAGCTCTAAATCTAAGCAAACAACTACGGACGTGACACTAGACACAAGTAGTAGTATAATATCAATTAACGTACACACTGACTCTTTATATATATATATATATATATATATATAATATGTTCTCTACATAGATGAAGATCATCAACGCTTATTAGCTCTCTCTGTGTATATACATACACACACACATACACAAAATTTACAAATAAGAGATTACGGGGGTTCGAGCCCTTGGCAGCGGCGACTATTGCAGTACTAGCAGTATACAAGAGAGATGACAGAGAGAGAGAGATGAGAGGTAGTAATACTGACAAGCAAATATATACAGGTGATCAATATACATATCTGATCACACTCATGAAAACGTCACTCTCTCTCTCGGCCAGCTTCTTCACTCACTCACTCACACTCAGTGGTCTACTCGGACGTGGCCCTTCATGATATTCCTTTTCTAGAGAGAGAGAGAGAGAGAGAGAGAAGAGAATATTTTTCTGTTGGGAGAAGTTCTCTCAGCAGTAGCAGCAGCTGGCTTCAGGAAGTGGCCGACTTCGCGGCTAGTTCCTCCTCCTATATGTACCTCATATATATATATATATATATATATGCAGGACCACCCCCCAGAATTTGAAAAGGGCCAATCATAAGCTACACACGTGTCATTTCATAATCTCCCTTTCCATATGGGATTTCTTCCTCTCTCTCTCTGCTGTGCTGTCCGCATATATAAATATAAATATACGCACATTTATATACATATATAAAGAGAGTGAATTATATAACATGTACATGCATATATATATATATAGATATACAGAGAGAGAGAGAGAGAGAGAGAGAGAGAAATTAATAGTGGTGATTTGCTGGTCCGACATAACACTCTCTCTGCACTCGAGAAAGGAGGTAACTCTGCCACCACTTCTTGTCCTTTCCCCGGATTACGTTAACGTACCCCTTCTTATTTCCATTTTTTTAAAATTTATTTATTAGGCTTTTATTTTATTCAATTTCCTGTTTTACCCTCCCATTTTCTTTTATATTGAGGAAAAACATGAGCGATTCAGTTTTTGTTGGTGGTTGGACTACTGAATTTGCCTTTCTACATATTATAGAGAGAATTATTGTGGGTCGTACACGTGTCCAATCATAAACATGAAAAAAAAAGAAGAAGAAGAAGAAGAAGAAAGATCAAACGAGGAGCAAAGTGAGCGTGATCAGATCTTTCTATGTATAAAAGCATGTCATGTGTACCTCCTCCCTGATATATATATATATATATATATACATATCCTCCATGGATGATATGATGAGATCATGAATAATGTTGGGACCCCATACCCTGATGAACAAGATCCTAGGTCTATTTTTACATTACATTATTAATTTTTTTTAAGTTTTATTCCATTTTTTAATAGCATAAAGCTGCCTAAAGAAATGGTGCATGTTCATTTAATTACTTTAGATCTACACCTAATAAACTGTAGACTTTTTATTTTATAATAATACATTTTATGTCATCACTTGAGCCTTAGGCTATATATGTACGTATATATATCTATAATTTAAATTATATAATAAAGTTGAAACTTTTAATATTCTAGAGCTTGAATACGTGCTTAATATTCTCAGGCCAAAAAAAAAAAAAAACCGAGCTTAATACGAGTAGTACATGATCATTGAAAAGTAGTTTTTTCTTTTCTTTTCATTTTTTCGAAAGTTTCTAATGCTGGGAATTAATTAATTAAAAAAAAAAACAAGAAGCTTAGAAAGTCCACTCTTGTTCTTCTTCTTCCTATTTCTTTTCTTGTGAATATAAGCTTATCATTAAACCAACAGCGAAATAATCACGACAACCCGTAAGCAAGGCAGCCAAAGGCCCAAAAAAAAAAAAAAAAAAAAAAAAAGAAGAAGAAGGAAAACTGAGCAGGAAGGATAGAAAACACCTTTATGAAAGAACAAGCTAGCCGAATCGGTCAAGGCCAATGAGCGAGACTTCAAGACGTACTATGAGTTATAACATTACCGGTCCTTCTAACAAGAGAGAGAGAGAGAGAGAGAGAGAGAGAGAGAGACTGAAGATCTTCAGCAATTGCAAGCACCTTATGCCTGAGAAAGTCTACCTCCCATTATCTTTCAACCACTCAGCAAGAACCCAAATAACCACTCATCCTTTGTTATATAACAATTATCATAATATTATGACAAATCTTTCACA
Source organism: Ficus hispida (assembly GCA_025413025.1). Classification (NCBI taxonomy): domain Eukaryota; kingdom Viridiplantae; phylum Streptophyta; class Magnoliopsida; order Rosales; family Moraceae; genus Ficus; species Ficus hispida. The sequence goes on from CM046365.1 coordinate 31,648,932, forward strand.
GATTCTAAAAGAACAGCCAAATCAAAGCATATGTATCATACATTCTCAAAAATTAACCACTTCTTTTTATGTTTTTTACAATGCGACGATTTGTGAAATTAAATATAAGCGATTATTACCATACATTTAAAGAGAAAATCAGGCGCGGATATCAAGTACATGATATATATGTGTGTGTGTGTGTGGAACTACATTTAAATTGTGCATTAATATTAAGGGATAGATGAAAGTGTGATCAACATATACATATATACATGTATAATCATAAGAGAGATGAACAAGACCGAAAATCCCTTATTAAGGACCGGGGCATATAAGTCATTTCATCCCCAACCAACGGTATATGAATATCGGAGAAATGGATATTTTTCTCAGACAAAAAGACAGAAAATGGATAAGAAACAGGGATACATATAAGACAGAAAATCCATCAGGGGCAAATCAGTAATTTTGAGGCCACAAGGAATAATAAAATGGCAGAAGGACGGTAGTATCCGAAAAGCACCCCGCATATAAACCTCACAGGGTCACTCTCAACAAGTCACACTTGACAGAAAGAATAGTAATGGTAGTAGTAGAAGTTGTCGTAATTCTGTTATAGCTAAATAGCTCTCCCTCTTTTTCTTTGTTTTGATCTTCTTCGTTCCTATCGTTAATGGCCGATCTTCCAGGAATGTACGACTTCCTCAGCCACCACCATCACCAGCAGCAGCAGTCACCACCACAGCCACCGCAGCCAGCTTCCTCTTCCAAGTCCATCACGAGGAGGACCCACTCCCACCTCCACACCCAGACGACGCCGCCTCTGCCGCCTCCGTCTCGGCTGTTCCCCTGCCTCTACTGCCCTCGCAAGTTCTACACCTCCCAGGCCCTCGGCGGCCACCAGAACGCCCACAAGCGCGAACGAGCCGCCGCGCGCCGCACCCGTCTCCTCTCTCCCCCTCCGCCGACCTCTCCTTCCGAGTCTCCAGCCTCCGCCGCCATTCTTGACCGCTACTGGCAGCTCGACGGCCAGTCCTCGCCGGCGGCCATAGTAATGCCTCAGTACTACCACCAATACCAGCACGGAGTGCCGTTTGGACAGTACGCTCACATGGAGGTCGCCGGAGCCGGGTCTAGCTCGCCGGTTGGGGTTCAGTACTACCACTGTGGCTCCACCCCAGAATCTGACGTGTCTCCCCCCTCCACCACCATCACCACCACTGACACTGCCGACCGTCTCAACCTTGACCTCTCTCTACACTTGTGATGATCATCATCGTCATCATCAACTTTGATCCTGATCATGATATCTGGTTTTTTTTTTTTTTTAATTCTGTTTTTAGGTTCTGAATCTGAATATGTTTTGTAGTGGTGTGAGTTTAGTGAAGTTGGAAGCTGGGAAATAGGAGAGAGAAAAGTAATCTATTGTTTAATAGTTCTGATCATCAATGAGAGGAGTAGTTCGAGTTTTCTGATTCTAGTTTTGGAATTTAACTTTCTTCTTTGTTTCTGTTCTTAATTGTTAGGTTGTGGTGGAACTGATAGTGTTAACTTATATATGATCAGTATATATGTTGATGAAGAATGATTTTTTTTTTTTTTTAACATTATCTGTTTATCTGATTATCCACTTTATGGTTCATATATGGCGCGATTGGTTGTGATATTTTTCTCTCGTATACTATATATCAGCGTATATGCATATACCACTCCTACTTTACTTTGTGTTTTTCATTTCAGAAAAAAAAAAAATTTTTTTGGGGGGGTAATAATTTTGTTTCGATGAGCTCTTGAAGTGAAGTTGAAAGCTGGGCAAGGAGTTGTACGGACTAGGGAGCGGAGCTGTTTGGTTTATATATATGATATATATAAACATGACATTCTCTCATGATGAATAAGGGGGTTTCATGAGAATTACGTCCAATATTTCTAGTTTGGTTCTGGAGGAGTATGTAACTATCTTCTGTTCCAATTCAAGATAAATCTATATATATATATATATATATATATATTTATTTATTTATTTTGTAGTGATCATGCAATGACATAGGTAACTTGTTGTATAATCTTGATTGAGAATGATATTGTGTTTTTTATTTTTTATTTTTAAATAGCTCAGGTTTGTATAAGGCAATGCCCTATGTCTCGGAGTTTTTTTTTTTTTTTTTTTTTTTTTAATGCATGTCATGAATAATTAATGTGATGTCAGAAAATTATTTTTTCGCAAAAGTACCATTGTGCTCAACTGAAAAATAAGAATAACATATATGCAAAGGGGTTGTCGGTAGTTATAGAGGTCAGAATCCTGGTGATGTGATGACCAAATGTACGTCTCTTTCCTAGTCGAATTAGAATAAACGCCACTCCAGTACCTCCCAAAATAATAATAATAATAATAATAATAAGTTAAAGGAAGGACCAATATTAGTTTATGTCAATAAATTTTAGTAATTCATTCCTTTTGCTTTAGGTGTTAGAAATTCGAATAGAATACTGGTAAGAGTACTAAGGCATAATTTTATGAAAAATGTTAAAATCACTAATTTTAATATTAATATATATAATATGTGAATTATTAATTTTTTATTTATAGATGTTTAAAAAATATCGTATTAATTAATTATATCCATTAAGTAAAAATATCAACTCAAACTTGTATCGTGTCCTTTAATCAGTGCATCTTGAAAACGGTACTTGGGTTGGGCTTACTTGCTTTACTCCGCATCATAAATAAACAAAGTCTAAAACACGCCATTGCTTACCGATCAAGTGTTGACGACTTTGATAATTCTTTTTTTTTTTTTTTTTTTTTGCCCTTTTTACATTTTTCATTTTTTTTCCTTTGCCTGACCAGATGTGATGTTTGATTGATTTATCCTATATTCAAACCGATGGTTTGGTAGTGATTTGGTGAAAATGACTAAGAGCCTAGGGATGTGGTGTAACGAGGTTTCATTTGTCCATTTCATTTTTTTTTTTTTACTTTTTGATGAATTCATTTTTCTTTAATTTTATCCCATACATATCCCACTTAAAAAATGAAATTGATTAATAAAAAAAACCATTACATTATTAGTTAAATATGTGGAATGTGCTACGAAAATGCAGCGCAAGAAGTTCCACTCACATTAAATTATCCCGTTGAGACTTAGTTTCTAAATCTTCGAATAAAAAAATAATTATTATTCTCTCTTATGCATATACACAAGCATAAATCGTTTACATTTAAAAGAAGATTCTCGTAAAAACCCCAGTAATTAAGCAAGTTCATCTTTTCAAAAGAATGTCCGAGTTATTATGACAATATAATCACCAATCATCATATTAATCGAAATATTTGGATATTATTTTAGTATTTATTATCACATTTTAATCAATTAAAATTGATCAGACAAAGAAAAAATAAAAGTCAAATCCGACTGTAAGACAACAAAAATAACACTCTGTTAAGATTCTTCAACCCAAAATATATATATATATATATATATATATATATTACATTGAATGTGGGACCGGCAACCAGTAATTAAGCAAGGTCTCTAGCTGATGTTACTCATGGAAACAAAACTTCGTAAAACAACAATAATAAGTCCATTCTCAAGCCCCGAAAAAATAATAATAATAATAATAAGTCCATTAATCATTGAAGCTGAATGATGAAGAGATCACAGACTTATAACTTTTTTTTTTTTTTTTTTTTTTTTTGCTGAAAAGAAAATTGCTTTACTAAAAGACGTCTTAAACGACTTTTATTTATGGACACCTTACAGTTTGCCAGTTCTCATTACTGTTGTTCAATCTCAGCAAACTCGTTACTTTCAAACTTGTCACACTTCGTCAATGCTGATTTATCTTGCCAAAGTTCAATTTTACCTAACAGAAAAGATCAATATTAAGGAACCACTCATTAATAGACTTTAACAGAAAAAACTGTCATTACAATACTTCGAAAATAGAAATAAACAATTGTTCTTTGTGGAACCTTCTTTTCCAACGGAGATTAGCCATTGATACACTATCCAATCTATTCTTTTTTATTGTTTGTTCTCTCCAAATCGTTTTTATCTTCAGTGTTATTTTCATTTATGTCATCTGAACTTTATAGTCATTCCCACCTTAATTCCTAAATTTTAAAAATCCAACTTTTCCCTTTGAAATTTGAATTAACCCCACTAATCCCTTCTATTAAAATTCAATTAAAATAGATAGAAAAAAATGAACTAAGTGCAGTTATATTGTATTTTCTATATATTTTTGACAGAAACCATAATAAAAATGAATTTAATAAGACTAATTCTCATATTTTTTATTTTTTTTAACTAAAATTTTATTAAAAAGGAAGTGAGACAAATTCAAGCTTCAGCAGGTAAAGTGAAAGTTTTTAAAGTTCATGAGGTAACTTAGGAATGACTATAAAATTAAGGGGCATAGATACCAAAATATAAAACCACTAATGACCAAAATAATTAAATGATGCAAGAGTTCATTTTTCTCTTTTTAGAGTCTTGTTTTAAAATATATCTATTTTTTAACAACATTATACATATATCTGTTTTTAAAAAAATAGATATGTATAGTACCTATTTTATCCTTTTACAATAATTGACATCATTTCATTTTTATACAAATTCTTTTATTTTTATTTTTTTAACTTTAATGATGATTATTTTTGTTGATAAATATAAATTACCTCAAATAAACCCAAATTAGTTATAGGCATCAAAATAATTATAATAAATATAAAATACAAAATAATACAATACAAAATATTAACAATAAAGATTAATGAAATTAAAATATTTACACTTTTCATATAAAAAACCAATGAATTCTCTATGAAAAAACTTATTTATTTATGTAACTTACTACTGTTGAGAAAAAACCAAAAGAAAACTAACTGCACAAGAGACATCGATTTTTACGTGGAAAACCCTCCAATGCGAAGGGAAAAACCACAGGACTTTAGTCCGATATCAACTTCCACTATATTAACAATAATGGGATTACAAAGTTCTCTCTAGATACAAGTAGAGGCTCACAATCATTAAGATAAAATACAATCTTGGCTAAACAACAAGATTCATCATCAACAAGATGGATTTCAACACGTAGCATAAAAAGAAATCAGTTTTAGATCTCAAGTGGGTATTTGGGAAAAGCACCTTAGAGACACCAATTCGAAAATCGGAACACTAGATGAGAAGAGCTCATCACAAGGATTCACCACGTCAAATTTGAGCATCAACGGACACCGTTTCACCACTCAATCGTCTTGTACAAACCCAAAAAGATCTACCTCTCACTCTGCTTTCTCTCTGCCTTTTCATCACACACGCACAGCAGCCCCCACTTTTTCTCTATTTCTCTGCCTTTCTAACACACGGCTTGTTCAACAAGCTTAATACCTTTTTTTTTTTTTAAACAAAAGCTATTGGGCTTTTAGCCCATTAATGTTCAGCCCACAACATGAGCGGACAATCCAACAATTCTCCCCCTCCGCGTCATGTAGTGGGCTCGACCAAGCCCGCTCTCTACTTGCACGCTTTAAGTTTCTCCTTAGGCAAAGATTTTGTCAACATATCCGATCCATTCTCACTTGTGTGAACTTTCTCTAAGTGTATTTGCTTTGTTTCGAGAACATCACAAATCCAGTGATATTTAACATCAATATGTTTGGATCTTGAATGGAATGTTGAATTTTTGGAGAGGTGGATGGCACTCTGACTGTCACTGTAGACAATGTACTTCTCTTGTTGCAGATCCAATTCTTCAAGAAACTTTTTCATCCACAAAACTTCTTTGCAGGCTTCAGTAATTGCAATGTACTCAGCTTCTATATCGGACAAAGCAACACATTTCTGTAACTTAGACTACCAAGAGATTGCTCCCCCTGCAAAGGTCATCAAGAACCCCGAAGTAGATTTCCTGGAATTAACATTACCTGCTATGTCTGAATCTGTGTACCCTTCTAAAATTGGCTCATCACTGCCAAAGCGTAAACACACCCTGGAAGTCCCTCTCAGATATCTCAATATCCATTTCACCACTGCCCAATGTTCTTTTCCAGGGTTAGAAAGAAATCGGCTGACAACTCCAACAGCATGAGCAATATCTGGTCTTATGCAAACCATGGCATGCATCAAACTGCCAACTGCAGACGCATAGGGAACTTTACTCATTTCTTCTTTTTCTTTCTCACTTGTTGGACATTGCTTAGAAGTAAGCTTAAAGCACCCTGCAAGTGGAGAACAAACTGCTTTTGCCTTACTCATATTGAACCTTTCAAGAACTTTTTCAATGTAGCCTTCTTGAGATAGCCAAAGTTTCCCATTCTTTCTATCACGAAGGATCTTCAAGCCGAGTATTTGTTTTGCCGATCACAAGTCTTTCATTACAAAAGACTTACTTAACTCCTTTTTAAGCTTCTCAATCTTCCTAATATCATGGCCAACAATCAGTATATCATCAACATATAGCAGGAGGATAATGAAGTCATCATTGGAGTGTTTCTTTATAAACACACAATGGTCAGATGAAGTTTTAGAGTACCCATGACTCACTATAAAAGAATCAAACTTCTTGTACCACTATTTTGGTGCTTGTTTGAGCCCATACAAACTCTTTTGAAGCTTGCATACAAGATTCTCTTTTCCCTTAACTTTGAACTCTTCTGGCTGCTCCATATAAATTTCTTCTTCTAAATCACCGTGAAGAAATGCAGTTTTTACATCAAGTTGCTCTATCTCTAAATTCAAGTAGGCAGCTAGACTAAGAACAACTCTGATGGATCACATCTTCACAACTGGAGAAAATATCTCTTCAAAGTCAACACCTTTCTTCTGACCAAATACTTTCACAACTAACCGAGCTTTGTACCTTAGTTGTGAGCTATTGTTTTCAGTTTTCAACCTGTAAACCCATTTGTTCTTGAGCGCTTTCTTGCCTTTTGGTAACTTTACCAAGTTGTAGGTGTGGTTCTCACACAAGGATTTCATCTCTTCCTGCATGGCATTAGACCATTCTTTCTTTTGCTCAAGAGAAATGGCTTCTTGGTAAGTTTCAGGCTCTCCACCATCTGTAAGCATCACATACTCACTTGAACTGTATCTTGAAGTAGGTTGGCGCTCTCTAGTAGATCTTCTCAATGGAGGCTCATCTGGTGGCAGTGGCGGTGCTTGCTCAACTTGTTCAACTGAAGGGATAACATCATCAACAGGAGGGGCAACATCATCAGCAGAAGGGGCCTCATCATCAATACTGTCTCCACCATCTTCTTGCATGTCTCCCCCGTGATCAATACTCATCTTTAGGAATATGAACAAATGTCATGCAGCAAAAAATTCTCAAATAACCATAAGAGACATCTTTCCCTATCCAAACTCTGTTAGGAACATCACCATTCAAGGCAGCTGCTGGGAAAAAATTAATCAAGTCGACTGCAGTCCTCATAGCCTCCCCTAAAAAGACTTAGGAAGCTTAGCATGAGAAAGCATACATCTTATCCTTTCTTCAATGGTCCTGGTCATTCTTTCTGCCACACCATTTAGCTGAGGTGTCTTTGCTAGAGTTTTCTCAAGCCTGATTCCATGGGCTTTGCAGTAGTTTTCAAATGGCCTCCTATATTAACCACCATTATCAACTCGAACTGACTTCAACTGCTTTCCTGTCTCTCTTTCAATCTTGGCATAAAATTCTTTAAAGACATCGAACACCTGGTCTTTAGTTTTCAAAGCAGTAGCCCAAACTTTTCTTGAGTGGTCATCAATAAAAGTCACAAAATAGAGTGAACCACCAAGAGTTTTAGTTTGCATAGAGCAGACATCAGTATGAATCAAATCAAGAACATTTGATCTTCTAGATGGAGGGTATGAATGAAATGCAACTCTATGTGTTTTTCTAGCTAAACAATCAATACAAGTTTTAAGAGGCATACCTTACAAACTGGGGAGGAATTACTTTCTAGCAAGAATTTGTAGTCCTTTCTCGCTAATGTGACCAAGCCTCTTGTGCCAAAGATTAATACTTGCATCCTTCTGAATAGCATTTATTTCTCCCTTATTGAGCTTTGCTTATATGACATAGTGCGTATTCATCTTATTTCCTCTTGCAATCACTAGAGAACCTTTGGTGAGCTTCCATTTACTTTCACCAAAATAATTAATGAAGCCCTCGTTGTCAAGTCTGCCTATAGAGATCAAGTTGAGGTGAATATCCGATACATGTCTGACATCCTTGCGTATTAATTTGCTTATAAGATTGATCTCCAAGCAAATATCACTAATACCCACAATTTTTGAGGCATCACTGTTTCCCATCTTGACATTGCCAAAATCACCAGCAGAATAAGAAGTGAAGAAATCACCATGAGCAGTAACATGAAATGAAGCACCAGAATCAATCACCCAATCACTATCCTGACATGCGAGGCTAACATAACTATCATAACAAACAATGACAACATCACCCTCAGTGGCTACTGTATTAGTCTCTTTCTCATCTTTCTTTCCTTCACCCTGCTCTCTTTTCCAAATCCTGTACTCTTTCTTCATGTGACCTGGCTTATTGCAGTGGTAACACTTGAAACTTTTTATGTATTGGGATTTTCCTCTAGGTGTATCCTTTTTGCCATGACCTTGAGGATGCCTGCTTTTGCTTCTTCCACGCCTTTCATGTTTTTCAGAAACAAGTACCTCAGAAGAAGATTCACCCTTTTCCTTTCTTCTGGCTTCTTCGTTGAGCAAACTGTCCGTAATCATCTCCATGGTTAGCTTTCCTTCTGGCGCTGAAGTACTTAGTGACACCACTAGTGTTTCCCAGCTTTCAGGTAATGAGCTGAGAAGTAACAAGGCTTGCAGCTCATCTTCAAGTTTCATCTTCATAGTTGTCAACTGGTTCACCAAGCCTTGAAAATCGCTTGTATGTTTATTCATACTCTTCCCATCTCTGTACTTCAAATTCACAAGCCTTCGAATGAGCGTGGCTTTATTTATGAAAGTATTCTTCTCATACATCGCTGCTAACTTTTGCCAGAGAGCATCAGCCTTGGTTTCTTCAGCAATGTGATGGAATATATCGTGATCAACCCACTGCCTTATTGTAGCAGCAGCCTTCATATGCAATATCTCCCAGTCCTCATCACTCAATTTGTCTGGCTTTTCCTTGCCTAGAACAGGCCTAAACAAATCCCTGCAATATAGCATGTCTTGCATTTTCCGCTTCCAAATGGAATAATTCGACGGGGTTGATTTTATCATCCCAAACGAATTTTGTTCATCCATCTCAACACACAAGAATTTTTCTCTAGCCAACCAAAAGCTCTGATACCATTTTGTTGAGAAAAAACCAAAAGAAAACCAACCGCACAAGAAACACCGATTTTTACGTGGAAAACCCTCCAATGCGAAGGGAAAAACCACGGGACCTTAGTCCGATATCAACTTCCACTATATTAACAATAATGGGATTACAAAGTTCTCTCTAGATACAACTAGAGGCTCACAATCATTAAGATAAAATACAATCTTGACTAAACAACAAGATTCATCATCAACAAGATGGATTTCAACACGTAGCATCAAAGAAATCAGTTTTAGATCTTAAGTGGGTATTTGAGAAAAGCACCTTAGAGATACCAATTCAAAAATTGGAACCGATAGATGAGAAGAGCTCGTCACAAGGATTCACTATGTCAAATTTGAGCATCAACGAATACCGTTTCACCACTCAATCGTCTTGTACAAACCCAAAAAGGTCTACCCCCTCTCACTCTGCTTTCTCTCTGCCTTTTCGTCGCACACGCACAGCAGTCCCCACTTTTTCTCTATTTCTCTGCCTTTCTAACACACGGCTTGTTCAACAAGCCTAATACCCTTTTTTTTTTTTTTTTTTAACAAAAGCTATTGGGCTTTTAGTCCATTAATGTCCAACCCACAACATGAGCGGACAACCCAATAACTACAAATCACGATTGTCATCTATGTTCTAACCAAACAAATTTGAAGAATAACACAACAAATAATATCGAATTCTTTATAAAAAACCCTATTATTTAATAAATTAATAAAAATAAAATCGAACATATCTTCATAATAAAGATTGATTCATTATACAAAAGATTTTTTTTAATACGTTACTTTTTCTTTATTTAGCTCGTAATTCCTTTAAAACAGCTTCATCACTTTTTGATAAACATCTTAGATTCCACTTTTTTTTTTTCCTTTTTTTTGTAATTTCTTTATTTGTTTTTCTTTATTCTTTATGAAGGATAATATTATCTTTATAATTTCTATTTTAGACGATTACATAATTAAAAGAAAATTTTGACATATTTCAAATCAACATCTCCAATTTGAATATCTATATAAATAACCCAATTATCTAGAGTACAATTAGAGATTAAAAAAAAAAAAAAAAAACAAGCAAACAACAACAATATACAACAAATAAACAATATAAAACAAATTCGACCGATTATGACGAAAGAATTAAACGATTGATGAACAATTGCAATGGCTTCATGTCTACCCCAAATGGTGAGGGTAATAATTGGGGACTTCCAGTGTACAAAAATGATCAAATTTCAAAGGTAGGAACTTCAGCCGTAAAACCATTTGCGGCTTGGTAAACTAGGCGAGCTAATATGTTTCTGTAAGGGTCTCCTTCTCTTTTCTCTTTCAAATAAGTTATGCATCTTTCAACCTCTGACTTCACTTGTAAATACAGTTCATGAGATTTTTCCCTGTCTCGTAACTTTTGCTTCATCCCTTCACAATTCAATATTCCAAGCTCAAATCAATTTACTAGAGACTGAACAAACCACGAGAAAAAAAGAAAAAAAAAAAATTCAATTGTTGTACCTTCTGTTTCAATTGGTTTCCCAAAATAGTAGTAAAACCGTCCTGGGAACTTCGGGAGAATTCCTGGGAGGTGTACCGGTTGGTTTGCTACCTCTCCGTTCGCATCGTTCCTATACTCATAGGATGACATCAGAGTTCAGACAGAAAATTGGTGTTGAGAAATTTGAGCTTACAAGGGATGTAAGGATCAATGCCAAGGTGCATAGCTAAAAAGTAAAAGAAGGCTCAGTTGAAATCAAATGTAATCTGATTACCTTAACTTGGCGACCTGATTCGTCAATTCCTCAATTTGATCCCTTAAGGATGGAATTTTCATTTGGTCCTCGTAATCAAAAATAACCTGAACAAGGAAGATGTTTTGATCATTCATTACCATATATATCAATAAACGCAAGACCAATGACAGAGAATGTGAACAAGAAAATAAGCCACGCGTTGCACCTATGTATGCTGGGAAATAAAAGAATCCAACCAACTTAGATTTCAAAGAGAAGAAAAAAGTATATGGAGGACATTTTTCTTCAGATTCTTCCTTCAAGACGGCAAAATGGCAAAATTTCGCATGCCAGTCAAGAGAAGGAGCTGAACTTTTGTCTTAGGTTCTCCAAGTCCAGTTGTGATTGACATTATGTTTTCATAAGATGGACGTGCTATATAATATACGTAGATTCTTATGCAGTCAGTATATCAACCATGGACGATCGATACAATATTTTGACTTCTAAAAATCCAGAAACACCATCAAGTAGGGGCACAGAGTCAACTGTGTAGATTTACACTCCAGGACATTCCTCTAGAGAAATAGCAGTTAAGAGTATCTGTATTATTTTGCAGTACATGTATCATTTGTCCATAATCTTAAGAGGGACCTGGTACCGTGGGCAACCACTAAAAAAGGTATGTTTTGGAGGCTTACTTCGCAAATATCATCCTCCCCAACAACTCCAAAAGGTACAATTTTAGCTCCAAATTTAGCTGCCATCCTCACAAATTCCGACTGTTCTGGCCAGAATAACTTGTATTCTTCACCCTGAAAAGAACAAGTTCAGTACCAAACCAGTCCAACCACGGTGTTTGGAATTTCTAAAGGCTAATATTGGATTTTCCTGGAAAAATAGTAGTTTTCTTCCCCCTTTTTTTTCCTGGAAAAGAAAAATATTAACATGCAGCACTTTTAAAAGCTTTTAAGTCATCTTCGTATGATTCTATAAGAAAATAAATCATGGCAAGGAAATATGATTACCAAGGATGTTAAGAGTCAGTAATCATTATGTTTAAGTGTTACCTTCCGATGAAGAGCCTCACGCATTCCACCAGGATAGAGTAGGACGTGAGACTTAGAAGAAAAGAGTTTGTAGAAGTTCTTTCCAGAGACAGGAACTGCTCCCATAATCCTATATGTATCGTATGAAAACTCACGTAACCTACCTTTTTGAAGATTCATGAACATCATAGGATGCGCTATCCCTCGCACAAGGATATTTCTTTCTATCAAGAACTGGCATACAAGGGGAGCCAATTCGAATCCAAGTAACATGTGATAGCCAACAAACAAGACTGGACCCTCTGAAGGAATCCCGGCAAGGCCTCTCACAATCTTCCCGTCATCTAAAGTTGAGAGCATCACTGGGCTGGTAGCCATATAAATCCATCTGGGATAATCACAATTGTTCAGCATGAGAAATTAAATAGTAAAAAGTGTTTGCATACTGAAGGCCTGATAAGGGTTTCAACAACGGAGTTAATCTACTGGCTACTTTTGACTGGAAAGAAAAGCTACTGACTTCTTTTAGAGGAGAGAGAGATCATTCTCTCTTTCCATTTCTTTCCTGATTCAGAGAAGTGAAGAATGTTAAAGGAAGCATTTTATTGCCTTCAAGTTCAAATATACTTGAGTAATTGAGTGTCTAAGAGTACTAGAATTCTATGTTGCATTTTGTGTCATCTTCTGTCTCTTAGTCAATAAACTAAGACTCATTAGCTAGTCTACTGGTAGACAAAACAGCAGTTTTTTGTTCCACTAAAATGATACTCACTGGTTTGATTCATGTATCTTTTCAAATTCAGAAGGAGTTGGTGGAATGTAATCGAAAACATAGTCAGGGTTTTTAGAACGACGGTAGAAACTAGCACACTTGATGATAGTCACCAAGTCAACATCATCTTCCTGCATGGATTGACAATACAAACACAATTTTACTATCTTATGATTGGAAAAACATTAACTAAGAAAAAGTACTTCTGCCTATTTATATATATATGTATGTATATATATATATAATATATATTTTCAGTAAACTGCAGCTTGTCAATATGTTTAGAGTTCATCCAGTATTTTAACCCTACCAAAAAGATGAAGTGCCCATTGTCCTCAAAAAAACGAGTCGCACAATTCGGAAGTATTTGGTGCAGTCTTGAAGCCTCTTTCTTACTAGGCAGCAGCATGTCCCTTCCACTGAGAAAACCAACAGTGAACTCAGCCCTTTCACTCTGAATATATGACGAACTTAGGCATGAAAAAGCTATCATAATCCATGATAAAAAGGTGAATATTATGTCAACTGGTTTTGGACTTCAAAAAGTTGCGGATTTGAAAAATCATCAGAAAATGGAGGTTGACATTATGGTTTACGTGTGAAAACAATTCTCAGTTGCTTATTTGTCAATTATTATTGGTAAAGCATGAATTTGGTAAGTCAGCTTACTGCAATCTTGTTGCAGTACCATTTTAAAGCCTTAGACCCAATGAAAACAGAACGTTGAGACTATGCCTTAGTCTTTGAAACAAGAGTTAGATCTCACACCATCAACTAAAATCAGCAATCTGTAGCATTATTAGTCAAATTTTCCAAGAATCAAAAGCATACCGCATTATAACATGCAATCATTATTGATGTAATTATTCTAAAATATGAAGGGGACTAAAAGAAAACGATACAGACCTGGAAATGATCAAAGTTTCAGCTTTTACAGCATGCAGGCGTGAATTGGTAAATGCAGAAGCTGATTTAAGCATCTGTAGCTTCCAAATAAGTGTTTTTGTTGGCAAAATATCAGCAAGAACCTGTTGACTCCAACCATGCATTAATCCGGAGCAACCACAGTAGATAACAGAATGGATTACATATCAACATGAAATAGTAGTATAAGGATCGAACTTTGGTCTACCCTTTCTAGTTAGGATCCTAAACAAGAAGGCGTACTCAAGAACTCTCCCTACGCCAAAAGAGAGAGAGAGAGAGAGAGGAAAATTAAAAATACAATATGAATAAATAAGGCATGTGGAGATCACCATATAACCTGATTTTTTTTCCTCAAATTTAAATTAGTTCTTGGAAGATAAGTAAATATAGAGGGCTATATCTTACAGGGAGGTAAAATGACTTTGCAATCAGATCACTTGAAAGCTCTCCAACCGTTGTCTGTAGAGGAAGCCCCTTCTGAAGATTAGCTTTAACCAACCTTAAAGAGTCACCTAAATGAAGCAGGAATATGGATTCAATCAATTACATTTTTTTTTCCCCATAAAATCCAGCTTTGATATTCATTTACCATTATTCCTGTTTAAATTGCAAAATTGTTTTCTCTAAGTGGAAACTAGAAAAATAAAGTAAAATAAAATAAAATAAAAAATCAGGGGCAGCCTACCACTTACCAATGATGAAATTAAGGAACTAGGAAAGCAAACCTGAAAGTAAACTGAGCATGTAAGGTAGGCTATGTTGGAGAGAGTCAGGCATGACTTCCAACAAAGGCATTAGACGCTGTAGTTGTGACTCTCTGAAAGATGTTCCTGCCATGAGAACATCAGATCCGATTATTGGACCCTTGGCGAAACCAATTTACTAGGGTAGGGTGTTAAGATCAATTGGGTTTTTCCCTTTACTTATTCAGAGCGATTTTTATTTTTTATTTTTATTTTTGCATGTCTACAAGTTTGGCCTCTTTTATACCTCCACAATGACAATGAATGGCCCAACATTTTTACTCTTTAATATGTATTTTTTTTTTTTCATGGTTCCTATAAAGTCTACGTATAGATAAGACTAAGGAGAAATATGAATAATTAAACAACCCTCAATATGAGAGGAAATTTTAACCTGGATTCGCTAAAATTAGAACAAGGTCAATATCAGGGTTAAGGGCTGCCACAGAGAGCGCAAGGCATGCTCCAATAGTTTCTCCGACAAGATATATGGGCCGATTCGGTGAACGATAATGCTCTGATCTAACTGTTCTCTCAACCAGCTTCACCAGCTCTAAGAATGAAATTGCAGAAATGGTTAGGAAATTTCAATCCCCTAATACTAAAACAGCTCAAAATACCCACCAAAATCACACTACTGTACAAACAGGAATGAGCGAGAGAAAAAATATGAACCTGAAAAAGGTGTTCGATCCTCAATCGGTATATGCAAGCACCATACCTCAAACATCCTACATTTCAATACAAATTAGCATAGTGATTTAAAATGAAAGAACCTTAGCTACTAAACAAGTCAATCAGTGTCAAAATTGTTTTAAAATCCTCCACAGCTTCAAGGAAAATAATCACAGCACAAGAGAATAAATTAACAGTTAAAGCATAATTTTCATATCCAAGATACTTACCCTGCAAGCTTTTTATGATGCATTATAAGTCCAAGTCCAACGCCATCAATTCCTGCCGAATTACAAAAAATGTATCTTCAGATAATCAATCCCTTTTAAAAAAATTTCCGTGTAACACTTTTTAATTGACTTGATGTTATAAAATTAGATAAGATACCAAATTTATCCGGACAATCCTATTCTTCACATCACAACTATTCCTGTTCTTATTTGAAGACAAACATCATGTCTAATTCTGAAAAAAAAAAAAAAAAAAGTTTTTTAAGTGTTAAAGGATTTACCCTTAAAATGGTCACTTTTATAATTCTTAAAAGTACAAAATTGAATTGTTTAATTTCCCTTAATAGTGTAAGCCAGATTCTTATTGGGTTAAAAAAAAAAAAAAAAGGTAGAGAAAAGTTTAATGTGAAAAGAAAAAAGCAAAACGAAAAAGAACAATAACTTTATTCATACCCAATCTTTAAGAAACCGATCAACGAAAAAGGAACGCAATGATTGAAACAAAAAGGTAAAAAGACGAGAAATCTGAATTCAGTATTCATAGCCATAAGCCAGACGAGAAATCTGAATTCTCCATAGAAATATAGTACAACTTAATTTAATTGAAAAAGAATAATAGTTGAAAAAAAAAAAAAGAGGTGAAAATGAGATGAAAAGAAACCAGGCAAAAAGAGAAGCACAGGGGAATCGTTGACGCGAGAGGAGCCGGCGCAGTCCAAAGGCGAGAACCACCGCGGAGGTCCACCGTCGACGGAACGGACCAGATCCTTCGTCTGCTCCAAGTAATCCTTCACGCCCCTCCGGCTCTCCGGATCCTCATCGGAAAAAGGCGACGTCACACTCACATGAGCTCCGTCGTCGCGAATCTTCTCAAAGCTTCTTCTCTTCTCCGACGATGAATCGTCTGTCCGCTTCGTCGTCTCCGAGAGCAATTGGTGGGAGTCCGTGGACGTGGCTTTCAACCACCGAGTGGGAAATGGATTGGAAGCAGAACTGGAACTTCCGGCGGGTGAGTTTGAGTTGGTGGCGCGGCAGGAAATAGCCGCCGGAAAGAGAGGACTGAGGGAGGTCGCCATCGCCATGGACATGGACATGGAAATGGACATGGACATGGGCATGGGAGTTGTCGCTAAGTTGGTCAGCATTTAGCAAAAGCAGAAGATGGTGGTCTCCTCTGATTTTTGAAGTTTGTCCGTCTTACTCAGCTTTTTTCATGTACTAAAAATGTTTTGTTTTTTTCCCCCCAGAAAATACAGTTTTTTCAAGATTCAATTATTGAAAAAGAAGTATGGTTTTTTCTCACGTCCCCATGTCCACTTTAGCCTTAATTTTCATTTTATCTCTAAAATTTTAGACATTCTAACTTTATTTTATAAATTTTAAATTAGTATTACTTAGAATTTCTAACAAAAATATTTGAATAAAAATATTTTTGTTAGAACGTTTGAACAAAAATATATTTAGAAATAAGATTTTGACATTTTAGAAGAACATTCAAATGATAAAAATTTAACTTATTTATTTAGATTTTTCGTAAATACTCAATAAAAACATTTTAAATGAGCAAACACTATTTAAAAATGTTGAACCCTCATCTGAAATGTTTTCATTAGAAATGTTTCTCTCAAACATAAATCTTTTTAATTAAAAATCCTTATATCTTTTCAATAAGGTTTCATGTTAAAAACAAACAAAAACGACGACGCGTGTTTACTAAGCCATCTAAGAATTTAATGGAAAAGGTAATACGATTGGAAAGTAAAATAATGAAATAAGAAAGAAGATCATCGATTCATTTTCTAGTATTTATTTGTCTACTGGATGATGTAAAGAGAAACAATCTCATTTTCTTTGTAATGTTTACTAATTTTAATAATGATAATCTTATGAACATAAATTATTAAAATATCCTTTTACATAATAGAAAAAATATTAATACATGAAAACTTATTAAGGATATATGAGTAAATTTGATATGTATTTCATTTCACAAGAAATCAATATTAAGATGATGTAAAAATTGACATTCTCCTTTTTCATTCTCCATATTATGTGGGGACCACTAAAATATCATTTCTCATTTAAATTGGAAATAAAATAACTACTCACCTTTTTTTTTTATTTTGATGTAAAGTAAACATGCCCATGTGGTCAAGACGTTAGGTAGTATTCTTGTTTTTAATCTGTTCTTGCATATTGTTAAAAACAAACGGAAAACAAGGGGGAGAAGTGCAATCAAGTGATTTTTAATGTTTATTTTTAATTAAAAATTCTAATAAAATGTATTAAGTTAGACTAACTTAATAAAAATAATACGAGAGTTTTCAAAATTTAATAAATGAAATGAAAATAACCTTAAAATTTAAGGTGATTAAAAGATAAAAGAAAAATTCAATTGGCATTTAACGGGTAGGATTCTAGTACCTTACGCAACGACTTTTCGTTCCCGTCATTGCAATTTTGCTGTTGTCAAACTACAAAGATTTGGAAAGGTACAAAATAAAAATAAATAAATAAAAGATCGAGGTGATAATCAAATCAATTAACTAAATAAGTGAGGTCTCGTTTGAATTTTGATGGTTAATGTATAATTTGATGATAACATGATAAGTCTCAAGTGAATGATTGAAAAAAATTAATATAAAAAATATATTTTTGTCATATTTAGATAAAGTGTTTTTGTTTGTAGGGTTATAAAATTTACAAATGATGAGATCACTTTCAGATCTTTTTTTTCTATTAAAAAAAACTAATCGAAGCAGGTGTATTGAAAACAAAAAAAACAAAAAAGAAAAAAGAAGAAGAAGAAGTCAGTCAAATTTTTTTAATTTAAATCCGTAATCATTCTTAATTTCATCTTATCATAGGAAAAGTATTTGCAAGCGAACCAGATTAATAGACTTTTCTTTATGAACGGAGGGAAAATGAAGCATGTGGGCTACTATTTATTCAAATATTCCAAAATCAGAGATGCAATGCAAATATGCAATGTGGAAATGTGTTGTTAGAGTCCAGAGAGATATAACTCTCCTCTTACCTCTGGTTTTGTTGTGAGATTGAATAGTATTTGTTCTTCTACACCTTTGTCTTTTCCTTTTTGTATCATTTTTATTCTTTATTCTTTTCTTATTAGAATGTTAAATATATTATGGTCTACTATATCTTGCTCATCACGTGTCTTCAATTATTGTTTTTGAATGAAGCTTATTTATACAAATAAAATAAAAATTGATGGGCTAATCATTTCGTCTTGAAAAAGACTAAAAGAGTAAATATAGTGAATAATAATAATAATAATAATAATAATAAATTTTGTACTTGAAAAATACTAAGAGAGAAAAGATAGTGAATAATAATAATAATAATAATTTGTTGCAAAAATAAATAATTAAATTACCGTAATAGTCCTTAAATTTTTTAAAAAGATGCCAATTAATTTCTAAAATTTTTTTTTACTAAAAGTCCAAAACTCATAAAAAAGATGCAAAATCGTCTTTTAAATTTTTTAAGAAGATGTTGATTTTAAAATTTTTTTGTTATTATTTTTAGTTATCATTTGCTTAAATTGAAAATATTCTTTACCAAAATGTCAAGATTTTGCCTTTGTTTGCACTCTTTTTAAAAGTTTGTAGCCTGTTAATTAAAAAAAAAAATTTTGAAGGACCAAGTGGTATCATCTTAAAGAGTTCAAGCACAACAAGAGCAATTTACTCAAAAATAAAAAGAATTGTGATAATTATTACGGACTTCTTGAAAGAAGCCAAAAATAATATCCAAAGTTTATATATATATATATATATATATATATATACACACATATAAATAAAATCAGAGGCGGAGGGAGGAGTGCGAGTGGGGGCTGTAACCCCCACTCAAATTTTTATTCTTTTAATTTGTCCTAATTTTTTTTTTAATTTTTATAATTATTTCCCATTGAAAATAAAATATTCTTACATAATTCTTGTCTTGTCCATACTAAAAATAAAAAATTCTTACATAACCTCCACTAATATTAATTCGGATAAAAAAAAGTTTATACTTTTATTATTTTATCCCCACTAAAATTAAAAATCATGACATAAATTTACTAAAATAAAAAATTCTCATATAATCTATAGTAAAATTTGTTTTATCTTAAAAAAAAAAAATAGAGTAAAAAAAAATTCCTGACTTCATCCCTGTATGTAATGAAATAAGATCCTAAGTGAAGTGGTGATGACTGATGAAATAGAGCTAGAAATGAATGCAGACGCAAAAGTGCTGCTTTGATTGCTCAAAAATAGCCATTAGATTTTCATTACACTCTGTTTAGTTTACATCTTTTTATAATTGTTAATATAATCAACCAAGTAGTGCTATATGATACCATTACGTTATGTTCTTCACTCCTCCATCTCCAAAGTCACCGATTGATTTAAAAAAAAAAAAAAAAAAAACCTTCAAGTCCACCACAGTAATTGTGTGTAACTTAATCATGTTCACTTATATATTTACTTGATTTCTCTTTCTGAAGATTTTTGTTATCGATCTTCTTCGTGAGAATTTGTGTATGTATTTGCTGTGTATATTAAAAGTTGGCAAGACTATTTGTCAGTTCTAATTATTAATTGTAGATCGATATTATTTGGGAAGTCATGTAAGGAACTACCCGTCCTAGCTAGGCCCAAAGACAGGACTTTGGTTGTATCTGTCATCTTTTGTAATCTATAATTGTGGACACAACAAACAAGTTCATTCAGCAAAAATAAATAAATAAATAAGTAAACAAACAAATAAATTTGAGATACAAGTTACAAATGCATTGTTATTTTTTTTCTAATAAAAAGTGATAATAGAGTAAGAATGATACCTGTTTAATATATAGATCCCACTTGAATTAAAATATCTGATCACTATCTACTATAATTTCTGTTTTTGTTTTGTTTTGTTTGTTTTCATTAGTTTATTTGGAATAAGCAATCAAACAATTTTGTAGGAAAAAAGAAATTTCGAACCAACTACTTTCTTGCCTATCATCTTTAGTCGAAATACAAAAGAAGGGAAAAGCTTTGTAATTGGCCAGGCTGTGCCTGTAAAATTTGTACAAGTTACTTTACTTTATTAGATTTTTTTAATTGTTCACGTTGAATGAATATTTCTCACCAAACATGCTTAAATAACTTGTATGCATTGCAAAACGGCAAATAGAAAACGAAATCATAGAATATTACCAATAAAAAGCCTTTAGTTGTCAAGAGGACATCAAAGTTAAAGTGTCATTGCCAGATGCTTCATCTTGGAGAAGGATCACCTTCTGTGTGTGTGTGTGTGGGTGTTTGTGTGTATTATATGCGTATATGTAATAATGTATATTTGCAAATGAATGGAAGTTTTATTGGGGTGTCAAATAATTTTTAATTATTACCGTCTCAACTTTTCACGTTCCTACTAGCTACGATGTGTAAACATGTAAGGCAATTATAGTGCAACGAAAAAAAAAAAAAAAAAATCTTATTGGAGACTTTCTTAAAAATATTTCTATGTTGCTAATAATTAATGATAAAAGTATTAAAATTAGCTCTCATAGTGCGACAAAGGCGTACACCAAAAGAAAAGGTTGTGAAAGTAACTATTCACTTCGACGAATTATTTTATTTGTTTTTTTATTTTGGAGGAAATTAAAGATTAAATTGGCAAATAAAACTATTTTATATTTTGCCTTAATGATTGACAAATAAAATCATAATTCAACACTCTCTCTTTTACGCCATTTTTTCGTCTAGGCAAAAGTCGTGTGAGAAAGACATGTGGCCAATAGTGGTTTATCAAATTTTCTCTATTTTTCTTTCTTTCTTTCTTTCTTTTAATTTTTTTTTAATTATCTTTCTTCTGTTATTATTTTTTTAATTGACTGTCTTCCCCTTCCTGTCAGGTCATATAGTGACATTTATTAGCCCTTGTTTATAGATTGGCTTATTGATTAGACCTACGCTTGAAAAGGTAAAATAAAATGAGCTGAAAATTAAAAAAAAAATAATAGTAATAATAAGACAAATCTCTCGAAGAGCTGAATTTTCAAACTATCTAGTTTACTGACTGAGAGTACTCACAAGCAATATTATAAGGGGTTATCACAACTTTAACCAAATTCAAGTCATGCAACCAAGTAAGACAAATTACTTTACTAAATTTACAGGTTCGAGCACATAAACGTGTTGGTTTATTCAAAATTTTTTTTAAGAAAAATTCTACAATAGGGATTTTTTATTCGTACAACATGTTTTTTTATGCATAAGATAAATTATTCTGTTAATTTAACAATATGCGATTAAAATCTAACATTTCAAAAGTGTAGAGCTCAACATAAAATTCTCTTAATACTGAATTGGTAATAATATGCTTAGCCTTTTTTGGTATCACAACCCCTAGAGCACAACTCAAGCCTTATCTCTCTCTCTCTCTGTTTTTTTTTTTTTTTTTTAATTTTTAAATGAGAATTATGTAACATAACAAGTATCTATAAATATATATTTCAGGCTATGAAATTAATTTTAAAAAAATGACGAAAATTCAATGGTCTAGAACGATGTAATATCATATCAATAAGTTACTAGCCATCGGGCGACCGGGCAGTCATTATATCACCAGACCCGGCCCAAATCTAAAACAGGATTAGAGGCGACCTAGCCATGAGTCTAGATTGGCGCAAGGGAGACTGAACTGACTTTTTAATTGTTGAATGAAACATGTCAAGTGGTCTTTGCCCTTTGCACATCACTCAGTTCCCTGTAGTAGTCCTGTTGGGCAACAAATGCTTATAAATGCACATCTTTGCCTCTCTGTTCTTCACCAAACTCTTCTTTTTGGTTTCGTTTTTAGCCTGTCTGGTTGGACTCGCCCCCATTATGTTCTCTCCCATTTTCTCTCATAATCAGTTTTAGCTCAAACATTATATAAAGCTCCAAACTTTCTGGTCTAGAGAGACGTCTCAAAGGTGTAACATATACGTATATATAATGGCTCCAGAGACAGAGAAAACATCCTTTGCATCAGTACAACAAGGTGGGAAATCTTTTGAGGACGACAATATGCGAAACCCACCTCACAGAAGAAGAAACATGTTCATTACAGCCCAAGTGAGTCTCCGAATCTTGGCCATTTTGTTCACCCTCACTGCTATCTCTCTCATCGTCACAGACAAGCAATCTGTCACCGTTTTCGGCTTGCAGTTCAAAGCTCGCTACTCTTACTCTTCTGCCTACAGGTATTCAAACCCCCAACCTCTTTTTATTTGTACTTTTTATTTTAATTTTTAAGAAAAGTAATGTAAATTTGGAATATCATGCGAATGTCGTTTTGCAGGTTCTTGGTTGGTGCAGATGCTGTCGTTTGCTCTTGCTCTGCTCTGTCGTTGGCGTATCTGTACCTCTTGAGGATTTCGGAGAACACTACAGACTCACAAGCACTGCTCAGGAAGTATTTCTTTCTCTTCATATATGACACGGTAAGAAAAGAAAATAGTTTGATTTTTTTTTTTCATATTTTTGTTTTGATATTTCGAGAAAAAGGAGACAAATTTAGGTGAAAAAATAGATAAAAAGACTTTTTTTTTTTTATAATTTACTTTTCCTTTCTTTCAGGTGATGTTGGTGTTGGTGGTGGGAGGATGTGCAGCAGCAACAGCAATAGGGTATGTGGCGAGACACGGAGAGGAGCACACGGGTTGGCAGAAGGTGTGTGATCAGGTCCGTGACTTCTGCAACAAAATGTTGTTTGGTACTCTCCTCTCGTACTTGGCTTTCTTTTCCTACTTCTCTCTCTCTCTCATCTCTGCTTACAAACTCATGTCTCACCACCCTCCCAAATAATTATTCTCACCACCACTTCTTCATCTCACCTCTCAGCCAGACCCCAAAGCCAGTCACGACTCAAACCTGTGTGCTTGTGATATATATATATATATATATATATATATATCTTTTTGTCTTTTTTTTTTGGTGAAATTATTGGAAGTAGTGTTATTATATGTCGGTAACCTTTCTGTTTCTTTTCCTCTGTTATTAGGAAGTGTGCAAAAAAAAAAAAAAAAAAAAAAAGTAAAAACCACTTCTTGAATCGTATTAAACTTGGTTGTACAATAATCTTTACAGAGGTTGTAATTGTTGTGAGGAGTCTGCCATGAAAGTTTCCTTCATCTAATATACAGAGCTTAGCTTTTCTTATCTGGCATCCTTGGTATTTCATGTGGGCTCAGCTCTTTCTGTATGTTCTTCAATAGGGTTATTAAAATATGACAAATTTTTGGTAACTGGACTGGCTACATCAGAATCATATAAGAGCCAAAACTAAAAATGCAAATATAACAAAATTTAAATGAAGATTTACTGTGTACAAAAAAAAAATAAATAAATAAATAAAGGGTTTCCATTCATGAGTAGGACACCGAGCCAGGAGTAAAATGGGGGGTAGATGAAAGGTTCGTAAGTTTTTGCAACTACTTATTCAGAAGTGAGAGACGTACATTTATTTCTACAAATTGAAGGCAAAACAAATTGGGCCCCACTTTGGGGGGTTTTTGCTCAGACACGTTTGTGGACCAAGATTGTCTATTTCTCTGCTACCATGGCGTGAATGATGTTAATGCCCCTTCTAACTACGTACTTGAATTAATTGCACAAGACCGATCGACGTCGTCTCGTCGTCTTCTTCAATAAATGATCGCTTAATTTAATTAATTAATTTTTTTTATATTTTTAATTTTGGCGAAGATTAGGCATCCTAACTTCAGTGGTCCTTGTTTGTTAGATAAAATGGTGTCTCTACTCTCTACTCCTTGTCAGACAGTGTCCGGGTGCGATGTAAACTTCGTGATAGTCTCAACTCTTCATTAAAAAAAAAAAACACACACACAAACAAACAAGCTTTTAGTATATTTGAAATTCCATATATAACTTTAGCCATAGATCTTTCATTCTGGTCATGACAGTTCTCGATCACGTACTGTGGTCCATATATAACTTCAGCAATCAACCATGGATGCCGACATGGTTTAGGTTTTCCTTCGTTTAATTTATTTTTGCCGGATGGAAAAGGGAATTGACGGTGTTTTCATGCCTCCGTCCACTGCTCACTTGGTTTAGGTTGATTAGGCTAATTAATATCATAGTACTATTTGCTAAGTAGCGAAGTGATATTATGGATAAAATGAACAAAATAACGTCATGTACTAACAAAAAAAAGTGATGCACAAGTAAGTAAGGTTGTCACTTCTTTTCAATAATTCCTGTAGGTACCTATTCAGTTTTTGTGTAAGAATAATATCGCCAAGTATATCAGCTTATTATGATGCAGTTTCGTCTTCAAAATCCTTGAGATGCTCTTTCAGGGGCTGCTCTTGAGTTTCCCATTTTTCGCTATCCCAAGCCGGATCAGTCTCTGGCAATCTATAGTCTTCGGGTGCCAATGAAAGTTGGAAGTCCGGTAAATCTGGCAATTGTTGGAGAACCCTGCGCCATTCCAAATTTTTTAGCAATTTATGACAAAGAGATCCATGTTGTCTTGGGTAATAATAATATGTATCCAAGTAAATGAAAACCTCGTACTTTTCTTGTTCTAAGAGGTAGCCATACATCTGAGATTTCCTCGATGCAACTTCTGGAATCTTCTGCTGCAAATGCTTCATAGCACCCCATAGTGGAGGAGCCCTTCCAAAAACATTATGGAGAAAAGGGTTAATTTGACTCTTTAGAAAAGCAAAAAAGACCGTTATTAGAAACAAACCTAGTGACCGGAGCTGAAAGGCAAAAGGTCAAGCAAGCCTTCTTGCTCTCGGACAAAAGTTCTTCGGCAGCGAGAAAACAACACACTGCACTAATGTGGCTTGATGGTTCACTGCCCTTGTCGAGGATCAGGCCGTGGTAGTAGTATGCTGCAGCCTAGTATTACAACAACACCACACCCGAACTCAAATTACATGCCAACATAGGAAGAGAATGTTTCCTTTTGTTATTTGAGATTGAATTTGTAATTCTATAATTAACCTTTGCTTCTAGAAATTTCCATTTTAGGAACCAAATATTCTTTCCACTACTATGTTTGATGTCGCATCCTCCTGACAAGCTGTGATAAGCCTGGTATGAGAAAAACCACACAAACCATCGGCAAAAGTTACCATTTACCTAGGAGGATGATAAACACACACAAAAATCTCCAATCTAGCCAAAAACATTGCAATAGGATTACAGGTTTTAATTAGGGTAATTCCACACATACCTCCAATGTCGAGTTTTGAAGACTTGTATGTATGTCTACGTTATATTTTTCACCAAAGAAAGAAAGAAAACATATTTCATACTCAGAGTAGAATTACAGACCTGACTAAAATAGCTAAGCTGTTCACATGCCAGCCTCCTTTTCACCGACATAGTGGCCTTTGGGCATTCAACTGCTAAACCAAGCTGGATTTCTGTCCCCTGCACATATATTCATCTCCATTAAAGTTGTTAGACATCTCAACCAACACTAGAGCTAGATCTTAAAGACAAAAACCTAGTTTGTTTCAGAGAAAGTTGAACAGAGACTGGACAAAATTTATACCTGACCGAGAGCTTGAATGGAAATAGCCTCCAACACATTATCTTGCATATCCTTGGGCAACCTTTTCCTGGTTTTACCACACGTGGTTTTTCATTATGTGTCAAAACATAGGCTTCTTTGATTTTGACAATTTTCTGTTTCAATTAGGTTCCAAATTTCCTTTTTATCGATTCTTCAAAGTACTTACTTGATATCTGGCGGTATGCGCACCAGTATATCCCGGACACAGAACTCCAAGTAGCCTGATGCCTTAAGCAATAAATCCACAGCCTCCCTCTTGCAATCTGGAAGCAGAGATAATTTAAGACCAACATCTAAGGGCTTCGCCTGTTTATTAAATTAAAACTGTAGCGAAATGTTACGGGACAGGAAAGAAATTAGATGGGAGATAAATATTTAGTTTCCTTTTTTCTAAGTAGAGTTACCAACTTTGACAATTGGAATATTAATAGTTAAAAGGGAAATGTCCTTGTCATATTACTATTGGTTTAAATTTAGTAAGATTATAAAATTTGACCAAGTGTTTTACTCTAATTCAATAGGAATCAAAACTAGAGGTTACTTTGGATAGATTTTCGGTTTCTTCACGTGTTCTTCACAAAAATTAACGTTATTGGTTTTATAAGTAGACACATGATCCCTTTTTCTTTCCCGTGCATGAGAAGTGAACATGTCCTAAGTATATTCTATATGCATATACATATACAGATACACACACATATAAATCATATGAATTCTAAATGAATAAGGATATAGGGACCTGAAGATACAATCCTTATTCCAGAACCAGAATGGTCTTTGGGGATCATCAAAGAGTCAGCCTCCGCCAAGGTCAGCATAGCCATCAGATGAATTACAGATAGCAGTTCAAACCAAGAGTTTGCCACACTAATTTCCTGCTCATATAATTTCAAAGTTCATATTAATTATCAATTACGAATTGAGTTGTTTAACACTTTTTTTTTTTTTTTTTTCCAATTATACCTGTTTTCCATCTTGTAAATTTTTCCACTTGAACTCTACCAATCCCTCAACACCATACTCTGTTACATCAAATAGACAATAAATAAAAAATATTACAAGGAATTGGATGAGAATTGAAAAAACTTCTAATATTACGGACCCTTTTTACTAATCCCACTTAAAACAGACAAGTATTCTTCCAAAGCTCGCCGCAATTCAGTTACGGCAGATCCATCTGCAATAGATAGAGACAAATTAATCAAAGTCATGAAAAAGTCAAAAAAATAAAAATTCACAAGTCCTTCCAATTTTCAATTTAAAAAAAGTAATAATAAAAATTGAACTAAAAGAACAGAAAAACTTGATATGTTACTAACACAAAGAAGTAAAACAGACTAAGTAAGTCTGACAAACCTGTGTCATGTGCCACTAACACAATCTGGCTCCGAAGGGACTGAAGCCGGTCCACGAGATCCTTCGGTATCAGCCCTTTAAGTGGTCTCCGTAGATCGGATTCGACCGGAATTCGCATAGACGGGACGAACACAACGATTTCGGGGATACTGGGCTTCTTCTTCTTCTTCCAAGGAACAACACCATACACAGAAGAAGCACACCCCATAATTTTGATTTACTTGTAAGTAGGACTATTTATTTCAAACATAACGTCCTACACATGTGAAATATAACAAAGAGTACAGAGCTAAAGAATTAGGAGCTTGAAAGGAATATATATATATATTTATATATATATGCATTAATGGAGAAAGGTGGTGTATAATGACAATGATGTTGATGTAGTTATAAGTTAATAATGGTGGTGGGATATATAACTAAACACGTATATTCGAATCGAATCTTTTGACAAGATAATGTTGATATATCAAGTTTGATGAACGGATATAAGAGAGAGAGTGTGAAGAGAAAACATGAAAAGAGAGAGAGAGAGAGGGAGAAGACTCACTGGTTACAGGGAGGAGATAGGAGGGAGAGAGCTGTCCAGCTTATTTGAGGTTTCATTTAGAAATGGAAAGAGGGAGGTATCATCTTAGAGAGAGAAAGAGATGGAGAGAGAGAGAGAGAGAAGAGGAATCACCGAATAGGAAGCTCAAGGACCGAGACATATTTCACATGGCCAAAGACGTAGAAAGTCTCTCTCTGCGTGGTTAAAGGAGCCCGTTGAAATTTTTATCAACGCGTGGATAACATTATATTATTATTTATGTTTGCCTTGCCATTTTTTTTAAAAAGTTTTTAAATACTAGAGAAGCTCTACTGTATTGGAGGAAAATTTTCCGTTTTTAATGTTGGAAGAAAAAATAGATGATTTTTATGGTTGTAAGAACAAACAATAATACAGAAAAGGGCGATAAACACATGTGAAGAGCTTTTTGAATAATGAAACAGTACAAAATGTGGTTGAAAACACAACTACTCTATACTTGACTTTAATATATGAATTCCTTGCTTTAAATTTCAAAAATAAAAAAAATAGAAAATAGAAAAA
Source organism: Ficus hispida (assembly GCA_025413025.1). Classification (NCBI taxonomy): domain Eukaryota; kingdom Viridiplantae; phylum Streptophyta; class Magnoliopsida; order Rosales; family Moraceae; genus Ficus; species Ficus hispida. The sequence continues at coordinate 31,677,426 of CM046365.1, forward strand.
TAAAACTTGAAAAAAAAAAAAACACTATATGAATTTCTTTGCTTTAAAAACACTTGCTTTAGAATATATTTTTTTAAACAAAGGATGATGATATGAATGAATATGTGTTTCAAGATATTCTCATTAAATTGGTATTTTTTGCACTTGAATAGGAGGATTTTTTTTTTCTTTTTTCTTTTTGGGGGGCTAAAGACCGAATAGGAGGATTTTGATGGAAAAATAAAAGATTTTACAAGTGTTTGACTTGTTTACTTTTTGTTTTGTTTTATCCAACTGGCGAGGATGAGTTCGTTAAAAATCAGGAGAGGAAAAGTGTATGAGTGTCGATTTGGAAGCTACGACAAACAGGTGGGGACCATCTCCTCTGGACAGATGGTCTCATCCTTGTGGTTGGCCGACTTATTCTGACTTTCTTTACTCCTTTGATTGGTGCACGTCAATTATAACTTTTTCCGACATTTAACTCTACTCTTATTTTTAGATTAATTTTTTAGTCAAAATTATTATTAAAAAAAAAAAAAAAAAAAAAACCTTCACTCTTCACTAATGGCTGCCGATTTTCCGATTTTCACGTACTTGACAATATCGTCTTCGTTTTCTTTCTTTTTGAGAGAACTAGTTGTATAACCTGTACCGAATTAGACAAGGGAAAAAAAGTAAAAAAAAAAAAAAAAAAAAACCACCATCACGTATTAATAATATGACCTTCACAGGACGAGAGTGATCAAAAATTACTATTGAAGAGTCATTGACTCTTTTATAACGGATTAATATTAGTAATAAAAAAGGTGAAGATTTGAGCCGGTAAAGTATTGATTTCTTTGGCATTTACGTAACAGAAAATTTCAAGAATTTACATTAAAAAAAACATTACTTTTGGATTTCTGCTAATGATTTTGAAACTTAAGGTTTCTACCATATTAATGGACACAGTCAACGTAATAAAAATTTGAATCACAAATAAAATTGTAGTGTGAATCTAGTCATAACAATGATGGCATGTCACCTAATTTTCACATTATTTATGCTTTGTTTGGCGTTTGAGTTTATCTCAAACTAAATTATATTTTTTCATCTTAATTTTTATCTTTTCTGAAAATTAACAAAATTTATAACTAATTTTAAAAAATTAATTAACTTCAATTTAAAAATTTTATCTCTAACTAACTTATCAAACAAAGACTTAATCAAACCACTAAAGTAGAAGGCTTGATTAACTTTGATCTAGAATATTCCATTATCTACAAGTTTAGGTCCAAGCCGAAAGTACTCATTAAGGACAAAAGTTACACTTTCATGATCTTCAAAATTATTATACGACCTTCCAGGAGAGAGAGAGAGAGAGAGAGAGAGAGAGAGAGAGAGGTACAATAATCTAAGGTGGTCAACTATGTATAATATATGTAGGTTTTCCAGCAAAAAAATATATTAAAAATGTTGGCTGTATAGGGGGGAAAAAGAGTAAAATATATAAACAAGTTGTCTAGGTGGGGATGTGGATGAATCTGGTGGGGATTATAGATCTGGGTGTGTGCCATTATTGAGAAAAAAATGCATGGGTTAATGAATATAATTGAGATTACTGACTTCACACAGATCCCATCCACCATGTTACTCAATATGTGCCACAGCCTGGCTCCTCAGACTATGCCCAATGTTTCTTAAACTTTGCAAATTTGGTCCTTTTTTTTTTTTTTTTTAAATGTACTTTTGGAACTTGCAAATATTGGTTCTCAATTCTCAGTTCTCACCCCTTTTGAGACTTTGGTCTTGTAACTCTTGCACTTTGTTTTCAAGGCTTCACAATGGGAGTGTACTGTAACATTCCCCTAGAGAATCACATTTTGTTTCCCTATCAATTTTTTCTCTTTCGTTCTCCTTTTTTTTTTCTTTTTTTTTTTTTTTGGGTTACAAATGAACACCAAAAAAAGTTGTTTACTTGCTTACTTATTAGACTATGGCCCGATTCAAAAAGAGGTTTTTCCGTCCTCATTATATAATTATTATTTAACATAACTGTCTACGTGATAAAAAATAAAATTATCGAGTGTATATTGTTAATGGATGTTTTGATGCAGTGACATATATGTTTGGCGATTGCTTAATGAAGATGATAAGATACACTTTTTTGAATAAAAAAGTAATCTTCTTTTGTTGTTGTAAACACAGATTTTACAAATACCAAATTAATGAACACCAGATATATGAAACCATACAACATCTTAGAGAATTCAAAACACAGTTTCATTATGTACAAACTTTGGATTCTTTTCGCTCTAACTAATACATCTTTTGTCTTTCTTCTTCCCCCTTATATTTGGCAAGCGAAAACTGGCAAGGCGAGGTGAATGTACGGATGTAAAAGGAGTGCCATGAACGTGGTTTACACAAAACACTTACCAATGACAACAAACAGGAAAATGAAGTGCTACTGATATGGAAACTACACAGCTAACTGAACATTATCAGGAGCTTCACTCGACTTGACAAACCGGCCTTTCACTCGCTTTCTCGTATCAGCCCTTGCCTTTCTTGATTCATAACGTATGTGTTTATCATACCTGTTTATTCAAAGTCCATTGCGTTGGTAAGCGATCGGAAAACAGCACTACATCATTTGAACCACCAAACAAAAACAACACCAAAAGTGTTCTAGTGCACATTAGGAAGTTTGGATTTTATTAGGATTCTTTTCTACCCACTTAAGATTTAGGATGTTTGTCTGACTCTTAGTAAGACTAAGATTAATTAGTTTTAGGCTTGTAATTTAGTGAGTCCTTTTTTATCATATTGTTATTATGATTTTAATTTTATTAGCTTTTGTTGCATAAAAAATATTGGATTGCTGCTATTCATAGCAAAGGTTCAAGAAAGGAAGTGTTTGCCTTCTAGTTTTCTTCTTCTCCTTGTAGCGTAACATGGCGTTGCCTCTGTTCTGTGCCACCATCTCCATGTCCGCCTTAGATTTTGGCCCTTTTGCGGTGTCACTCCGAGGAAAAAGAAGATGTCCCAAGTCCTCTGATGCGGCCAATTCGAATTCTGTTACTAATCCGACTGATTGTTTTCTGATACTTTCTTCTGCTGCCGGTGCATGATTCGACAACAGTTGACTCAAGTGATTCTGCAATTTTTGATTCTCAACCAACCATGTCATTAGGCGTTAAACGATATTTGTTTTTCTAGAAGACAGTGTTACACGTGAAGAAAAAATGGTCAAAGTTTAATTACACAACATAATACCTTAATCAAACAAGATTAAGCATTGTAATGAATGACAAATTGTAGGAGCAGTGAGAAGGCTTACATTTTCAGAGAGAGCATCGTCCAACACGGTAGAGATCTCATACTTTGGTGTAATTAAACAAGTTTTGTTCATACCATGTTCTGTTTCAGTGGCTTGTGAACCAGATTCTTCGCAATGTTTTGACTTTTGTAGATGAAAGTCCAACATCTACAAGAGAAGGGTCAAAATGAAGTTTTAGCATAGCATGTTCTTGGCTTGAATACAGTGTGTATATATGTAGGTGTATAAGCCTGTTTGAAGAAACAATGAACAAGAAGAATTGCATCATCACAAGACAAAGGGGCTGCATTGCTTGACATAAAAGGAATAGCACTATAAATAGAAATATTTTTCTTTTATGCCGAATATAAATTTTGACTTGAACATTTGCATCAAAGATTGTCAAAGAGCTTCTTTGCAATAAAAAAATAAAAAAAAAAAAAGACACAAAAGTATAGACTTCGATTTCTTACAAAACCTGCTTACTATTAACAAACATCTCACTGTAATTACTTATTACTAACATTTCCTCGAGTCAAACAAGACCTCAATTTCTCATATAACTTATTTTTTAGTCATCTTTTGATGTTTTGGAATGAATTCATCAGAATTGTTAATACCAACATGGCCTTTTCTGCGGTATCTTGGAGTAATTGTGTGCTTACTCTTATGAGCGAACGATATAGATAGAGTTTGTAGAGCAAATGAAAATACAGGAAATTTACAAAGAGTCCCATTTTTCAAACATACCAGAGAAGGATCATAAGTGGGATTATAATCCCAAAGAAGATCTTCTTCTTCGTCAGCAACATCGGAAACCCTTTGTTCAAGTTTAAGCCCCAGATCCATGGGTGGTAACAAAAGCAGGGACGAAAACGGCGTCATTTGACCGCATCGTCTGCTCGGCGGCGTTTGAGGCCTCAACTCAGCCCCGTCTACATCCGCCCGCACAAGATCCCTCCTCCCCATCTCCACCAACTGCTCACACAACTCGTTCTTAAGAAAATAACCGTCAAGAATTTTGACCACTTTTTGCTCCTCCAAACAGGACTCAAAAGAACTCAAATTCACTAGATTGTTGAGCCCAAGAACAGAAGCGAGCATATTAGCTGAAGGGCAGCCCGCGAATTCTTCCACTGTGGAACATGTTGTGTGGGATTGGTCTTCCAAGTTACAAGCACAACCTTGGCAGAACCAAAAAAGACCATGACCATTCTTCGAGGAGCGAACCGAAGCCGGTTTGGCACCGCAGTTGTGGCAGATCCACCACCGCGTGTGCTTGAGAGATAGAATATTGGCCGAGTGGACACGGCGGTCGCAGAACAAGCAGAGATTGGCCGAGTCCGCGGTGCAGTGTAGCACCGCAAACTTAATATTGCAGAAGTCACAGAGCGAAAAAACCATCTTCAATCTAATCTAGCGATAATTTTACACATATTTAAAAATTAAAAAAACAATCAAAATATAATAATAATTAAGAGGTTAAAAACAAGGAAACGGAAGAGTGAGATGGAAATATCTCAATCTGAATAAAATTGCGAATTGAAAGTGTGACCAATTGGTGAGCGGCGGATTTGGATTGATGTGAAGGTGGTTTGGGCGTCATGATAAGCATGAAGAAGATAAGATGTTGTTGTTATTATTATTATCTCTGTTTGATGAAGTTGCAGACGTCATGTAATGTTATTACTTGGTATGTGTACGGAGAATGGAGACTGGGTAGCTGCTCTATCAAAGGATATGGGCAACGAATAACATTTGGTGGTGGGGTCCACATGAATAATGAGGTCCCTTAAAAAGTGGATAATGTTGGCTGACCTTTTTGCCAACCTGGCGCCCCAAAAGTGCATGTGAGTTTGTTGGGTGGGCCCTACAAATTAAATGACGTGGTGTTCTGTTTTTTGTTGGGCTTAATTGGGTCTTAGCTATCTGGGCTATTGGAGAAATAGACTTGGAGAGAGCAGACCAGGAAAAAAAAAAAAAAAAAAAAAAAAAAGAAAAGAAGAAGAAGAAGAAAAATAAAAATGAGAGAGTGTACAACTAAGGAGAAAGAAGTACCTAGGTAAATGATTAATATAATTATCAACTCTAAAAACATTCGTAGTAAATAGCAGTAAGTTTGTTACTTATTTTATTAGGTTCGTAAAATACTATTTATTATATTTTCGATGAACCTAGAGGGCAAATAAAGTCCAAAGATCGGTTTTAAATCTCTTTTTGATTCCTAACTTTTAAATTTTTTTGCAAGGAGTCTTTGATCTATTGCCAAATTTTATGTCACTAGGGCTAACTTAATAGAGGAGAGGGGAGGGGAGGAGAGGGGGTTTGGATTGGAGCTTTCATATTTGAAATCTTAGAGTGTTTTTGTTTTTGTTTAATAAGTGAGACCTATAAGCTTCATATTATTGATAAAGAAATAATTTTAATGTTAAAAATTTTGGCAGAAAAAGAAACGTGAGGACTATATGGAGTTTAGTAAGGGTTAATTTATAATTATCATGTTAGGCCATGATTATTAAAAGGGAAACCATATATTTTTTTCATTAATATTGCAAAAGTCATATTAACTAAAGGACTATTTTGAAATAACTGGATAGATTTGATGTTTGTTTATGTCGTATTAAAAGTCAATGATGAGAATGAGACTAAATAAAGATTTAACCTAGAAATATTTACTAGGATATAAATGGATATATCCAATTTTGAACTGTCAAATATTTTTACATCAAGTTCTATTACCTTTGGCTCTCAAGTCCGGATCTAAATTTTTCATTTTAGATTTTGTATTTTTTTTTTTGAAAAGTCAATAAAAATTATCATTAATTTTTGAAAAATCAATCAAGTTCAATATAAAAATCTCATTCCAAAACGGTGTGCGAAACATAAGTTTACATACTATTTTGATTTTGATACAATTTTGATGTGCTATAATAACTTAGAATCATCACGCCTACCAGAAAAAAAGTTTTCTTCTTTGTATATTCAAAGTGAGAAATAAAATGAAATTAAATATGGTCAAGTGTCCTTAAAAAAAAAAGAAAAGAAAAGAAAGAAAGAAAGAAAATGGTCAAGTGGGAAAAGAAACAAAAAGAAGAGGGAAGATAAAGGGGGGGAAAAAGGAGGAGAATAATTAGGTGGCAGCGTCTTAGGTTGAAGGTTTTCATTCAAATTTAATAAGATTAATAAATTAATTACTAATGATGCTTGAAATAAAGTTCTTCGAAGACCAATTATATATCAAGATAGCAAAGTGACTGAGATAATGGTTTTGGGATATTTAAGGGGCATCATTCAGCAAGTCAATGGTGAGAAGAGAAGCAAAAAGTAACTTTTTTTAGGTGAGTGGACTTTTGGCCTTTGGGAGGCATCGGCATCGAGGCATCGAGTATATTGGAAGCTTGCTGGGGCACGTGTCTCTGATTCTTTTTGGAATCGTGTTCCCAATTCAACATTTTTGAGGTTGAGGATACCCATTCCATTTTATCCATCTATGTTTTGTTTTCCAATGTTTTGTGCGTTTTCCTTTTTCCCTGTTCAGGTCAAAGCCTTCTGCTTTCAGCTCTTTTATTTGGTTGCATTTTGATAGGCACAGAATTTTCTGGAAAGGAAATAAAAAGGGTACGTGCACAGATTCTTCTAATAAGCATGCAAAGGTCATGCCGTCGAAAATCAAATGTCAAAATAGAATTTGTTAACTCAGAAATGCTTGATAGCTTTGTATAGCATTAACGATAAAGAAGATGATGTGAAATTATCATTACACTAATTTTGAAAAAACACAAATTGTATTAATCTTATTATCTTCTTTTTTTTTTTTTTTTTCGAAACGGTATTGACCTATTTCAACTCTTTATAAACTAATTAATTAATGATGACAAGTTGCTATTTTGGGAAATTCTTTCTCCCTCGTTGGGTCGAAGGTCATGGGGACATTTGAATACATTTTTTGGGGGCCCTTCAAGCAATGAGAATATATTCCATTTATGGGCAGCCAAACGATGTAACCAACTGACTATTTTGGAGGAAAAAAGATTAATAATATTATTAATTAAAAAACAGAGAACTTAACTTTATGGATGAGGCCATTCAAAATAATAATAATAATAATAATAATAATAATAATAAAATTAAAAACTTTATGGATGAGGTCACAAATAAATTGGAGAGCTAATCTACTAGCTAAGAGATATATTATATTCTAATTCCTTTATGGGTTTGGTTATAAATAGAGCACTTGAGACATTCTATTTGTATGTTCAAGCATATAGATCCTTATATGAGCTAGTGAGTTAAGATACAGGAAGAGAAGTCTAACATGAAGATAAAGAGTCTTCATTTGGTATCCAACAATAACTTGCCTGCCTCCTTCCAATATGTATTTTCTCAACAATATACTAGTTACTCTCAAAAAAACCCTTGTTGGGTATTAGGCAGTCACCTTGGCTAGCTTGACGAGCTCTTCTTGATCGATGATCTAGTCGTTAGTTTAGTGCATGTATTTGAATTTCACACAGGGTGATATATACAACATGATCAGAAAAAGTGCCTATCAAGAGAAGATCAGGTCTAGTGTTCGAATCCTATCAACCGATTATATTTATGTTATATTTATGTTGAGAATAATGTGAGATAGAGGAAGGGGTGGTCTTACGTGAGGAGAAGAGTCTGTCACCATAGTGTGATAGCCAAGAATGACTTGCCTGCGTCAATTCCGTCTGATCAAAACAGCTAAAAGCTAGAGCTGGTGATTGGATCCCCAGGCAGTCATCTTGGCTATTCTCACAGGCTCTTCTCTCCCATGTTAGGCCTCCTTTTTTCCCATTTTTCTAGGTTGGGCCATCAAAAAGGCCTTCTTTCTGGGTTAGGCCCAAACTTGGACTAACCTCTATTCCATTCCAACTACTTTCCTTCTTTCCCACCCAACGGACCACAGACACGGTAGTCCCAGATCTTTTTCAACAAAAATCAATTGTCTGTACCGTGGTGCCAGTGAATTCATTTCAACCATTAAATTTAGGAGATATTACACTACATGAATGAAATTGAAATATAGCAATTTTTTAAAATAATTAAGACATTTTATTTAATTATTACAATGGTTCTCAGGTTTCGTATTTCAAAATTATCTGGTAGCTATTTTAACAATAAAATTTTGCTATTCGTAAAATATTCTGTTATATTTCTTTCTTTTTTTTTTTTTTTAATTTTTTGTTTTCTTGAATATGCTAGACATCTAATTGAACCTTCAACTACTGCCCTGTTTTCCTAACAATAAAGAAATCAACATGTTTAATTTTCTGTAACAAAAACAAACACAAAACTAATGTATGTTTTTTTTTTTAATATAATAATTTACGAACTCATCCTTTATATATAAGTAGTTAGAAAAGGATCCATTTCATTTAAGTTAAGTGTGGTATTTAATTTTTTTTTGGTATTATAAAATTTTTAAATTGTAAGTTACTTTTAATTTTTTAAATGCCTTTTGCTGGTTTATTATCATAAAATTACAAATTTTTCCATTACCAGTTCATTCAAGATTATTATACTTACTATTGGTGCAATTGCATTCAAATGCAATCTCTCTCTCTCTCTTTTTACAATTTTAATTATTCATAATTTATTATTATAACTTTATAACTCAAATTTTAAAAAATTCATAACTTTTAATATACAAGTTTAAATGAGATGGTTTTTTAAAAAAATTATATAGAATTTTATGACGAACGAAATAAACTCTATATTGATTTTTTTTTTTCTGAATACATTTTAAATTTTTATATTTTTTAACTCAAACAATTCAAACCCCTATACTAAACATATAACAATTCAACTCAAATCCAACTCAAAAAATTCAATTCAAGTCAATGCATCAAACACTTACTTTATTATTATTTGGAGACAAGATAATTTCTTACATTATGGAAATGAAAGTTTCCAAGAGAGAGAGACACATATAGGATGCGAAATTACGAGCACTAACCCTAGTAGTAGTTTCTTCCACGCTTTCAACTTGAAGGGAAAATTAAAAAAAAAAAAAACAAAACAAAAACAAAAACAAAAACAAAAAACAAAACAAAACAAAACAAAAAAAAAAAAAAAGGAGCAAATACAAAACAGAAAGAGCAGCAATTTGTTGGAGTCCCCAGTATATAAATGTCATCGTGAGACCCAAACCGAACGACACTTTCCGAATCCAAAAAAGAGAGAGAGAAAGCACAGGGCCTCGAAAATGGCGAATCCGATCTCCCAGCCTCTGATCTGCGGCCTCCTTGCTCTGTTCGTGGTGTCGTTGGCTCTCGGCGCCTCCGACGACGTTCCCTTCCTCGTCGCCCACAAGAAGGCCTCCCTCACCAGGCTCAAGTCCGGCTCCGAACGCGTCTCCGTCACCATCGACATCTACAATCAAGGATCCCTGTACGTCTTTTCTTGGTTTTACCCTTTTTTGTCCCCTTTTTCTGTTCAGATCCATCTTTAATCCTCTGTTTCAGATCCCATTGACCTTTTGCATGCATCATTTGATTCGTCTTGTTTCGATATTTATGTATCGGATTAGGGTTTTCGAATGTTAATTTATTGGACTTCTACTCTTAGAGAGAAAATTCAGCTTGAAAGTTACAGAATTTCTGTTTTTTTCCCCCTTTAAATTTATGTTTTTCGGTTTTAGATGTAGAACAACATAACAGACAGACTGCAACCCTCGTTGCTTTTGATATCTGAAATTCATTGATTCTGATTAAAGTTTAGTAAGTGTTTTCGATACAATTTTTCACCACAGCTCTTTCTAAAGATGGAAAGTTATATCTTCAGATAGATTTGTGTTCATTGAATTTGCAATATTCATGAAAATGATGAACCAATAAATCAATTTTTTCTTTCTTAGCTGTTTTTCGCCCATTTAATCTGAAGTTTCTCATGAAAATGTTTGTAGCTCTAAAATGAGATTTATGCTTGAACATAGGAAAAACAATACCGTGCATGCTTTGAATCTTAAGAGCTTGTTTAGTAGGAAGGGAAAGGATTTTGGGACGTTAATTTAAGCAGAGCAATAGCGTATTTTTCTTCATTAATTTTCTTTTTTTTTTTTTCACTGAATTGAAGTTTCTGTCGTGTAATCCAAGTGTTACGTGCTAGATTTTGTTATAACTTTGGTTGAAGTGATTGAGTTTGCGAAGGGTTTACGGACGGGATAGTGAGAATAAGCATAGAGAAAATGATATGTATGTTGTGCATGCCTGAATCCAAGTGTTAGGAACTGGACTTTTTTTTGTTTGTTTTTGATGTTTGCGTAATTATCTGGTCTAGAAACCAATTAACTTATTCTTTGTTTCTTTGCTTGTAACTGATTTGTTCTATTTTGTAACTGGTTATCTTTCTCTATATGCTGTTTCAGGACCGCATATGATGTAAGTTTGAATGATGATAGCTGGCCCCAGGAGCTCTTTGATGTAGTCAGCGGTAACTTTTCAAAGTCATGGGAAAGGGTTGAAGCGTAAGTCCCACCTAGCTGTTATGGTATTTTTTAGCTTTACATTGCCACAGGATTTTCTTAGCCTTACTGTATTTTTTTTCAAATTACCATGCAGTGGTGGTATTGTATCCCATTCTTTTGAATTGGAGGCCAAAGAAAAAGGAATTTTCAACGGTGCACCGGCTGTCGTCACATTCCGCGTTCCCACAAAGGCTGCTCTACAGGTGGGACATATGCAATCGTAATTTATTTTCTTTCTCCTTTTCCAACCTATTGTCAGATTTATTTTCCTAACTATGTTTGTAATCAGGAGGCGTATTCAACTCCAATCCTGCCTCTAGATGTTCTTGCAGACAGGCCTCCTGAGAAGAAGTTCGATTGGGTGAGTTTTTTTCACAAACTTTCTCAGTTGCTGTTTATGCACTCTGATTTTGAACATGTCCCCTTATAACTGAAGCCTTTTGTTTTTATTGTTTTGTTGGACTTTTCTTCGACTGGGCCTGAATTTCCACAGGTTAAGGTATGTGACTTAATCTTATGCATTGATATGTTTCAGATTGTAAGAGTTAGTTGAACGTCCGAGGCGACATTTGATCTCATATTCTGCCTTCTGGGCCAATTTGGCGCTCCAAACAGTTTAAAATAGTTGGCAAACTTGCATGATATGTTTAAATTTTTTTTCTGAATCAAACATTTTGGTTCTACTATAAATGTTGAATTCTTTCATTTTGCAGAGGCTGTTGGCTAAATATGGGTCTCTGATATCTGTCATCACCATTGTGGTTCTGTTTGTGTACCTGGTTGCTTCACCGTCCAAATCCAGTGCTGCAAAGGGAAGCAAGAAGAAGCGCTAAGTATCAAGGATGGCAATTAAATGGCGTCGCAATTCAGCCTCTTGAAGCTGTGGCATGGCTCTCTGTGCCAGTTAAATATGTGCGCTGTTTTAGTGACTTATGATCCTTTGTTAGAGACTTTATGAGAATAGTTGTTGATGATGCTAGGCCTAGGCATACCTTGAAACAGGTATTGGAACATCCGGAAGCTGGACTCACTATCAATTTTGAAAGAGACATTATAATTTGCTTTTGATGTTATTAGAATTTCAATACTCGGGATAAGAAGTGGGATTCATGTTGCCATCATACCAGGTGCAAATTAAGTTATCGATTTGATTTTTCCAAGAAAAACAAGTTTTGGATAATTATTATGTTGTTTAGTAGTGCTTCCGTAACGATAACGGTTTGTTCGGTATACATCACTTGGGTGAGGAGAGTATGAGTCCCGTCTCTTGACATATTTGGTATGGATTCCCTATACCAATCACTATATTAGGAACATGAATATTGCTGCTCTATGAAGGATTTGAAATTTTCCTCCCAATCCTGAAGTTTCTTGGAGTATTGGTTTTCTCTGCTGTTCCTTTCCCTGCTTTAAAATCCTGAGCAACTAGCTCACTCGGAGAGTCGCTTGGAGGAAAGTGTGCCGGAGTGAGTTTTTTTTTTTTTTTTTTTTTTTTTTTTCCCTTTCTAAAATGCCGGAGTGGAGTTTCATGGGAAAGGATTTAGAATGTGTTTGGTAGGAGAGGAAAATGGAAGGAAGGGGAAGGGTGGAGGGATTAGTGGAAAGATTTTAACAATTACGATTGATTGGTAGGAAAGAAGAGAGGAATAAAAAGATAAGGGGAGGGATATCCAATTCTTTAGAAAACCTAAATTTTAATTCCTCAAAATTAGATAGATTTTTTAGATAGATTCAATATATCGTATTTTATAGATATATATTGTCATTTTACAGATAAAATGTATTCTTTCATTTCTTTTGTATTTTTATATCAAATAAGATATATGATTTTTGCTTTCTTTCTTCTTATATCAAACATCATGAAATATATATATATATATATATATATATATATTCTTCCTCTATTTACCTCACCTAGATCATCTATCACTCATTTCTTCTATTTCTCTCCCTCCTACCAAACATAGCCTCATATAGCCTCATGGGAAACAAAATCATCATTTTATGTCCTAGAAGTGAACTTGGGTACCCATATAATATCTTCTAAAATGTCTAAGACATTATCATGAAATTAAATATCGAGTTACCAAATTGAGAAATATTTAACATACAAGGAATCAGAATGATATTTCCTCTTTCTGTTATAGAGAGACAACCGAGGAAGAGAACCGAGAGTCCTGGACAATTTTTAGGCTGATCCTAGGTAGTCTTTTCTGAATTACTCAAAATATAATAAATAAATAAAGTGTCTGAGCACATTAGAACATAATTTTTTTTTTCCTTTTTTACAAAAAGCCCGGTCTTTCATTGTGTCATTTTAAATCCACAAATCTTTTTCCTTTTTTTTTTTTTGTCTGTTATTCAAAATTTATAAGTTCATAATTTTTTTATTTCAAATCGAAATGAGATGATATTTTACACATCAAATAGTATATTCTTATTAACTAATTATATCATTTCTAATGCTAAAAAGAATATTCTATGTATATTCTTTTTTATTTCTCTTTTTATATATATTTTATTAATTTCAAACTATTATGTAATTCCATTTTGTATTATTTACGTATTAACTTTTTTCCATATTAAATTAACTATTTTTACTAATTTCAATCTATTATGTAATTCCATTTCGTATTATTTACGTATTAACTTTTTTCCATATTAAATTAACTATAAAACAAAATTAAGAATAAGGGACAAATGAAAGTTTTTTCTTTTTTTCTTTTTTGGGTATAAAAAAAAGAAACAAATTTAAAAAAGAAATTGGGGTAATAATAGAAAAAAGTAATTTTATTTTGTGCTCATTTTGAAAATAAAAAAAAAAATTACACCAAATTTTGTGTAGAGTGAACATATGCGTTTCCACCATCCATCCCAAACCGATTCACACCAAAATGGCGTAAAAATTGGTGGCCAGTTGGAGTACAAATCCCACGCCATTCTCACTTTTTAAAACTAAAATGGCATGAGTTGGAGTTGCTCTAAATACTCATGATGAGAGAGACCAGAATAATATTACTATTTTTTTTTTTTGAATATATTTAAGATTGTTATGCTATTTAATATTACAATAATTGGACTAAACATTTATTTTCAAACATTCAGTTATTTTCAATAATAATTAAAAAAAAAAAAAAAAAAAAAAAAACTCTTAGAATTTGATGGGACAGTGGTTCCTCAAGGGATACAACGCTTTCTGCTGTCAGGCTCACAGGCCTCATCACTTCCTTCGTATGAAGATTGGCCACCCCCCCTTGGAGCCCTTCCCTAGTACCTGTGACCAGAAATCAACATTTAGAACTACATATTTTACCTAGGAGGAGTTTATGGACTTATTTATAGACTTATTCGATCTCTGTTCTTTGTATGTTTTACCATATATATGGAAATTCTCTTTTTTTTTTTTTTTTTCTCAAGGATTCTTTACAAGAGAACAAGTTGAAAGCAGCCGCAAGAGAACGAAAAACTAGTGAAATGAGAAGGGGCAGTGAGGATCAGAAGGAAAATAGCGCACAGGATAGGAGGCTTTGGACAAAACCTTTTTGGTTCTGTTAATATCTCGCTAATTTCTTATAGAAAACAAATTTCATCTTTTAACTATTTCTTGGAAAATGTCCCGAAACTTATCTGACTTCTCTGATCTTCTTTTCAAAAGAAAAAAGAAAAGGAAAAAGAAAAAGAAAAAACAAACTACTATTATATGTAATTAACTTGCTTCACAGAGAGAGAGAGAGAGAGAGAGAGAGTCGTTTTGTTGAACTTTGTCGTCACCATGTGTTGTGGCGTGGAATCTAGATACTAGTTATTTTGCAATTTTTTAATAAGAAATTTCTAACATCTTGATTGCGAGTATTATTATTGTTTGTACAACCGGCTAAGCATAATAGCAATTGGCGGTATAGCTCAGTCGGTACCATCTATAAACTTCCTAGTTTAACAATCAGGTGATTTAGTTACAACTTACAACTTTTTGAATTTTGTCATCACCAAAGAATTAACGACTACTTTACAGGTGTGTGTCGTTGCATAGGCCGTCGTCTTGGTGGGTTAGGCTCCAACCACATGCCATTCCCTCACTCTATTTTAGAATGGGAAACAATGCAGGGCGTTAGCGTTGGCCAACTCTAACTTTTCTTTTTCTTTTTTGCTGCATTTTTTTTTAAATTAAGAAAATGTATCATAAAAAATTTTATAAATCCTATTTTTACCCCAAATGTATGTTATTTAACAAATATTCTTTATTTTTTTTTTATTTTGGGATGATTTTATTGATATATAATACATCTTCAATTTTAATATGATTTATGTCAAGATTCAATATAATGCACCAAAATAAAATATGATACAAAACGTTAAGATGATTGGTGAAATATATTAATTGTTTAAAAAAAAAAAGAGGAATATATGAAGAATATTCTTTTTAGAGTAACTTTGAAGTTAATTGGTTGACAAGTTCTGTATAACAGGGTTAAAGTTAAATTGTTTTAGTAATAAAGTAACTGTAAAATAGAATAATGAGTTGGAGATGGCCTAAGCTATGCAACAAAGTCACCGTTAATTGTCCAATTCATTGTGACATTTGGATGATAGGTAATTAATTAACAATAATATTTAGTATTTTTTTTTAATTTTCTTTTCAAAATATAATATGTTGTAGCTTAAAATTGGATAAGCTTCTAGAAAATCCCCATTAACAAAGAACAAATTAGATCACTCGGGCAGGCTCACCAGAAAAATACCTTTAAACAAAGAAATTTTATAACAACTTTCAATAACAAGTGCAGCTCGCTAATGAAAAGAATAATTGCATACCGAACTTTATTGTATTAATGATTGGTATTTTTATAATAACAAAAAAAAAAAAAAAAAAGGAGTTATAATTAAGCATCAATGTTAAAAAGAAAATTGAAAAAAGGAACAACGTTTCATAACAAGTAGTCTTAATGATAAAGAGAGAGAAAGTGACAATCTTTTATGCTTACAGCATTAAAGATAGTAATTCAAGCTTTCTGCATTTTAGTGAGTTCTCAGAGCTCATGGTTTCGGTTTTGGAGGGTGGTGTTCTTTGGTCTCTAATCTGGGGGTGGATGCTGAGAGAGTGATCTTTCTGTTGGAGTGTGTCTGTCTGGAAAGAGAGAAATTATAATGTGGGTCATGGTGGTCATAGGACCTCTCAGTTAAAGCTTATTCAGGGAGTCAAGGCGGCTTTCTCGACTTATTCTTGGTCGCTTGTCATGCTGTTGTGGAGAGGGAAGTGATTCCCTTGTCCCAAGTAAGGTGGCTGGCTGCCTCTCCCTCCTTGTTGGTTAGAGATCAATATTGATGCGGCTGTAAGGTCAGATTTCTCAGTTGTGGCTGTGAGTTGTTATAAATTCTGAGGGTGTGATCGTGTCGATTGAATCTAAGAAGGTCAGTTGTGTGAACCCGTTGGTTGCTGAAGCTCATGCCTTGTTGCTCGCAACTAGTCTAGCCAAGGCGAATGGTTGGGATTCAGTTGCTCGCAACTAGTCTAGCGTTGGTTGCTGAAGCTCCTAGCTGGTTACTCGTGACTAGTCTGGCCAAGGCGAATGGTACAGATTGCCTGCTTGTTGCCGGTCATTTTCGAGGTGTCTCTGAGTCTTGTCCGCGGGAAATTAAGGAGATTCTACTTTTAGCTCTTGAGGATTTCAGGAGCTGCTCTTGTTTGGATTTCCTAGATCTGCCATTTCCATGGCGCTTAATGTTGCCACTTGGGCTACTTCTTGTGGTTGTTTTGGGGGTTCGGAACATTCTCCCCTTCCATTCTGCTGTGTCTAGTTACTATGTGCTTTGGCCTAGTTTTTTCTTTTTTGTGTGTTTTATTTTTCTTGGCTTGTTTCTGGCCCCCACTTTCTCTTTTTTGGTTGTGTTGTTGTTTCGTTTGTTGCCTTTTAATGAAAATCATCTTTGGCAAAATAATTTTAAAAAAAAAATAAAAATCAAAATGCCACTACCAAAAAAAAAAAATGTCACTACACTATAAAAATACATAAATTATTAAAAATATTATTATATAATTTTTTCTATTAATTTTTAAATGAAATCCGTAATTAACATTATTTTTTATCAAATTACAAACAAACTCTATTTAAAAATTAATAAAAAAAGATTATTGTGATAATATTTTAATAATTTCTGAATATTTTAATTATGAAAAAAAAAAATTTAAGATTAAAATTATGTAATATTAAAAAATTAAGAACTAAATGAATATTTTATAGTTAAAGAAAGGGCTCGAATTAAAAAGAAACTTTCCTATATTATAAATTAAACAAGTAATTAAAAAAAAAAGGAGAGAGAGAGAGAATAAAATGGAAGGAAGGACAAGGAAAAAAAAAAAAAAAAAAAAAAAAAAAAAAAAAAGTGTAAGCCCATGTCTTTTCTTCTGAGAGCTGAGAAGTGAGAAAGAACAACTCAACAGTCTCCTTCTTCCGCCTAAAATCATCTTCTTCTCCAAATCTCTCTCTCTCTCAACACCAGCAGGTAATCTCTCTTGTTCACCTTTATCTTCTCATAAAAATTCCGTGATTTTTTTTTTGTCCCTTCATTTTGGGTTATTTCCTTCTAGTGCTTTGAAGCCTTACCAGACCTTCCTTTATAATTTTGGAGGAAAAATTTATGGGTTTCAATCGATTTCTTTTTTTTTTTTTTCTTTGGTTTCTAAGTTTTGCCGAGTGTAGATATCTGTTCTCTCTTGCTCCTGATATTGTTGTAGTTAACTTGCTTCACAAGTAATTTTGCCCATTTTTGCTCATTTGTTTGTCTCAGATTACGCAATGGATCCTCAGATTTTCTCTAGTTTTATAGCACTTTTCTCCCTTATGAGTTAAAAAAAAAAAGAAAAAAAAAAAAAAGAGAAAGAGAAAGAGAAAAAGAAAAAGGAAAAGGAAAAGAAAAGATCTAAGTAATATAGTTTATGATTTACCCATTTTAAGTTGCTAGTGTCATTCTGTAATGTGTAAGTTTAAGACATGAGCTAGGGAAAAAATAAATAACAAAAAAAAAAGACCTAATAAGTTTTTTGGCATTTCAAATTGAAGTTGCTATGATCATTCTGTACTTTTAGCATCCTAATGCTCCATTAACTATTTATCCTTGTATAATGCAACTTTCCTTAATAGAGGCTGAGAGAACATGGCCAAAATTGAGAGCATCACCAAAACTGAGCATGTGGCATTGTTGTCCCACAATGACATTGACCTTTTGAGGCGGAAATTCAGTGTCCCTGCTGGTGTGAGTCTGCGAATCCCCTCTCCAGGGGATAAGCCATCCCGTCCCAGGCCAGGGGAGGTCTGTTTGCACACGCTGGCCTTTAACTGTGGTTTGCGGTTACCCTTTCACCCCTTCATCAGGACCGTGCTGGCACATTTCGGCCTGGCCCCATCTCAGCTGACTCCGAATTCATGGAGGCAAATGATTGGTTCCATCATCTTGTGGCGTATCTGTAGTGAGGAAAGGGACCACATCACATTGGACGAGTTCAATTTCTGTTATAAGTTCTGTTACATCGCTAAAACTGAATTGTGGTTTCTATGCCCAAGGGATGGCCGTGTTTTAGTGTTGGATTGCCCGAGATTCTCTTCAAAGCACTGGCCCCAAAGATTTGTCTTTGCCAGCGGTACTGATTGGGAGTTCAGTCCCAAAGAAGGAACACCACCTCAAGCTCTTCCTGTCCCCAAGGAGTGGGGTTTTCCTGGTGTGTTTCTCTCTCCGTGGTCTTCTCCTTTTGTTGTTTTCAAACAGCATTTTTCTCATCTATGTGCCTTGCTTAACTATTGTTGTTGCTTTTAGATGCAAACAAGCTGAAAGAACCCATGCTCAGCTACAATTATAAGTCTCAAGTTTATAGAGCTCTTAAATTCGACGAAAGCTATAGGAGTTACAAGAATCTGATTACGCCAGAGAATGTCCAAAAATACTTGTTAGATGATATTCCTGTTCTGTCTTCTACTTCCTTGCATGGTGAAGGTAGTGTTTGTTGTTGGTGGTTCTTGTTTTTTCTTCCTTATCAATTTCTTTCACTTCTCATATTTACTGAAGATTGTTATACAAACAGTTTCTTTGCGCTTGGACCGTGATATTTTCCTTGAATCCCCGAGGCCTCCTAAAGCTAAACGAAGAAGAAGAATTGCTAAAACGAAGGATGATCCATCGACTGAGAAGCTTGGCTCTATTGCAAGAAGCAAGTCAAAGAAGAGGTGCAAGTCAAGCACTCTCCTGACCGCTCAAGCTCCGTCTAATCCTTCACCCTTTGACCGGCTTCGGGGACTTACCATACCTGTTGTCCTAGAGTCATCTTCCAGTGAAAGTTCTCTACAGATCATTAACAAAGATGAGAAAGGTCCTTCTATTGTTTCCAAAGATGACTCGATATTCGAGCGAACGAAACAGCTTCTTACCCCAGATGAGTTGAAGCAGATGGAGGAGTTGGGATTTGATAATACATTGCAGAAAGTCATTTGCAACTCCGCCAAGGCAGACTTTTAAACAGCTATTTAATTTGTTGAAAGAAAAGTGAAAAAAAGAAGGCCGTGCTTTGCTCTAGGATAAAATTTAACTTGATAATTTTCTTTGTTGCTTAGGTGCTAGCGATGATGCTTACTCTTCGTGCTCAATCCGAATTTGAGTTTAAGAAAAAGCAGGTTTCTAAGCAAGAGGAGGCTGGTGCTTTGCAGAAAGCACAAATTGCATACTTGGACCAGTTGGAAACCAATGGTAGGCTCTCTGAAGAGTTGGGCACTAGCAAAACTAAACTTGCTAAGGCAGAGAAGTCACTCAAGGCTCGAGTCGATGAAATCCATGCCAAGGATGTGGAGCTCTATGCTAAGGACGTTGAGCTTCAGACCAAGGACGCGGAACTTCATGCTAAAGATGTGAAGCTTCATGCTAAGGAAGCTGCGCTTCGTGGTAAGGATGTTGAGCTCCATGCTAAGGAAGTCGAGCTCCAGACTAAGGATGTGGAGCTTCGTGCAAAGGATGAGGAACTTCGTGGAAGGGATGAACGGATCCAGGCTCTCAAGGAGGCTGCGGTGAATGCTGTTAAAGAGTTCAAAGAGTCAAACGAGTATGAGAATTTGATGGGACAGTGGTTCCTTAAGGGATACGATGCTTTCCGCTCTCAGGCCTCACAGACCTCATCACTTCCTCCTTATGCAGATTGGCCTACGTTGGAGCCTGTTTCTGGTTGTGACCGGAAACCAACACAGGTAATCTGTTTTCGGTACGTGGTATCAGAAGTACCTAAGAAGAGTAGATAGACTATTTGAAAAGCTTTTTTATGGAATTGTCTCTCAATTTGATCTCTGTTCTCCGAGATGGAAATGCAGCATCAGATAGTACTTTCTCTCTATGCTATCTAGGATAGTGTAACACGTAAAGTTCTGCTACGTGTTTTTGAATGCATGTGTTTACGTTTAAGAATTTTGCATTGCAGATTCGTTTATGATTCGTGAGCATAACATAATGGAAATTCTTTTTTCTCAAGGATTCTTTGGAAGAGAACAATTAAGAAGGAGCTGAAGAGAATGGAAAGCTAATGAAATGAGAAAGGGGCAGTGAAGATCAGAAGGAAAATATCACAGGATAGGATCATAGGGGGTTTCAACAAAGCTTTAAGCGCTTCCGGGCTTGGCCAAAACCTTCGTTTTTTCTGCAAAGACTTCTCTGTCTCTTTCAGTCTCTATTGTTTTTTGTTTAGCTTCTTTCCTTTTTCCAAAATGCCAAACTTTAACTATTTCCTGAAAATGTCCGGAAACTCATCTCTTTTCTTTAATCTTTTTTTCTCAAAAAAAAAAAAAAAAAAACAACAGTGTAATTAACTTGCTCTAGGAAGAGTAAAAGTACTAATTTTGTTTCAACTTTGTCATCATTTATGTTCTGTATTTTTTTCTGCTTTACTGTTTATTTTTAGTTTTTTAAGTTTTTTTAATCTCATCATGCCCAAGTAAAAGCTAACAAGTGACAAAGAGAGTGACGAAGATATATGGATTATAATTTAGTTCGGGTAGTCACACATTGGGGTGCAAATTTCATCACCCTAACAAAACTTCCTTTTAGGCCCCGTTTTGGGAAAACAACTATGGATTCAAAACTTCTAATTTTATATCAAATTCTCTATATTCTATTTTTTTTTTTAAATTCAAATTTTAAAAATACATTAAATTTTTATTGTAAATCAGAATGCGATGATTTTTGTGTCAAAATGTTCACAAAGACGAACAAATAAAACATGATCTATTTTGTATTTTTTTAAAAATACATTTTAACCTTTTGTACTAATTTTATATCACATAATTTTACTAAAATTTTCTTTCAAGCACATATTTTTAACCTATCCTCCAAAGCATCATCTTCATATGTCCATCTAGCCCTGGCCCTAAGAGTCCAACTTGCCAACAAACAAAAACTTTTGGTGCATTAACCGTATTTCTGATAAAGTTATACCCCGTCTGTTAGCTATTGTTCGTTGGACCACAACTGCAGTGGATTTTCAATTTTATAGTCCTATTTTGCTAAAGCTGAAAGTTTAGTCCAATGATTTGCAAAAATTGACTAGACACGAGTGAAAAAATAATTGCTGGTTCTAAATTTTTTGAGGAGTAATCTGTAAATTCTTTAAGTCATTTAGTCTCTAAATTTATTTATTTATTTTTTGGCATTTTATTTAGCACCTAATCTTAAATTAAAATTAACAACATAGACCTTTAAAATTAAAAGGAAATAGGTCACGTGCCTGTAACGTAATGACTTCGATTCTACAAAAATGGTCAAATAATATTCCAAATGTTCTCAGGATAGAATGAACTTTTTTCATATTATGTGATTGTTTTTTCAAAATGACAGATTATTACGTGATAACCACTCAACTGAAGAGTCCATTGAAATCTAGAAGAGGCTTGTATGAATTGCAGGCTCAAATGACATATTTTTTGCTGATGCGTTAGTTGTCGGCGTGTGCTACTACTTTGTGCTATTGGATTGTAAGTGTCACACTCTATAAAAGTTTTTTCTACTAATACTAATTGTAAATATTTTTGTATTATTAGTTTTTCAATTTTTTTGCTTATAATTTTAGTCATACCACACTTTTTATTTTAATATATATATATATATATATATATATTTGGCCTTTCAATCTTAGGGGCTATTGGGTCTGACACTTAGAGATGTACTTTGGGGCATCTTTATGGTTCGCACTTCGCAATACATGTCGTGGCGATAGGTATAGCTGGGCAGCGTCTAATTATATTGAAGACAATGATCAAAGATTTAGACAAAATATTGTTTGCACGGGAGTGCTTTGTTCGTATTCTTTCGTTTCGTTTGCCCTAGTTTATGTACTAAGCTTGGTCGGGATTACTGTCATCAAGAAATGGTTTGTCAGCGCTATGTTCTCATCCGTAGGTACGCTTATTGCACACTTGATGTTTTGCCGTGCATCATCCTGCCACAAAGTCCAACCACATGGCGGCCCTTTTGTCTGTTGTTTTCAGAGTATACAGTGCCTGCTTATTTAAAACACAAGCAAAGTTATCCTCTATATCCTTCCACACACATGTTGTTGTGCGTCCTGCTTCTTTTGATGGGTTTGGGATCATCAGCCGGTGATACCTTCTTTTTGGAGCTGGCAAAGGCTGTACAACAAAGATACGTCCTTAAGACTGCAACTTTGGACGTAGCGAAAGTTCCCCTAATTTTCATTGTAGGCAGCTGTATTTCATTCTTTTTTTTAGGTAGTTTGCATTATGAATATATTTTTCCTTGGAAAGACGTGAAAAATGCGTCTTCAACGTGGGAGTCTAAGAACGGCTTTGGTACTGAAGAAAAATGTGGCAGTCTAAGAAAAAAGGTAGGAGGCCGCTTCCTTTACCTTTTTGTAGGCAAGTAGGCACCACCCGTTTTCATGCCTAAATAATGTAGGATTACAATTCTTTGCATTAATTAATCTTTAAAAATAGGGAGGTTATAGATTCAAAACATAGCGAATGCTTTTTATAGATATTTAAAACCCGGAGAAAACGTGGAATTTAGCTAAAATTGAAGGGTATTTTTTTAGATGAACTCGGAAAATGAATAAAAAGGAAAAATGGTTTATATTATGGTGTACATCCTTTAAATGGTAACATAAAAAGGGAAATTGGGTGGTGTCTTCAAGTGCACAGTTGAGAGCCCGGTTTAATAATCTTGTATCGCACTAGATATCATCTAAAAGTGGTTTATTCACGCATAGGAATATTGGTTTCGTCCTGACTCGACCATCCTTTCCTTTTCAGCTCCCATTGCAATGATTATTTTTCTGACAAGTCCTTCCTCTTAGATGATATCAATGCCAACATGAACATGCCTTTATAGATCATAAGCTTAAGTGAAGAAATGGGAGGTGATGATGAAGCCTGGATGACGTTGGGGGTTGCTATATACGTCAGCAAGTGATGACGTTGAAAGAGGGAAATGAGGAAGTTCGATTGCGATTTTACTTGAATGATCATTGCAGCACTGTGACGTACTGAGCGATTGAGAAATAAAAAGTTGTTTTACAAAGTCATCTAATCTTTGTAAATCTTGGACAGCCTATATAACCAATGATCTCTTAATTAATCAGTTCTCCATAAGCTAATTAATTACAGATTGATTTGCTTTATAAGCAGGCGCTTTTAAGAAAGACTCCGATTAGTTTAGAACACCGAACACATTGCCACAAGAAACTATTAAACACAAACAATTAAGAAACACAAGCGAGTTCACTCTCACCGCGTATTCCGTCAGTTAAGAACTAACCTTACTTTAACAAAAAGGAAAGGAAAATTAAAGAAAAAAGTCTAATGAACCAATGTTATATATATACACACACATATATATGAATTAGTATATGAACATAATAAGAAAAAACGACAGGCGTTCTTTGGTAGGAGGGAAAAGTGGAAGAAGAATTAATGGATGGATTTAAAGATGAAGGGATTTGACTCGTATTTGAAAGGATTAGAGAAGCAAAACTATCTGCAGGGCCTAGCGCCGCGGCGCTACGTACTTGACTCCGGAGCGGTCTGCGGTGCTCCGTAAATGGTCTCCGTAGCACCGCGGTGCCCTTTGCTGGCGCTGCAGCGCTGCTCCCTTTTTTCCTCTTCCCCCACCGCCCCCCCCCCCCCCCCCCCCCCCCCCCCCCGCGTTAGATTCGGCTCCACACCCCTCGACATTATGTCTTGAGATTCTAACTTTTGAATTCTCCTTTGAACTGGAAAAGTAACCAAAACAAAAATAATAGTCCTAAATCCTAATCCTGCAATCAATCCTTCTATTTCCCCTTTTTTTTTTTTTTTTTTTTCTTTTCTCCTTTCTTTTAACATGTTACAATTCTACTACGTCATTCTTTAGCTCGAACATTGACTATATTTCATTTGAACTGGGTTCTTCAGGATTTCTAGGGAGTATGGCTATTAGCAGTGATGGTCGTGATACTGTTACCAACCCTTCTAAGCTAAGGGCATTGTCGTAGGCTGATATGTGGAACCTTTGAGGCAGAAATTCTGATTCCCAGCCGGAGTTAAGATTGCGAATCCCCTCATCGTCGGAGGATAGACCAAGCCATTCAAAGCCCGGCCGGGGAGGTTTGTTTTTACGCAAAATAAGCCTTTGAGTGTGGCCTAAGGTTGCCCTTACAAGTTACATCCCTTTATCAGGGCTGTGCTGGGGTCATTTTAGCTAGGCTGCATCTCAGACGTTGGTGGTAGCTATCATCTTGTGGAGAATATGCAGTGAGGAAAAGGATCATATCACCTTCGATGAGTTCACTTCAATATTGTTACCAAATGAATGAATTGTCTGCGTCTGATCATCACAACGGAGGCTGGTACCTCTCTCGGCCGCGGCCTGGTCGTATATTACGTTGGTGTTGGAATGCCGGTCTTCCATCAAGAGCCTTGTGGGGTTGGGGGGAGAACAAGTTCTTGTTTTCTTGTGGCACTGATTTCGAGTTCAGTCCCAGACAAGGAACTCTACCTTGCGCTCCCCCCAGGCCCTAAGGACTAGGAGTGGGGTGTTTTCCTCTTTCTTTTTTACATCTTGAGTTATCATTGCTATTAGTCCTCGAGATATTAATATTTTGATGATTAGGTTTCTCGAACTTTTTTCCTTGATAGATTTGTCAGTGACTTTAACCTTTTGGAAGTTTAATTAGTCCATCACACTGAAATTGACCAAACGTTTTTGAAATTCTATCGGGTTAATCGTATTCTCATCGTCTTGTTACAATGCTATGGTTCAAGAACTAATATCGATAAATGTCTTTGTTCTTATATTTACGTGATTTGTTCTTTGATCCTTACGTACTTTTCTTCCTCTCTATGATCTTCTTTTTCGGTTTTTGTGTTTTTTTTTATTTTTGGAAAGTACATATAACCTGTTGTTGATCCGTGCACTGTCCTAACTATTTTTTGGATATTGTTGCAGCTTTTAGAAAGAGACAAGCTGAAAGAACTTGTGCTTAACGAGCTTTACATATCTCGAGTTAAGAGAGCTCTTAATTTCCAGAATAGGAGTTATATTACGCAAGAGAACATTCAAAAATACTTGTTGGATGACTTTCCTAACATGCCTTTCTCCATTTTTCCCCGGTAAGGGTAAGCTATTGCAAAAGGCTTAATTTTTTCTTCCTTTTTTGTTATTATTTTTGTTTACTGAAAACTGTGGAGAGTTGCCAGGGCTAAAGGAATTGCTGAAACAGAGGATGATTGGTTTGTTCCTCCCTCGACCAAGAAGCTTTGCTCTGTCGCTGTAAGGAAGCTCGGGGATAGATCCACCAAGTTGAGCGCTAAACCCTCAGGACTAACTAGTCGTGTCAAGTGGAGTCATCTTCTAATGGATCTTCTATCCAAATTGCCGATAAAGAGGAGAAAGGTCTTCCTTTTCTCTACGAGAATCATGCCTTGATTTTCGAAAGAGCAAAACAATTCCTTTCCTCGGACGAGATGAAGCAGATTGAGGAATCGGGATCCCACAAGGCATTGCAGAAAGGCATTTCCTACTCCGCCAGGGTAATCTATTATTTTGATGAGGGAGGAAAAAAAAAATATCTTCTTTGCTCTCTGGTCACTTTGGAACCTTATCTTCTTTATTGTTTAGGGGATAGCTATGATGCTTACAATTTTTTCTCACTTGGAAACGAAGTTCGGAACAAGCAAGTTCCAAAGCTAGGCGAAACTATTGCTTTGGAGAAAGCCCATATTGCTTACTTGGACCAGCTTGAGACCACATATAGTCTCTCTAAAGAGCTAGAGACTATCAAGAATCAACTTGCTGACACAGAGAAGTCACTCAAGGTTCGAGAAGGAGAAATCCATGCTAAGGACAAGGAGCTTCGAGCCAAGGACAAGCAGATCAAGGCTCTAAAGAAGGCTGCTACAGATGCTGTCAAAAAGTTCACGAAGTCAAGACAAATATGCGGATCTGGTGGGAGAATGTGTCTTGAGTGGATCCAGACACTGATTGGTCTTTCTTGGAGCCTGGCTCTGAACCATGATGGTCAGTTACTTATGTTGCTTGCTACAGGAAAAGTTAGATCTTTTAGAGCATAATGTAGCATGAAAAGTGTGCAAAGTTCCACAGAGAGAATGGTCTTGAGACTCTTAGAGAAGCTCTTAACTGCGCCACAACCGACCAAACACAATAGTTGCTTCCCAACTGTTTTGAAAAGCTTGTGTCTTTTTTATCTCTCTCTCTTTTTTTTTTTTTTTAATAAGTATAAAAGCTTGTGTTATTATCACAAGGTAGACTTTGATACCGGTATTTGCGCAAGTATTCTGTCAATGTTATCAATCAGTAAAGAAATATAAGTTTTGTGTTATTTATGATTTTTAAGACACTTAAAACTTAAACCTCCTAATATCAGTTCCGTGTTGTTTGATTTATTTATTTTTTATTGTTTCATTTAGTTTGAACTCAACTTCAGGTTGTCTCAGCCATGTACTTCCTAGATGCCTTATTCCAATATGCATCATTTGCATTTTTGTCAGTTAAAAAAAAAAATTCCAATGTGCTCAGTAAGTGAAAGACTTGGACAAAATCCAAGAGAAAGAAGAAACAAACACATGACTAGGTAAATATTATGAGGACAAATCCGGTGCTTATTAACAAGATCTCAAAAACAGGGGAAAACACAGAATAAAACAATAAAACAGGATAGTTTGAAACAGAGGAGATACATAAACTCTACGATATCAAAAGTAAATTAATATTCAAATAAAATGTGACCCGACAATTGAAAAAAAAACAAAAGGTCACTCTCTGTGTTTCTCAACGGGGGGTGGTACAGCATATCCGG
Organism: Ficus hispida; assembly: GCA_025413025.1. NCBI lineage: Eukaryota > Viridiplantae > Streptophyta > Magnoliopsida > Rosales > Moraceae > Ficus > Ficus hispida. The sequence goes on from CM046365.1 coordinate 31,704,534, forward strand.
GTGCCACAAAACTGGAGATACTTTCAGTAAGATGCCTCGACGCCTTCTCATAATTCACGAAACCCATGTACCAGAAATCCTGCCCGTCAATTGTGACTATCTGTATGTACTTCTCTGATGAATTTTCCCTCATCACCACTGGATTTATGGTCCCAATATTTGGCAATGGTATCACAACCTGCAGTTTCCAGTCAACATCTATTAGTCTAATTAATCTTTATAACATAAAGTAGACACATCATTAGCTCCAACTATCATAGTGGAAGTTTATTTATGAAAACTTGTCTATTTAGATTACCTTGTAATAGCTCCAAGTTTGTTGGCCAGAGGGTGCAGTGAAGGACAAGGGGCGATCGCTGCAGAAAGCGACATGAACAGTGGACAGATAAAGAGTTCCAGCAACAGGTCCAGTTGATGTGGACAGATAACAAGCAAATGTCTTCTTGAGCATCTCATTCGGATAAGTTGCGAATGTCTGCTTGTACAGAGCCTCGTATCCACCTCCGCTTATCGCCTTCGCCGTCAAGTTCATCTTCCCCCATGCAGCTCCGGACACAGACGATCCAGTTTTAACTGAACAAAACACAATGGAAACCAGAGTCATTTACTCGACTTTTCGTGATTTGGTAATTTTTATGCTAAAAAGCCAATAATTTTTGTATGGATCTTACGGTTGTGCCAGAGGTTGTTGGCCAAAGACTCGGCCTTGTTGCTCCATGTGTTGAAGACATGAACAATGGATTGGCCGGTACTACAACTACCAGCTCTGGACTTGTCGATGGGGCTGTATTGGAGGTAAGGATAGTGGAATTGGTGGGCTTCATCGCTAGGGGCACCCCATAAGGCCGCTTTCTTGTTACCCGGGTGACACGTCGGCACGGCGGGGTGCCCCATTACGTGAGTGCCCCATTTCTCTGTTGCTGCTGCTGCCGCTGGTGGTGGTGGAGGAGGACCAGAAGAGCATGAAACATCTTGATGATCATGAGGCTGCTTCTCTTGATGATGATGATCTGGCTGAGTAGTGCTTGGCTGGTTGTGAAAAGGGTTTGTTTCTTTTGTTATTGGTGGACTAATGGAGGGCTGTTGTTGTTCTTGTGTTGTGGGAATCTGTTGGTTGGTTGAGTTCTCTTCTGGTATTTGGTGAAAAGGGTTGATTTCGTCCGCAGTGGGATAAGAAACAGGTGTATTTGTGTTTTTGTTCATCTTTTTTGTCTGTGGGAAAGAGATGAAAAAGTGGTATGTATGGCTTTAGAGATTTTGAATTTGTTTAGGTGTTTTTGTTGGGAAGTTTTGTGTTCTGCAATGGCATATAAAGTAGATTGGGATCTTTATATGCAAATAAATAGCATTAGGCTTTTGGATCTTCTCTAGAAAGGAGAGACAGAATTTCAAAGATGTGCATTAAAATTTCTCTCGGAAGGAAGAATCTACAGGCAATATAATAATACATGAAAGCGAGAAGTTTGACTTGTGAATTCCACTACGCGGACAAAAGCCAGTTGCTTAGCCGTGTTTGTCTTCAACCAAATAATAATAATAATAATAATAATTGACCTAAAAATCCCTGAACTATTTGAGAAGTAAAGATTTGGTCTCTATTTTATTTTTTTTAATCAAGAAAACCCTAAACTCTTGAAATGTTAGCCATTATAGTTCTTTCCGTCCAAAATTCGTTAAATTTCTAACGGAATAAGTCATGTGCAATACACATGATCTAATTTAAAAGTGGTATTTTAGTAATCTAATAATAATTAATATAATAAAAATAAAAAAATCATTATAAATCTCTCTTCTCTTCTCTCTCTCTTTCTCCCCCCGGCCATTTTTCCCTATTTCCTCCAAGCCAATCTAAAGCAGCAAACTTAGATCATCGATTGGGGAGTTCATCGCGTAATCGGGAATAGGGAGCCTAGATTTGGGTTTTGGGAGAGTGGGGGCATTTAAGCTCGCCAACGGCACTATCGGGGGGGAGGGGGGATGCCAATGAAGACCCCCCTCCCCCCTCCCCCAACCAGATTTACGTGCCCTTTCCCCTAACGCCATTGATGCCTCCTCGCACCCTTGGGGGGAGTTCTGGCTTTCTCTGATTGGAGGGGCTGAGTTCGGTGACTAAGAAGGGGGGCTGGCGTCGCCAAAGATGGAGGATGTCGCCGAAGGGGGAGAGAGAGGAGGGGAGACTGGGAATTTTGGGAGAATTAAAGGGAAATAGAAAATTGAAGGGTATTTTGATCTTTTTACTAAAAAAATGATCACTTGAGCAATATTCCATCAGAAAATTAACGGTTTTAGATTAAAAGAACTATAGTTGTCAATATTTTAAGAATTCAGGATCTTCTCAGTCAAAAAAAAATGAAACAAGAACTAAACTATCATATTTTAAATTTAAGGATTATTTAAATTAATTACTCAAAAAAAAAGTGTTTATCTATATGAAAGTCCTCTTTTCATTAATTGATTTGTTTATCTATCCTTTTCATTTTTCTTAAAGTTTAAGATTCCTAATTTATAAAGTACATTTCTAAGCATTATATTTACAAATTTATAATATATATATATATATATATATATATATAAAAGATCGGTCTTATTTCTAACAGTCTCATATGCTGTAAATTTTCGATTGTTGATTGTAGACCATTGGATCAGAAACGAACGGTGAGATTTGAAGAGATAAAGTGAGGGTCTGACACACACTAAACAAATTGGAGTAGTAAAAAGTACTTTAAATTAATATAAAAATATTTTTAATATATATATATATATATATATATATAAGAATAGAGAAATTGACTAACATAAGATCCATAATATCTACTATGTTTTTCTCGATTATGTTTTACATTCCATTTAACTTACATATACACCCCTATGGCTTTGACTAAAATGAGATCTATAGCATCTCTCCTATCACATTTGTCCGCTCCTAGAATTGTAATATGGCAACCAAAATTAATAATGCAATTTCAATTACTCACTTTTTGATTAAACTTTAATTCACATTACCCTTTCACATACGGTTGCAATTCTACTAACTTCACTCCACATCCCAAAGCCCACTTAGTTCATTTATTTTGTCCATCTCATAAATATTAATGCAATTTCAATCATTCACATTTCAATTGAACTATATTTCACATTCCCTTTCACATATGTTTGCAATTAAATTATCTTCATGTTACATTCACGTCCAAATATATTTAAAAATACATTCCTCACATTTTTTATTTCGAGTAAATTTACCATTCTACCTTCATTTTGAGTAAAAAAATTATAAATTCTCTGACTACACAACTGAATTGTCTTAAACATACTGATTTCTCTGGAATGATCTTCCCTTTTGTTTATATTTGTCAATCATTGTCGCATCTCAAACGGCATGAAAAATAAGGCCACTTATATATATATATATATATATATATATATAAACAAAACTGATAATTATCTCTTCTATATATATATATATGAAGGAGATGGTTCGGAATAGAGTTTGCTATTTTTTCATGTCACATACTCATGCCATAAAATTCTCTCTCTCTCTTTTTCTTCCTTGCTTTTTTTCCTCTCTACCTTTAGCTTCTAGATCATACATAGAGCACAACAGCTACGGCTTGGTAGCACCAAATAGACATCTTCAAGTCATAAAAGAGCAACTCCCTGTGAAACTAGTTTAGATAATGGAATTATTCATCATGTAATCCTTCTTCACATATATATAGAGGATTATACTTTCTTATCCAGCATCTTTATAAAACAACATTTATAATGTCATTTTTTTTCTGGAGAAAGTGTAGCAATAATATTTTATTATATTAATTGAAATAAATAGCAATGTTTTAAAATATTTATAGGATGTTGTGCCCCTATCAATGTGAATTGATAAATCAATTTACAAAAACAGAAACACCTATTATATATATATATATATGTATATATATATATATATAACGAGTCAATAAGAGAATACCCATATTTCAACTTTGAACAAATTTAGGTAAATAAAAAAATTTACTTCCAAAAATATATATATAAATTTATTAAGGTAAACAACAAATTTACTTCATAAATAATGTATTTCTAAGAAATAAATAAATCATTTACTTATTATTTATTTTTAATATTTTTAAAATATGTTATTTATTTTAATTATTTATGTAAAAATTTTATTTTCTTCTTTCTCTCCTTTTTCTATTTGTTTTTAGTAGAAATTATAATTAAAAAAGCTAATTGAAAATAATTGTTTTTTTCCCTCCATTTTTAACTCTGAGTATAGATATATTAATTAGAGTCAAAGTGGGAGTAGTTTAAAAATTTAAAAGATCAAATGAAAGCTTTTAAAATTTATCGAGTAAATTTCTTTTAAAAAATTTTACACGGAGTAAAATGATAATAAAATTTAAGAATACAAGTGAGATTATTATTATTTTTTGAATAGGCCTTTTTATTTTTTATTTTGCTAAATAAAGACTTTAATAGTTGATCCTGTTATTTTTTATTTTAATAGTTCACATATATAGGAACAATTTCTTTAAATTGGCACATGATTCAGACCTCCAAACCTCTCGCTCGATGATATCTTTATATAAAAATAAACAAATAAATCTCGTACCAATCCATCCACCTGTGTGTGGGCCATGAACAGGCTAGATGATGATGATTTTCATTTGCTAAAATCGTGCAAAAGAAATAGAACACAGTCATATTAACAAAACGACGACGTTCCACATGAAAAACGTAACACTTAACGTGTCGAAGCATGATTAGGAAACAGCCTAGCAAAACGACAAAATCACGTCATTACCTAAAAACAAACAAACAGGTCCCAAATGACAGCCTAAAACAAATCATCATTGGGAGCTAAGCTTTACTCCCGAGTCCGAGACTCTCCTCTCCTCTCCTCTCCTCAATATCTCCGAATTCAACCACTCGTTTCAGCCCATCACCAATCCAATATGAGTTACCCTCCTCCAGGTAAATCTGAATCTCAGTTCCCTTTTTTCTAGTTCGATTTTCTGTCATCATTTTTTTTTTTTTTTTGTGATTTTTTCTCTTATTGATCCAATCTATTTTAAGGTTACGGATCGCCCTATAACCACCAACATCATCCGCCACCGGGATATCCATCAGCTCCGCCACCGCCGGGATACACATCAGCGCCGCCGCCACCGGGGTATCCGGGATACCCGCCGCCGCGTCCGCCGTACGAAGGAGGGTACCAGGGGTATTTCCAACCTTCTCCTCCTCCTCCACCGCCTCCCCAGCATTACGACCCCCACTGTCACCACGACCACCACCATTACCATGACAATAACGACGGTTGCTTTTCCTTTCTGAGAGGCTGGTACGCATCTCATTTCGTCTCTTTCTTCTGACTTCGGGGGTTTTCATTTCCTTATTATCCTTATACTGAGTTTGGTTGGAAGAAAAGAAAATTAGAGAAGAAGGAGAGGACTTCTTTTGCTGATTGTGTTTGTAATTATTTCTCTTATTATCCTTCCAAAAGGATAAAATTTGGAGTCCTTTGGAGAATTTTGAATTCCGCATTCGTCTCCCAATCCATATACCAAACAACCATAAATCTTAGAATCCACACCCTAATCCTCTGATCTGATGAATTGATCTGACTTGGTTTTTGTTAGCTGTCAGATGAATTGTTTGTCTTTACTAGTTTCATGTTGAAATGATTTAATGTTCCAAGCTGAGGGTCGTCTTTCTATTTGTTCATTCATCGTTCTGCAATATAGAAGCAGATATTCACTCTCAAAATCCTCAGCATTCTCTCTACAACTGTCTTGCACTTTTTAGAAGAAGAGTGCAAGAGTTCTTAAAATCGGTCTCGTCTTGGAATAGAGGGAGAATGATCTCGCTTTGCCTCTCACTAGAAAACAAGCAACAAGGGAATAGGGAATAGGGAATTGGGAGTTTATGACGAGCACTTCCATCATGGGATAGAGAATGGGTCCTTTGTTTTCAAGAAGAAATAGTCTTGGAAAGAACTTTGTGTAAGACCTTTTCCTCCTCAGCAAGTAGAGTTACCTCGACCAGTTACTAGTACCTTTACCCATTCTTCTGTTAGCTATATCAACTCTTCAAATTCATTGTAGTTGGTTCTAGAAATTTGTCCCATTGAGCTGCGAGTATGTTCCAGTGGACTATATAGACATGCATAGATGTGCCTATTGAGGGAACTTAATGTCGGCTTACTAATCGCATTTTTTGCCAGCTAGCTTTTGTAAAGCTTGATTGTTTCTTTCATTTTGAATGGTCTGTCCCAGGCTTGCCTCCCTCTAAACAGTTATTTCATAGATAAGGGTATAATCTCACTCTAACCTAGGGGTTTTCCCTCTCTTTGAACTTTAGCCTTTTGTTTCAAGTTTGCCGTCGATTAAAATCTTTCTCAGCTCACAGATGAGGGGTGTATGCATCACGAACCTTAACAAAAGGGATTGAGCTCCTCGCATCCCTTGGTCTCTGCCTAATTGGGGCTAGGCTAGTTTCAAATTTTGCTTCCTGACTTGATGGGCTGAGATGTTTCCATCTAGATGCTATTGTTATGTGAAGTTTTCATGGTGCTTTGCTTTCACTATTTTATATTTGTTCTCGTACATTTTTGAAGCGTTAAAGCTTTAATCCTCTCTAAATATCTTTCACTTGTGATAAGACACACTCGTTCTCGTACTTTGAAGGTGTTAAGGCTTTAATACTCTTTAGATATTTTTGTTTCTTTTTGCTCTTTTTGTTGATGACAACTATTAATCTGCAGTTTCGCCGCACTTTGCTGCTGTTGCCTGCTGGAGGAACTGTGCTGCTGTCTGTGATTATCAAGTCTTTAATTAGGCAGCACTTTCTTGCTCTTGCTCTTGCTCTTGCTCTTGCTCTGCTGCTGGAGAAGTGCACTCTATGCTACGTTATATACTATATCATGTACCTGACGTCATATAACATGGATAATCGGGGGTTGTCTCTTCAATGATGCTCCTTTTGTGTAGTTTCCTGAGAAGGGTTAATTGTAAGTGGTACATATATTTGACATTTCTGGTGTGTTTATGTTCTATTGTAATCATTTTTATTAAGCAGTCAAAATTCCAGAGTCCCACAAATAATTTATGACTTTGAAAACATACCGTGAAAAAGCTTCCCTATTGTTGTGAAATTATTGGCATATTATATTTATAGCTGAAAGACTCGAAGCAAATAATAATTCCGCTCAAGTACTGCGCTGTAGAGTAATTCTGAACTAGGCTCTTGCATTCTTATTTTTCCACGGCTGCGTCATATTTTGCCAATCTACTTGTAGACATGAATTACAATAGTCAATACAAACCAGTTACGACCAAAAGGCTGTTTGGATAAACAACCATAAGCTGCAAATAGTTGAAACAGATGTGTAAGAGACAGAAAAAAAATTTTGAAGCCCGAGTAGAAACTCCTGCGCTCAAGCCAAAGCCACAACAAATATTTGAGGCGTCCTACTGTCATTGGCAAAAACAGGACGGGAACGAAAGAAGAGCTTTTTTCAACAGGTGTTGCAAGGCAATTACTTTCCTAATGATGTGTTTTTGCGCTTTGCAAGCAGAAACCAAACAAGGCAGCTCGGCTATTTGGCAGAGCTTGACCTGCGGAAGAGAACAACTTCTTTTAAATGGCTTAAGATGGTAACTGGGCAATGGCTTGCGGATCAATGCATTTGAGAATCTATCGCTCCCGAGACCCTCATCGTTCAAACCAATATCACCACGACTTGTTGACATGCAGATTTATGTTGCCGACCTGATTCTAGACTCTGGAAGGGGATGGAGTAAAACAGTAATTTTTAATATTTTCTTACCATTTGATCAGGAAATTGTCTACTCCACTAGTTGAAGTCGGTACGGCACTATAAATAAAGGGTCTGTTATACTGTTAAAAGTGGCTACCACTTGGCCTCTTTAGCAACAATAGATGATGACCCTGCCTGTTCGGTCGTGATGTACGATTGGTGGAAATTCCTCTTGCACCTCTAGAGACGTCCTAGCAAAATTAGGATTTTCTACTGGAAAACAAAATTAGGATCAAACGGATTGTTTGTTCGGGAAAGTCTCGCGATCGCCTGTTTGTTGCAGATGCTCTGAAGTGAAGGAATTGATTTTTCACGCCCTCATTAAGTGCAAAATGGCGGAGGAAATATGGACTAAGACACCTTACTGGTCTGTTATTGCCAATTTCAAAAAGGTGACAATTTTGCGGTGATTTATCTCTGTTTCTCTTAAGAAGCCTGAGTTTGAATTGTTTGTGTACTAGCTTTGGTTCCTCAACCTCGACCTTATCCACCACCATTGTTAGATAAAGAGGCATCTTTCCCTTCTGCAATTTTACTTCATTAGTTGAAGCTCGTGTTAAGGGAATCTTGTCTAAATTCGAGTCTCTATTCTCTCTGTCTATTGAGTTCATTCTGTGTTGTGTGTTGATCAAAATGGCTTTGATATAGATTACAATACTTCTTCCCTTCCAACCAATTCATCTAAATGCCTCACTGACAGACCGTCCCTCTTGTATCATCAAACCGTCACATAAAAATATTTCACCGACATTATTTGATTCCACAGAGCAATCTTTCTTTTCCCGTGCTATTCATTTTATCCGTAAATTATTCTCTCGTTGTCGTTTTTTTGTTTTGGTGTTCGATCTTTTCATTTCCAATCAAATGGTCGTATATTGGACGTTCCGTCATGCGCGCATGTGTCTTTTTTTTTTTTTTTTCCCTCCTTCACTTTAGCAAAGGAAAGGGATGGTCTAAAATAAAATCCCGGCTCTTTAAACGCGAACCAAAGCTTTTGTTAATGAACCTAACCTAACAAGCAAAAGAAAAGGAAGCATATTTGCAAATAAAAAACGTCTATTATAAGAACATGGATTACAACTAAACAGTTCAATTCCTCATAAATAAACACAATATCACACCACTAATTTTGCCCCAACCCCACCTCAGACTACAGTACAATTTTTCTGTTCACTAAACAGAGTACAACTTGCAACTGCTAAAAGAAAAAAGGGTGAAATTAAGACCAAAATGCACCTAAAGTGTCCACACAAATTCCGGTGCATCATTCCTAGGCCCTACCATGGTTCGATAAAGATACATCTTCTCAACCTTTTGCTCATCGTCATCAGGGCAAAACTCAGTCTGATCGTGTTCATTTATGATCTCAACATTAAGACTCGGCATCTTCCTAGCGACCATCTTGCATGCGCCTAGTGTAACTTCGCAGGACGACATCCAAAGGGATCGCATTGTTTCATACTTTCCCACGTCCGTCAAGAGCGCGACATCACCAAAAGCGCTGTCCATGATCTCAAGCTTGCGAAGCTTCTTGCATCCGTTCAACACATAAAGCATTCCTTTGTCACTCTCCCCAGCAAATGCAACAGAAAGCATTTCGAGCTGCTCGGCATACATTCCAATGTAGAGGAAAACTTGGTCAGTTAGACCACCAGAGAGCGATAGCCGCCTAAGGCTTTTGCATGCCTGAACAATTGCCCCGAAACCTTCATCCAATGGCTTTGCTGTCACAGGGTCCAGTTTCTTGGGGTCCAGTATGCATAACCTGAAGCGGATAAAATTAGGGCAATTCTTCGCTACAGTTATGAGGGCTGCATTGGTCATCTGCTGGCAGAAATACAGCAAGGAATGAAGCTTAGGGCAACCGGCGGATATAGCGACAAGGCCTTCTTCAGTAACAGCAGCATGACCTATCTCATTCAGATCAGATGGGAAAACCCTCAATTCTTGCAACTCTTTACAAAAGTTAGCTACAACTGCCAGTCCTTTGTCTCCAATACAATCTAGTATCTGTCCAAATCATGAGAAAGAAATCGTCAAAACATTTAATGAAATGCCATAATGAACATACCCTCAATCATTCTATACAATCTCAAATCTTCCCAAGAATAAAAATAAATAAATAAATAAATAAAGCCCTCATTCATTTGATTATTAAGAAAATTACCAAAAATATTTGATGAACTTCTTTATCCAGCCCTTACACATTCTATACAATCTAGGATCAGGACCAATAAGTGAAAGCAGCCTTTAATCATATTCACTCTAAGAGAAATCATCTAAATATTTAGTGAAATGCTTCGAAGACATACCCACAACCGCTGAAGTTTCACACAGTAACGAATTAACTTAATAAGCTCTGAACCGTGTATGCCCGGAGCATAACTCAGATTCAAAGATGTCAAGTTCGAGCAAACAGGATAAAAAGCAGGCAGGCACCGAGGTAAAACATCCAAAAACCCTGACAAGCTCCGAATTGATTGGCATTTTAAAAGGGCGGTCTTTAGTTTGCTGTGGGTCTCAGAATGGGGATCTGTGAGGTAAGAACCGGTACCGAGGTCCACTAGTTGAGGAGCTTTAATTAGTATTTTCTGGAGTGTGTCAACAGGGACAGCTCGGTTTAATCTCAAGACTTTGAGATTAGGAGACCTAGCAACAAGCCTCTCAAGCGCAGCTAAGTTGATTTCTCCTTTGAGGCATGCAAAATTGAGAGATACAAGTGACGTGCAGTTGTCGGGAAAGCAACTAAGCCACTGGCCTCTATGGTCATCAATCTCATTCTCTTGAAGATCCAGCTCCCTAAGTTGCCTACAGTACATTGCAAAAGAAAATGTCAGCTAAATAACTCTACACCCTGCATATAGAACACTTGCTAGGTTTGGCTAGACTAGATTTACACTCATGCATCATCTGTTCCCCGATAGAACCAAGAAAATTTCCAAGTCCATGTAGAACAACTCATCTCCTCTGAATCCAACAAGTTCACTTAGGTAAAATTGATTAGCATAAGATCGTTTCACACGCTCGACGGGACATACATATAATGACACATAGCTTAAAAAGGAAACAAAGACAGGTCGATCAATGGATTGGTGAAAAGGTGACAAAAAGTGCTAATTGCTAAATGCAAATTCCATGATCACTACTTTCAATTGATACCCAAAACACCGCATTAGTGAAAACGTCAATATATAATAACATGTTGACGACCAAGGCCATACCTTCAAAGACCCAAAAAAAAAAAAAACCAAAACAAAACAACACAAAAAACAAAAAGATATGAAATTTCACATTCGTTGCAATAGTCCATCACATAAACAAAGAAGGACAATCAATTCTTCGGTGATAAAGTACAAAACAGCAAGAACAGCCAATTTATAATAATAATAATAATAAAACAGCCCTATAAGCAAAGTCTAACAAAAGCATGTCTTCCATAATCAATATCTTGAAATTGACACCAACAAAACACAATCAGTGAAAAAGAAAATAGGGATAAATTGTTGACCTGCAATTGGCAGCTATAGCAGCGAGTCCATCGGTGGTGAAGCCTTCACAAGAAACAAGAACCAACGATTTGAAGTTAGGGAAGGAGCGAGAGAGGAGCTCAAGGCTCTCATCGGAGACGATCATCCGCTTGAGGCGGAGCTCCTCCAAGGCAACACAGCTTCGGGCGAAGCTCTCAATCCAAGGAAAAACAAAGCCTCCCCAATCGTGAGGGACCAAATTGAAGTCGGCGAAATGAGGCTTCCCTTTCAGAGTGAGCGACCTCAGCGCCGGGAACCTGGCCAGAGTCCTCTCCGGGCTGATCGCGTAGCAGTTCCCGATGAACACCCTCTGCCTGCTCAGCCTCTCGATTCCGTACCACCACTTGCACACCAACGACAACGCGTTTCTGTCTTTGTGCGTCGTCACGTAGTCGAATACGTGCTCTATCACCTCATCTGGGAAGTTGCTCATCTTTCTTTCTTGATCAAAACAAAACAAAACAAAACAAAACGCCCCCAAAAAAAAAGTTCGAACTTTTCTCAGAAACACAAAAGGAATTTTTCTTTCAGCTCAACAAACTTGGACTGGTGAGTAAATCCGAGATCTTTGGGAGAAAACAACGGAATTTCCGAAAATAAATATTAGATCTTTAAAATTAAAATTCGAATTCTTTTTTTTTTTTAAGGTATAAAAATTCGAATTCTACCACATCTCTTTCATTACTTCTCAGATCTGCAACGAGAGAGAGGGAAAAAAGAAAAAAAAAAATCGAAATTTTTTCGGCAGGAAAAGGAAAGAGAAAATCCTGAATCAAATAGTGATGATTACAGATATGAAATACAAAATAAAAATAACTAAAAAAAAGGATCGAAATCACGTAGATCTCTTGGAATCTATTAGTTAAAAAAGTTCCAGAGACGGAAATTCCCGTAACGAAATCGAAAATATTAATGAGATTATGATTCTAAACTAGAGAGAGAAAGAGGAAATGAACACACACACAACACAACGCAACACACTCCTCTATCTACTCTTCTTCAACACCCCCTAATACTTGTCTCTCTCTCTCTTCTCTCTCTCTCTCTCTCTCACATACTCTCTGAAACACACAGCCTGGTGTTAAAGCTTCACTCACAGAGTCAGAGAAGCTACAGAGAGTCTGAGCGACAATATTAACCATGGTTAGTTTTTCGATCTTGGCTTTTCTAACCATGGGTTGGAGGATCCGACGGTCAGTATTGGGTTTAGTGGGAAATTGAGGGAATCTGGACCGTTGAGTGGGTGACCATGCATGTGTCCTTGTCACTGCCAATGTCATTACTAAAGAGATTGATGATAGATCAGATGGACTGTTCTAAAAATGACATTCTATTTCTTCAATAACTACGATAATGCCACTTCATTGATAAGGTTGTCTCTCTTTACCACGCGCGCGAGTGGTGGAAACTCGCAGCTTCTGACGACGACATTGCCATGTGAGGGGGCATCGATCTGCCCTACACTTCCACTTCCACGACTGCCCAAGGGAGTACCAGATTTTCCTACTCGCGGAGGTAACCATGTCTCTCTTCTATATTTTCTTTTTTCATTTTTTTCGTTGATCCAGAATTTTGTAAACTTGTCGAAACATTACCTTTAAAAAGACTGTCGATATAAAAAAATTTTCTTTCTTCTCTCAAAAATTTTTTTTTTCTTTTTCTTTAAAAAATAAAACAAATAATCCTGGGGCTTAAGATCGTATTAAAATCAGATTATGTAAACTAAATTTAATAAGATTTAAATTTAGGTTAAGATTTCCTCAAAAGAAAAATTACATGAAGATTCGATAGTTCAGTTCATGAACGATTTAATATACGCATTGATGATACTTCCAGTACTAAAAAGTGCTCTTTCTAACCATCAGTGATGTCCGAATATTTATTGCACCCAATTATAAAATTTCTTATGTTTTTATCTTTGATTGGTTTTCGATTTGACAAAAATTTTATGACGTGATACAAAGGACTGCAGATATTATATAGTTTTCTTTTTTTTTTTTTTAAGGGAAAGTCAATATATGATATAACTTTGGATTATCTGTTTACCCCAAAAAAAGGGATATCTAAAATTTATCAAACTCAATTAAAGTTTCACTTTTTTTGTGTTATTGAAATATAAATAATGAAGTGAACATTAAAAATAATGCAATGCAGCCCTTAAAATATAATGTGTGCAAAATTTTAAGAGTTTTTACTATTGAACCTCTAATTTTAGTCTATCAATAAGAATTATTATTTCAATCATTAAAAATTAATTTTTTAACAATATGATTTAGTTTTAAATCGTTTATTATAAACTTTGTGAACACTATTTATAGATCAGATTGTTAAAAAATTAATTTTAAAAATTAAAAAATTATACATTGGAAGTCTACATTTTTTATAGTTATTTAAGTGTGAAATATGATGTATTATGTAAACATATATATACAATTCATTTGTTTTGATTTTTGGTTAGATTTTTTTTTTTTTTTTTGGGTATATATCTAAATGCGTGGTGGAGACGTGGAATGTGGATAACTGAATGGGATTTGTTTAATGATTAAGGAGATTCAGTAAAAAGAAAGAGAGACAGTGGGGAGTGTGCGAAAATGATTTTGACAAAATCTAAAAAGACCAGCGTCCCTCCTCCAAACTCCAAAGTGGTGCGGGCGGGGGTGATACAGAAAGAGAGAATCACATTCACAGACGAGGGTGGGGAGATGATCATTACCATGACCATCATATTCATCATGATTGATGGTTCATGATTCATTTATTCGGTGTTTCATGTTGCACCGTATTTCACTCTCCCCAACTTCTTCCTAATTGCCTTTCGTCACTTTTTTTTTTTTTTTTTCCTTCCATATTATACCTACGTGATTTTATAACAAAACTCTCGCTCTGTCCATTCATAGCATCAATCGTATGTAAAGGACTGCAGTAATTTTATATACGATCTTATCGTAAGATGAAAGATTTCAAATCCTCCTCCCTTGAATTATTTAAAAAAAAAAAAAAAAGACAGTGATTTATTTATGATGTTTCGATAAATTTCTTATCAAAATAATTTGTTTAGTTCAAAGGAAAAAGTGACTATTGAATAGAGAGATGAATTCCTTTTTGAGCACATAGAATTTTTAATCCTCCTCTGATTTAAGGACTCAAGAAATCCATTCATTAAAATAAAATTAAAAATTAAAAAAAAAACTATAATATGTATTTTGATATTTTAAGCTCTCTCTATATTACCAAACAACTTGAAGCTTAAAGAGTTAACATAATTCTTTCCGTCAATATAATTTCACCTCTTCTTAATCTATCCTTTTCTCACCCCTCCTTCCCACCAAAGGGAGTGATGATTTTGTTTTCATATTCATTACAAGGTAACAAACATATCTTAGCCCCCTTAAAAACAAAACAAAACAAAAAAAAAAAAAAACTTAAAATTTGGGAATCCTAGGATGCCACGAAAGAGAATTATAAATATTTTCTCAAGTGATGGATGGATTTTGTTGGCTTAGATATACATATATAAATAGGATAATTTTCTTATCCGACACTGCCGGACACAAAAGTTTTTTCTCTTTTTATTTATCTATTTTCCTCTTTAGTGAATTATATCGTTCTCTCCCCTAGATTGTACTAATCTCCTATATGGGTGGTACTACCAGATAGAACAACCGTCGACGGGAAAGATTTTATATATATATAAATAACACGATAACAATGTGATACATAAAAGTTGGTTTTTTGTGGTTGCTACTTGCTAAATTTGGTGGGCCATTTTTTTAATTTTTTGTTAAACGAAAATGAGTCAGCCGCAGTGATTTGCAAAAGGGTGAATAGAGAGCACAATGTTGTTTTGTCAAAAAGCCAATTATTTTGAGTGTGGATTCTAATTGGGTTTTATTGCAATGATGGGCAACTACCTCTCTATATAGTCAAATTTAATTATTGACAAATTTATTAAAGCACTTAACTATTGGCATGCCCCTCCTTTTTCTCTTTCTTTCTTATTTCTACAGACTACAAAGAATATTTAGATTTGATTTGATTTTTTTTTTTTTGTCCTTCCTATTTTCAACTGGCTTTTTTTTTTTTTTTTTTTAAGAAGATTTCAACCGGCCTTCTAACTTTTTCTTTAATTGTCGAATGCCTCAATATTATATTGGTCACTTTGACTAATGACTACTCGCTCGTTTATCCACTTTTCTATTTTCTTATTAAACAACATTTTTTTCCATATATTTGCATTTTAAAAACACAAAATTTGTTATAAGAATTATACTTGTATTTCACTGATAATATTGATATTTTAGTTGTTTAATAAACTTTTTGACGACTTGATCTATGAGTTAGAAGTTAAAAACTCACAAAATGACATTAAAATTGATTCAGAATGTAACAACCATTTTAAAAGTTGATCGAATAACTAAGACAACAATAGTTATCATATAGTAAAAATATAATTCCTACCATGAGGTTCTCTTAAAAATTGGGAAAGAAAGATGACATTTGTTTTATGGATTCGAATAAAAAGTTTTGATTTAAATTTGAATTTTTACTGTATATATATATATATATACATACATGTGTGTGTGTTTGTGTGTGGGGAGGGGGTTAACTACACAACGGGTTCGCTCTTTCATATAATGAAGTTGATTGCAGCTATAATCGTTATGGCATACATGATAATTAGACTAATTAAAGCTATAATAAGCAAGAGTGGAACAAGTTCATTATAACCAAATTCAGATGGAAAAATCCAATCGCCAATAAGAAATGAAAAGATTAAAAAAAAAAAAAAAGGTGGGGGAGCTTCTTCCAAATATGTCATCGTCATGAAGGGAACATAATTTCTCTAAAATCTGGTACACCATCAGATGGGCAGTAGTACGTGAAGTGAAAATGCCATAAGAAACAACAACAATAAAACCACTGATCATTTTCTAGAGTACTACTGCTACTATACTCGGTAGCCTGGAATTTTCTTTTTCTTTTTTTCAGTTGTTTTTTTTGTAATTTTTTTAATTTTTAAATTTTGTACATACTCTCTTGTAAGGATTAGCTACTTTACAAAGGGTGTTCCCACCAACATGCATATGCATGACCTAAATATGAAATTCTCTTGGATTCACTGCCCCTCTCTCTCTCTCTCTCTCTCTCTCTCTCTCTCTCTCCTGCTGCTGCTTACAAATTTCATTTTCTGGAATTTCCAATTTAAACCCAAAAAAAAAATAATAAAGCATTTAAGACCGGACTAGTGTCTGACTACTGGCTTGTCCTTTTTTCTTCCTCCTTCGTACGCATGCAATGCATTGGCTATTTTCCTTTTTCTTTTTCTTTTTCTTTTTTTTTTTTTGAATTTTTTTGGGTGTTTTTTTTTTTTAATGACAAAAATGTGCTGCCAAGCTAAATAAAGAAACTGTGAAAGGGGTGGAAGACCTTTTTTGCAATTGCTAAAGTGTCATCACCTGGTTTTTGTACTCAAAAAGCAATATTGCATTCTCTTCATTACTGGAATGGGCAAATAGTCTGTTGATGAAGAAAAGGCAAAGAGTGATTATAACCTCCTAGAATTAGAGAAGAAAAAAAATTGTAAAACTATCGAGGTTCGCCGTTACAACTAATAAAAAACAAATCTCATTTGTTTGTTTTAAAATATTTAACTTTTTTTAATTAATATGTAACACTGAATATTATTGGTAATCCTAACATTGTTTCTAGAATAAATATGGATTCCTGAGCTTCCAATTTCACAATTTGATATTCTTACAAGAAGGGAAAAAAAGAAAAAATAATAATAATAAAAGACTTCACACTTGATAGGAGTAAGAGTGGAACATAATTAACTCTTAAAAATCCCTCTTTGGGAGAAAATGTACTGGATGAAAGATAATTCTCTTAAAAGTCTTTTTTTTTTTTTTTTTTTCCCCTTTTTCTTATTCATTTGTTCTTTTTGTAATCTAGTGATACATATTCTCATTCCCCTGGTGGAAAAGTTTTAAATTGGCCTCCCGAAATTTGAAATATTATCCCCAACTCCATTTGGACAAATGCAACTTTCACATGAAAACAAGGACCATGAGTTGTTTCCTTTTTATCCCTTTATTATTCATTGTGGCTGGCTGTTTGCTCTGTTGTTCTTTTCTGCATTGAGTTGTTTCCTCATATTAATGTCAACTTGAGAAGATTAAAAGAACATAGAATGGTTGATACATCGTTTAAGAAAATGTTGTTTATATTGATCAGTTCTTTTATGCATTTTGTTTTAAGAAAATGTTGTTTATCTATATAATGAGATTCCATTTTTTTTTATTTTTTGATACACATAGGTAGTGATATATCGTCAATAATGATAAATAATTAGCTCATTCTAATTTATGTATGAGTAGTGGATGTGTGCAGTACTGTCAAAGTAAAGCAGGTAATATGATGCCAAATTTTCATGTTCTTTACCAAATTAGAGCCTAACTTTTTTTTTTTTTTTTTTTTTTTTTGGAGGCCAAACTTTGTTGAATTTTGTAAAGTGGAAAGCCAATGCAATGCGAAGTCTCAAAGAGTAGAGGAGCATCAGAAGCCACGTGATGGTGGGGGTAATGCGTTGGTCAAAAGTCAATGCAAATAGGCTTTTTAACATGGCCTCACAGCTCATCACTGCTGTCTGTTAGCCAATAGCCATGCTCTAAGCCGGACACATTTTTTGTTGGCTTATTTACAAGGAGGGAAAAAATAAATAAATAAATAAAAGAAAGAAAAGAAGACATAAACAAAAAAATAAATTAAAATAAATAAAAGAAAGGAAAATCATAGATCAATGAGCTCCCATAACATTTATTTATATAGAATTTAATTGTAAATCTTAAAAGCAATGTAGATGGATTTTACAACATAATTAAGAAAGGTGACAAACTAAAAATATTGGCTGCGTAATGAACTATAGAAATTATATTTACCTTGTTTTAGTTCTATCTAATGGTGATATAGGATTCGAGACACATATTTTTATAGAGTCTCTTTGAACTTATTTTTTAAAAACTGCCTTTTGCTTTCTAAATTCAAAAATTATTACTACTGGTGTTTGGACCTCCTTTCAAAAAACATTGACCTTTTGGTTAACGTTATAAAATGTGAATTATTGTTCTCAATAAAGAAAAAAAAAAAAGAAACTTTTAATATTTTTATTTCTTACTAAAAATAAACTATCATTTTTCCCATTAAGTTTATTTTTTTTTTAAATTATGATTTTGCATTCTTATTGAAAAGGTTTTAGGTCTATTTTTAATATTTTACTTCTATTGACTTGATTAAAAGCATGAGTTAAAAGTAATATCAAACGGCAAGCGACGATTTGTAGGTTGGGCGAGACTCAAAATAACTTTTTTTGGGTTTCTCTTCAAAAGAGAAGAAGAAGGAAGAGAAAAGTACTGGCTTTGTTTAAGGAAAGCAAAGTAGTACTAGACTACTAGTACATGTGGAAGAAGAATGCTTTTAAGATTATTCCTAATTAATATATATATATATATATTGCGAATTAAAAAGCATATGTGATAATCCTATTGTTTTTAAATATTCAATCTCATAAAAAGAAATTTCTTTTTATAGATATAGACATACTTTTTTATACTAGTTTCTCTTCGTACTAATTCTAATAATTATACTTATCGTAATAGCAAAATAAAAAGAAAAAGAAAAAGAAAAAGAAAAAGAAAGGGGGGGTTTATGAACCGGCGAAATTTGTCTGGCATTGGCCAACTAATCAACAAGGAAAATACACAATGTGCATACGACAAAGAGATAAACCAATGAGAGAGAATCCTAAATCCTAATGTTTGCAAATCAGAAAAAAATATATAAAATAAAATAAAATAAAACATAAAAAGGGGGGAGTGGTTAGGCCAAAAGGGGTGATAATTGAATATAATTAAAGCTCCACTTACATATAATTACAAGCCTAAGAACATAATTAAGGGTGAAAGTGTAACAAAAGTATTCCTTTTTAACAAAGGAGTCATCATCAATTTCATCTTTCGTATGCCTCCCTCAATCATTAACTAGAATTGCAGCCATGTGATGTGCATGAAGGAAATAAAGGGGGTTGAAAACTTGGAGGAAAAAAAAAAAAGGAACCTTATCCGGCCAACTTTTCTCTTCAACAGTTTTCCACAAAAATAAAATACTACAATATTAAAAGATTACCCCATTATTAACTCAATAAGACACTTGTTGATTTCTCCAGCACTAAGTAGCAAATTTCTTACCTTTTTTTTTTTTCTTGATTTATTAGCACACAAAGACACAATTTTATCTTATTTTATTTTATAAGGTGGGTGAGATGGAGAGGGGAAAAGTGAGCCTAATTTCATAATGTTCCTCCATCAAGTCACATGAATCAAAGCAAAGGAATATATGGCTACCAAAATTTAAGGGCATGCCATATCAGTTTCATCAACGCATGGTCTTTTACCTTTTCCTTTTTTTTTTTGGCTTTTTTTTTTGGGGGGGGGGGGGGGGGGGGGGAGGAGAGAGGGGAGGGAAGAGATTGACACATATAGTGGTCCGCATAGCAAGTGCCCCACCTTTCATACCTTGCAAGTAATCCAACACGACCAGAAGAAGGAAAAAAAAAAAAAAAAGAGGAAGACGAAAGAGAGAAACCAAAGGACAATAGGTCGTGGTCTTTCAAATAAGTGGCAAAGGAAAGTGAGGGAGTGAAAGAGGACCACATTTAAAATAAAAAATAAAAAAAAATAATAATTTAAAAGAACAAATTAGAAAAAAAAATAATAAAATTGGTGGGATTGACGTCAGCTACCTGTATTTCTTTCTTTGTAATGGGGGCAAACGTACGGAATGCAAAAATCTAGTGATGCTAAAGTCGGATGGTCCAGGTTAATCACATATAAAATAGTTGTAGTTACATAGATCATAACCCACATGTGCCTCACTATGTTATGCAGATGCTGCTATTTGCACTCTTATATAATACATACTCACTTATGTGAGGGGTTTCAGGCAATTCACAGCTTTTAAAAGCAACATTGCACTGGGCCACTGGCTAAGAGAGAGGAATCTCACCTTTTCGGCCAGTTCACGGAATTAAGGTGGCCAGGTTTTTTCTGAGGTTAACAAGGAAGTTGTTTTGTTGTCCTAGACACTTACAAAAGTGTCTGTTAAAGGTCCTAACAACGAATTCTGCACTTCACGCTTAAGCCCCACTGTATATGTTAATTATTCAGCTGCGTGAGAATATACTTTAATCTAGATATCGATGATATATAAACACATAAAAAATAGTACAAGAGAAAAATCGCGTGATTAAAAATATGATAGTCAATTCATATTGTTATGTGATGGGTTCTGATATTTTTCATTTTGATAATAATAATTACACGTCCATTAGTGATGGGTAGAAGATTTTTCTATTAGATTGAGTAATAAAAGAACCATTAGGATGAGATCATGAGAGAAGTCAGAAGAAAGGAGGGGAGTTTCAAGTGGGACGTCAGGTTTGTGCCCTTTTTCGGATCTTTTGTCAACATTTAGTATTGGGGTCGCCAACTTATCCAGCAGTGCTTTCTTATAAAAACTGTATGAATAGCTGCCTATCAATGTGATAATGATATGCTCCTAAATAATTCTCATTTCATATCATGCTCAACACTATCCCAACTTACCACAAGTAGCATTTTTCAAATTTCTCCAAGGCCAAATAGTAACAAACAAATCCTCTGTTTATCTTCTTCTAATTTTCTTGTTTGTTTGTTTACTCATTTACTTAGTGATGCTATTCATCATTACATGTGTGTCAATAGACAAGAATCATCATAGGGCAAAAACTAAATTTTAAATAAAAACTAGGTCTTGGATAGTCTTTAATGCACCATAATGTACATGGTAATTGCATCACTACAGATAATTCCACCCAAAAATTGCATCATCACAGATAACTATTTTTTTTTGGTCCTATTTTTCTGCTTTCAGTAGTTT
This sequence comes from Ficus hispida, assembly GCA_025413025.1. Lineage (NCBI taxonomy): Eukaryota > Viridiplantae > Streptophyta > Magnoliopsida > Rosales > Moraceae > Ficus > Ficus hispida. The sequence continues at coordinate 31,725,849 of CM046365.1, forward strand.
AGGATTTCCTTTTCAATCAAGGGGGATAAGGAGTCACAAAGTGAGGTTAGGTTGTGAGTGGGCTGAGCTCACGAGTTCAAAGAAATGAATCCCATGAGCTAGTGGGATTGACGACTCGTTTTGCAAGATTTTTGCTTTTCCTTTTAGCTAGTGAAAGTTCTAAAAAAATATATAAATATGATTTTTCATTTAAGTCTTTAAAAACCACATTTTTCAAAGAGCTTTTGAAATTCAATTCAAAATGATTTTAAAGTTTCCTAATAAGTATTAAAAACATTAAAATGAAGTTTATAGTGTATATTTTATACTCTAATTCAAGTTTCTAAGTCCATTCAGAAGAATGTTTTCCGAAATTCATATTTTCTGGGTTCGATAAATTCTTTTAATAGATTATTTAAATATTTTCAGTAGTGACACTTAGACTCCGATCAACAAAAACAGCTTTTAAAAAAGCTTTTAAAAAGCTATGCCAAACATGTTATTAAATAGATAAAAACGGAGATTAGTATAGCATCATCATGCATGGACCCTAGTCTAGTTAGAGTAGGAGTCAACGGTTGAATTTGAATTATTCTATCATGAGAGAGCATGGACCATTGGCCTGCACTTAAAAAAACGAGTGATTGACATTTCCCTCAAATTATCCAAGCCGCAGCCATCACAAATACAATCTACTTGCACTTTATAGAGATAAACAAGTTCCCATTACACTCTGTGAAGAAATCCATTAAAATGATGGATTAGTGCTACCACAACAAGAAAAAGAGGACCAAACCATGAAGCATATACCACCCAAGTGGTGTTAAATTCATGGTATTTAATTCGCATACTTCATTTCAACATGAAACTGTATATATAGTTTCCAATTTCTCTTGTCCAAATATTCTTGGAAAGACTTAAAACCTAAGACGTGCAATCCCCCGCTCTTTTTGACACCCCAAGGCATTGACAGGGTCAGGGGTTAAAGAAAAAGTACATACATATGGTCAACTAGAGATAAGATATTTGAAATGATTAAGAGGTTCCCGCCAGCATGAGAACAGAACAAACAATACATATAGGATAGAGTGAGTAAACCCATACAACAGATGGCAACCGAAAAAAGTTAATATATGTAGCCCCTCATTCCTTTCCCACCTACATCAAGTACTTTTCAATATTCACATAACGGCAAAATACAAAGAATCCCAATAAAAACACATGTAGAAAAAATGCACAAAAAAAAAAAAAAAAGAGCAAGAGAAATGTTACAACGAAGCTTTCTAAGCCAAATCACTAGGAACAATAGAATCGCAATCCCTGTGGGGCTAAAAAATGTGTGCCACCAAATCAGTTCTCGGTGACTCCCACAAAACAACAGTAACACCCAACATCAATACAAACTGAAATATCCCATGTTTTTCCAGGTAGCTTCGTTAATGGTTGCTTCTTATAAATTTTGCATCCATCCAAGAATGCCAAGTACACTCCTTGTGTAAACTACCAAAAAATGAATGTGATACGCAACATTACTAATCCAATGATGTCAAAGAATTTAAAAAAACATGCCTACGGCTACAATGGAATGAAAAGGTCAAAAAGCTGTATGGATACGCAAACAGAGTGTGTTCATAAAGATTGTGGCTGCAATCTCCTTCCAAACACTAAGCCTATGCGCTATCACGCACTTTGGTAGAATACTATCAGGTACCCATTTTTCTTTGACGTAGCTGTATTGTCAATACCGACGTAGCTGTATTGTCAATACCACAAATTTTTTATCTTTTTATTTTTTAATTGCTTGGCTTAGGGAATATCTATTATTTAAAGGGTCAATAACTACGAAAATATCACGTTCTCTAGAATCTTTGGTTAACAAATTAGCATGTTGTTGGTTCGTTGCTCTCATGAAATTCCAAGAAGTTACCAACTCTTGTAATAATTATGTTACAGAAACCGATTCAAAATGTTGCCAACATAGTCCAGTGTGTGGTTGAATGGTCTCACAAATTACTACCATTAGCCTAAATATATGCAACAAAGAATGTTTGACCAAACATCAGCATGTTGTCGCGCTCATGAAATTTCAAGAAGTTATCTACTCTTGCAACCATTATGTTTAGCATTGGATTCATAAAACTCGTGGAATAGATAGTCCACTACTCCGTTTTGCAGTTAAGAGGTCTCACAACTTACTGTCATTAACTCGATTTACATAAAGTAACCGTAGCAAAGGTCCTAAAATTGCAAACTTGAACAGAAAACTCATACCAAAAACACCAACGAAGGAAGATTCAGATACCCATTAAAGGAAAGGCGCAGTATTTAAAAAAATCGAAGATTTGAAGTTAAAATATCAAGTAGACTAGATTACATCACGTCTCAACAACATAGTAATGCCGAAAATACAAAGGGAAGGGAGATTCCATTAAAGAAAAGACATGATCTTTAAGAAAATGGAAGTTCAAGAATATCAAGACTTATAGATACATCAAGTTTCAACAACAAAAACGCATTGATATAGAAGTGCAAAGCAATGAGATTAATATCAACAACAGTAAGTAGTAGTAGTCTTTGACTCTTACTAACTCCAAAAACTTTAGATACCCATCAAAGAAAAGACTATGATCTTTAAGGAAATGGAAGTTAAAGACATTAAAGAAGTGTTGCTTAGTTACATCAATGGTGGATTCAACAACATTGGCCGCATTGATCTTGGAGCCAAAGCAATGAGATTAAACTCTCTCAACAACATAGTATGTAAGTAAGTAGTAGTAGTAGTAATCTTAATAACTCCGAAACTAACTACTCCTGCTAAAAAGTATGAATAGACTAAGACTAACTAACCTTTTCCTCAATCCAAACTCTCAAGCATCACTATCATCACTATCGTCGTCGCAGTTTCCGAGATCGTTGGCAATGAAGACCCCGGGAGGAGGAGGGTGGACCGGCCTTTGCCGAGTCCTCGACGGAAGAATGTTGTCCAAATCGACCTCCGCGAGCGGGTCGTCCGACAAATCGCTGTCCAATTCACTCCCTCCGCCATCGCTCGAATCATCGTCGTCACTATCATCGTCGTCGTCATCTTCTTCTTCTTCGACAATCAATTTCCCTTTTCCCTTGTCGTCCCTCAAAATCCCCTTCCCCTTGCGATCCGCCTCTCCATTATTGGACTTCTCAACATCTCCTTCTTCGTCGTCGTCGTCGTAGTCGTCTTCCCCTTCTTCGTCATCGGATCCGTAACCTTCACCGTCGTCTTCTTCACCGTTCCCGTCCTCTCCGGGGCCAGCTCCGATTTCAGCATCTGTGGCGGAGGATTTGCCGTTGAAAGTGTCGGGGATTGGGGGGGTCTGGTTGTCGGAAGAGTCCAGCTTGAGAGATTTGTTGGGGTAGTCGAGAGGTTCGACATCGGAGGTCGCATCGCGTTTGTTGCGCTTGGAGGCGTGCAATGCCGGTTCTTCTTGGTTATTGGTTTCTGTCATGAAAGCGCTTCTCTGTGAGAGAGAGAGAGAGAGAGAGAGAGAGAGAGAGGGAGAGAGAGCCAAGAAAGCAGAATAAGGGGGTTAGGGTTTTTGGGGCAGGAAGATCTCTCAATGTGAAGCCCACAACCAATCTTCAAGCCTTTTTTTTTTTTTTTTTTTTTTTTCTCCCTTTGACTTCAAACGACAGGATTTGTTTATGATCTTTTTTTTTTTTTTTTTTTTTTTTTTTTTTATTTATCAGAAAGCGATAATTTTTTTTTTCAATAAATTGGAAATTTTCCTCGGATGCACGACACGTTCTTATTCCAGAGCCACGCAAGTCGTTGGGAAACGGCAGCATTTTCTTCACATTTCACACTTGCACAGTTCTCGTCAATGTCGTTTTTCTAATACAAATCACTAATGTCGTTTTTAAATAAGGAAAAATGAATGTCGTTTTTTGTATAATACGAAAAAAAAACATAGAAACGGATATCTTTTTTTTTTTTTTGGACCATGTTCTCAATTTTCATTTCAAAGAAAACGACAGGACTTTGTTTAATGAAAGGACGTATCTTATTTTTGTTTCAATATTCACAAAAAGCATACTGTCTTTTTCTTTTTAAGAAAAAGGGATGTTGCTTATAGTTATAACTTACATATATCTAAAGTTATAATTACGTATCTACCCAAAAAAATAAAATAAAAAAGATACTAACATGTCATATCAATATACAACATGTCGTTCAAATTTTTTGGGTTGAGTTTTCAGGGGAGAAAAAAAAAAAAAAGAAAGAGTTGAGTTTTTTTTTTTTTTTATTGAGTTGTTACTCCAAACACCCATTATTTTTTACATATGCAAATTAATCAACAAAAACAAATGCCATTTTTCTAGTGCCCTTTTATTCTTTAACTATTCGACATGTGACAAGTTCCTTTGCCATTGCCGTTTATCTTCGTTACAGAGTAAAAGCGACAAGTCGTCTTGCCTTTAAACTAGAACAACATGTATTTTTTAACAAGAAAAAGAAGGAACGACATGTCTTTCTCTTATTTTCATTCTTATTTTTTTTTTGGGCTAAAGAAAAACGACATGTCTTTTCTATACGGAAAAATACACCAGCTTTTATGTTTTATTTTTTGAAAGGGACAACAACAGTTTTCTTGGTATGTTATAACAAACACAAATTCACTACATATTTGAATTCAAACACAAAAAAAAAAGTACTTTTTTTTAGCACGGAATATTATTTCTTATCAAATTTATTATATGAAAAACTTAGGGGTGAATTTACCACCAATATAACTAACGTAAAATTTAATATTTGATAATTTGTATCTCATTTTTTGTCTGGTCATTAAAATATTTTCATTTTGAAATTATTTAAAAACTACAATTTTTTTTATGACTTCTTATTCGAAATTTTTTTTTTGAGTTTTTTTAACTTAATAATAAAAACATAAAAAAATATGATTACATATTAAAGCACAAAATAATGTAACATAATTTTTTTAGTTTTAGTTTTAGTTTTTTTAAATCTCGTTTAGTGCTCAATAAATAAAGAATAAAGAAAGAGAACAAAAATGAAAAAAAAAAAAAAAAATATATATATATATATATATATATAAAAGGATCGATACCAGATATGGTCCCTGGCCCGGCAAAGAACGCCAACATTCAGTCTACAGGATTGGGATTGGGAACTACACTGCACTATTCCAAATTGTCTGATATTAATCGAGTTTTATCAATCTTTCTATATTTTTTATTTTGCTTTTGCACGATTTGAATCTTCTTAATTATTTACTAAAAAACATCCAACGAGAGTAATCTGCAAACGAAAGACGACATTCAAATCATTATTGTTTACCACTCAATAGTTGAAGAAAAAGAAAATGTAATTAAAAAAATTGTTTTAATTTTTAGGCCAGGAAAAACACAAGTTATCTCATTTGCTCCTGAAATTTAAAATACTACACTGTTGACATTGAGCTCATTAGAGATTTCACTATTAATCCATGCCCAAAAAATAATGAAATGAAGTACGAATGGATTGTAATTTGATAAAATAAATATTGGATAGTTGATTGAGAGAATGAAATAAAATATATTCATATATTGAAACTGCAATTTTACTTCAGATGAGTAAAATAAATACAGTTTAATTCGCATGTCCAATTCATGGGAGAATTAACAAAATAACATAAGTAATTAGGTCAAATGATAATAAGTAGCATAATTATAAATAATAGTATTTAATACCATATTTCTAATAATTCTACATTCATTGCATTGTATATTACCAAAATTACCCTCAACTAAACAACTCATCCTCTCTTTCCCTCTCCTCGCTCTTTTCCGTCAACAGCTCCGACGACTGACCACGCTCTCGTCGCGGACCTTCACCGTCTGTCGGCATCAGAGTTCCGTCAGTCGCGAGCTTCGCAAGGAAAATGGGAGGAGAGTAGCGAGCTTTGTCGGCCATGTCACGATCGCAACGGCATTGTGGCGAACCCGTCGGCACCGTGGGCACCGTCGCCATTTTTTGGGTGCCGTCGTGAACTTCTTCTTCGGCAGCAGCTTCATCTGCAAAATGCAAGAGAGAAAACCAGATCTTGAATTTGGACTCAATTTGAACCTTTTTTAAAATTTAGATTAAATACTTTTATTTTCCTACAAGTAGATATTGTTTGGTAAATAAATTATTTCCTTGTAAATACGTTTTTTTATTCCAGCTTTAGATATTCTTTTTTTTTTTTTTTTTGAAAATTAGCTTTACGTATTCTGGCTTTTCTCATAAATTTAAGTATTTACAAGTAAATAATAATATATTTTCAAGATTTTAATATTTCATGTAAACTCTTCAAAAGAAAAAATGTTTCATTCATGTAAATATATTTACCAAGCAAAATATATATTTACTCTCATTGTAAATATTGGATTTACGCAAAAATTAACAAAAAAAGTAATTCTTATAATTTAGTAAATACATGTATTTACCAAGCAATATATATTTAATGAAAATATAATATTACTAATATTGTCAATTATTGGATATACACAAGAAATAATTAATTAATTAATTCTTATAATTTAACAAATACATGTACTTACCAAGTAATATACATATTTTACTATAGAAGTACAGTATTACCATTATTGTAAATCCAAAATGTAGACAAAAATTAATAAATTAATCAATTCTTATAATTTAGTTTCCGTCAATGAGTGTTCGTGAAAGTACGGCAGGGTGACCGTCGCGATCTCCCAACAGCGCGAATCGAGAGGGAGACAAGGCCACGTGACGGCGTGGTTTAAGAGAGAGGAAAGAGGATAAAGAGAAAAAGAGGAGAGAGAGAGAAACAGGGAGGAGAAACGAGTGGGTTTGAGAAAATATCAAATCTAAAAGGGTAAAATAGGAAAAAGATAAGAGTAATTTGCTTGAATAGTCCATGAACTCTTTAAAAGGTGATGATTTAGTTTTTTTTTTTACTAAGAAGATCCCAAACTCTTAAAATATTGGTCATTATAGTCATTTCTGTCTAAAATCGTTAAGTTTCTAATGGAATCTTGCTCAAGTAATCATTTTTCTAATAAAAAGATCAAAATATCCTTCAATTTTCTCTTTATCTTAAATTCTCCTAAAATTCTTGGTCTCCCCCCCCCCCCCTTTCTCTCTCTGTTTTGGTGATAGTCTCCATCTCTGGCGACTCCAGCCCCCCCTTTTCCGTCGCCAAACTCAGCCTCTCCCCTGATTAGAGAAAGCTAAATCCCCCCGCACGTGTGCGCAGGGGGCGGGGGGAGGGGGGTATCGGGGGAGGGTGATTAAGGGGGCGTGCAGATTTGGTTGGGAGAGGGAGGCTTCAGTGGCATCCTCCCCTTTCCAAAACCCAGATCTGGGCTACCTTCCACCCCTTGCCGTTCTTGTTGAGTTCGCCCCCCACCCCCGATGGCCCTCAAAACCTAGATCTGGCCTCCCCTAGCACCTTTTTCGATTTGGGTTTTGCTGCTTTAGATCAGAGGAGAGGAAATAGGGAGAAAGAGAACGAGGTGGGGGTGGGGCGGGGGGGTGGGGGGGGGGGCGCGAAGAGAGAGGTTTTAATTTTTTTAATATTTTTTTATTTTTATTAAATTAATTATTATTGTATTACTAAAACATCCTTATCAAATTAGATCACATATATTACACATGATTTATTCTATTAGAAACTTAACGGATTTGGACGGAAAGAACTATAATGACTAACATTTTAAGAATTTAGGATCTTATAGATCAAAAATACAAAAAAAATAGAGATCAAACCGTCACATTTTAAAAAATTGAGGAATTATCGAAACTAATTACTAAAAAAATAATTTATTTTAAAAGAAAAAGTCAAGGTATGTTATTAATTATCATATTTTAAAAATATTCTATTTATTTCATTTATAGGTTTTAAATATGCTATAAAGTACAATTATCTAAAAGTTACCTCACATTGTATTTTATCATATCATTGTATTCATTTGTCATGTGAGTCACATGTATTTCGTACCGTTATTTTTTAAACGTGTCTATCAAGAGGATCAATAGTGAAATAAGTTTGGATGTTAATGCCGTAACGTTTTATGTTTTAAAAACCAAAACGAGATAACATGTATTTTTTTCAGGGGTTAAAATTAAAATTAAAATGAAAATAAAAAAGAAAGGGAAGGAAAGGAAAGGAAAGGAAAGGAATGATTCAGGCCCGGCAAAACAGCGCCAAGTGGACGAAGAACATTCAACACCCCCCCAACAGGCGGGGGGGGGGGGGGGGGGGGGGGGAGGGGGGGGGTTGGGGTTGGGATTGGCCGACCTTTCTTATCCTCATCTCTATCTCCCACTCGTTCATTTCCTTGTCATTTCTCTATGTCTCTGTGACTCTCTGTCATTTCTCTTCGTTCTTCTTCAACCTTCAATCAAAAAACACAAACAGAGCAGAAGAAGAATAAGAAGAAGAAAATGATTGCGATTCCCTACTTGACTGCCTTAACTACCTACTTCAGCTACGGCCTTCTCTTCGCCTTCGGCCAACTCCGAGATTTCTTCCGCAAATTCACCGATTGGTTCAGCTCCAACAATCTCCAGGTCCTTTCCTTTTCTTTTCTTTTTTTTCCTACGACAACCTCGGACTTCTCTTCTATGGTTTTATTCTTACTCCGTCTTCTTCTTCTTTTTTAAGCAGGGTTATGCTCCTATTTGTTTGGGACTCGAAGATTTCTACATTCGCCGTCTCTATCTTCGTATTCAGGTAAATTTATATCTCTTCCTTCTTTTGATTTTTTTTTTTTGGTGAATTTAATCATTTTGAATAAATATGTACTTGTTGCTCTGAAAAAGGAAAATCATTATGAACGTAAATGTAATTAGCACGTTTTATGAATGAACTTTGTTGGTAATATTAGGTGTCAATAAAGAAAGTGTTCAATCATTTTGCTATGCTTACTGAAATGCACAGGCCTTCTTTTCAACAACCGTATCTAGAATGAGAAAGGTTCTGAATTTTTCATTTTAGGATTTGTTCTAGTGATGGGCTTTTCATTTTCTTGGTTATTTTTTTTAATCAGAAACTGATTTTTTTTTTTTAATACGGAATATAAATAAGTGCTTGAGAACAACCATGTCTAAAATCGAAAAGCTTCTGAATCTTCTTATTTAAGAGTATATCTCCGGTGATAGATACTATTGATTAGAGTGTGATGTTCTAGTTATTGTTTAGTTGTATTGGCTTTTCGATAAATTTGCTCTTTAAGTTCTGTGATCTTGCATTGCACATTGCGACTGTAAAATTCGGTGTTATCGGTGCAAGCAGTCGTGTGTATGAGTGATGTGTTTAAGATTGTCAGGACTGTTTCGGGCGACCGATATCGAGTGCTCCCGATGCTTGGTTTGATGTGGTTGAACGTTTCTCCAATGACAATAACAAGACGTTAAAGTACGGTTTTTCCATTTCAATCATTTCAATTAAATGCTCATAGCCTGATTTTACTAGTTGTGCTTTTATCCTTGTATCTTTTTGCATGAAGCTCGGGTATGTTGAATTTTTTTCTAACTCGTTGCTCCTCCTCTTGCAGGCGAACCACCAAAATAAGTAGGTGCCTTAACTTGGGATCTTACAATTACCTTGGGTTTGCTGCGTCAGATGAATACTGCACACCACGTGTAATCGAGTCGTTGAAAAGATATTCTCCAAGCACCTGTAGTAGCCGGGTGGACGGTGGTGGGTTTTCTACCTCTAAAAGATGCTTTCGCTGCTTAACAAAATTCAGACTTGAGTTTTAACTCATGAGTTTTGCGTCAGGCACAATGGCGTTACATGCTGAGTTGGAGAAGTGTGTTGCGAATTTCGTTGGGAAACCAGCTGCTATTGTGTTTGGCATGGGCTATGTGACAAATTCATCCATCATTCCTGCCCTGATGGGGAAGGTTTATTTGCTTGGTTAATGAAATTATCTTTGTAAGCACGGTCTTTTTAACTTTTCTGCTCATTTCATTTGCTTATGGTGTTAATTTGTAGGGAGGCTTAATTATTAGTGATTCCTTGAACCATAACTCTATTATTAATGGTGCACGAGGATCTGGAGCTACAATTCGTGTTTTCCAATACAATAGTAAGTCCACAAGCTTTTAGTATTGCATACTATCAAAATCATTTGGCCTTGCAACGTAATGTTTGTTTCAAGGAGAAATAACACAGCTGAAGGTTGTCCCTCATTTTTCTCCTTCCTGTATTGCTTACAGCGCCAGCTCACTTGGAGGAAGTCTTGAGAGAACAAATTGCGGAGGGGCAACCTAGGACTCATAGGCCCTGGAAAAAGATAATGGCTATTGTGGAGGGAATATATAGCATGGAAGGGGAGCTTTGTAAACTTCCTGAAATTATAGCAATCTGCAAAAAATATAAGGTTGTGCTGCATCTTAGTTTTAATGAAATATATGGCTGAACGTAATGTGTTTTTTTTTTTTTTTTTTAAGTTTTTTTTTTTTTTTTCATATTTTCCTGAGGAACAAGTGCTTTGTGAAATTGACACATATGGCCTCAATACAATAAATGAGTTCAGAAATGAACTTTACCTGCTTGTCCAGAGCTTACCTTTATGCTTTAACAACAGCAATTCTTTGAAAGAATACTTCAAAAACTTTTATGGGAGTAACTCTCTTAATACTTAGAGCGTAATGCGTGATATTATTTACACCATGGTAGCTAAAACATTATGGATAGGAATTTGGAAGGGTATTTCTTGTTTTTTAATGCATTTGTTTTCTGTCCCTTCGTCATATTTGTCTGCTAGTCACTTCCTGTTTGCTGAATCTGTATGTACTTTCACCAAGAATGAGTTTCTTTTGCCAAAAAATATTTCTTTACTACTTCATCTCAGCATCTTCCATTTGTGTATTAGGCATATACATACTTGGATGAGGCCCATAGCATTGGAGCTGTAGGGAAGACTGGAAGAGGTGTTTGTGAGCTCTTGGGTGTGGATACAGCTGATGTGGATGTCATGATGGGAACCTTCACAAAATCATTTGGATCTTGTGGTGGCTACATTGCGGGATCCAAGGTTTGCTTCTTCCACCATCTTCATCCAAATGTATTGCACTTTGTCATCAAACAGTGTGCAGAGTACTCTAGCCAAATTCTTGATATGGCAAGTTTAAAGCTTTTCTCACAAGGAATGAAAAGGGAAAATATTACTTTAATTATCTTACCTTGTATGTTCTCACAGTTTAGTAGATGTAGATCAAAGTTTAGAGCCATGGATTTAGTATTAAATGAACGAACACTGAGTTGCATTTTAACTGATTCTGGTTTTGTCCAGGAGCTTATTCAATTCTTGAAGTACACTTGTCCTGCTCATCTCTATGCAACTTCAATATCTCCACCAGCTGCACAACAAATAATTTCGTCTATAAAGGTCATCCTTGGAGAGGATGGTACAAATAGAGGTTAGACCTGTCTTGTGTAGTGTTTTTTTTTTTTTTTTTTTTTTTTTTTTTTTTTTTTTTTTTTTTTTAAATTACTGCTTGGCTTTGGGTTAGACGATCTAATTTTTGATATTCTCTAACACTCCATTTGGTAAGAAAGAAAGAAAAAGTGAGGGAGAGAAAACACACAAAATATGAATGAGAGAAAGGAAGATATTTTCTATTTTGTGCATTACTTTTTTTTTTTTTAAATTGTGTGCAATACTATTTCACTCATTAACTACTATTTTCCTAGATTGAAAAACAATTTCTATCATTCCTATGTTCTGCTCTTTATTCTCTTTTTCTTTTTCTTACCAAACCAAGCGTAAAGCTCAATGAGTGCACAAAGTGAGAAAAAAATTTATGGAACTTTTGTTGCCCTTTCAGGAGCCCAGAAACTGGCAAGAATTCGGGAGAATAGCAACTTCTTCAGGTCAGAACTGCAAAAAATGGGTTTTGAGGTTCTGGGGGATGATGATTCTCCTATTATGCCAATTATGCTTTACAACCCAGCAAAAATCCCTGCCTTCTCGCGAGAGTGCCTCAAGCAGAATGTGAGCGCTTGCGCCAACCCTTATGTGTTTCAGAATTAGAGCTCTCCTATTAACTCTGTTGAATGTATGACTGGTAATACTGATAACTAAATGGTTCTTGTACAGGTTGCTGTTGTAATGGTGGCTTTTCCAGCAACCCCGCTATTGTTGGCAAGGGCACGTATATGCATATCTGCTTCTCATACCAAGGAAGACCTGGTGAAGGCCTTGGAGGTAAACTGTTCAATTTTCTGTTCTTAAGTAGTAACAAAAGTTGTAACCTGTGCACCCTTACCTTAAAAATTAAAAAAAAATTTAAAAAAGAATTATGGTTCCTTACTCTAGAAATTATAAACTTGTCTTTACAGAAAAAAATTTATGGCTCCGCAACTACCAGTTGTTAACATTTTTAAATTTGAAAGTGGCTTAAAACATTTTCCTACGGTGATTTGGTTAATGGCTTTTGCAATTCAGGTTATAACCCGGGTTGGTGATCTGGTGGGTATCAAGTACTTCCCTGCTGAGCCAATCAAGCAAAAGCAAGATGAAAGCCTGAAGAAGTTACATTAGAGAGTGATCCTTGGCATGTCAGTTCAAGCCAAAAAAAAAAAAAAAGTTGGTTTAACAGGACTATATCTTTAGAATATATCAGTTCAAGTTTCTTCAAATGTCTTGCTAAATTTTGTATTTTTACTATTTATTTTGTTTTGTTTTTGTTTTTGTTTTTTGTTTTTTGTTTTTTTTGCTTTTTGCTTTTTCAATTTTGTACAAATGTATAGCTCTAAAGCTTGTGCTACTTTTTGTTTTTGTTTTTGGCTACTCTTGTATACTTGTTTGTTTATACATTTATCTTTCACTTGACTTACTGGGGCATAATAAGATTATTCTTGAGCAAGCTTGTATCTATTTTTCATGTAATGAATTACTTATTGCTCCCTCCCTTTTTTTAGTCCAAGAAGGCCGTAGTTCGGGTTGCTCATTTTTAAAACAAGGAATTCCCCAACCCCACGCACCCACCCACCACACACACAACCCCCCCCCCCCCCCCCCCCGCTTTTGTGTATTTCGTTTTTAATTTATTTCGCTTGACACATTCGAGGTGTACGTGTGTATTTATTTTATTTATTTATTTAGTTTAAGTATTTAGAACGACAATATACATTCAATTGAGTGATTCTTCAAAGCGTGACCTAGGTTGATGCGTTGGACTAGAGACAATATTGAGAGCTGTTATATTAAGGAATGCTTTAGGATTTTCATATTTATTTTTTTGATTGTCATAATTTTTTTTTAATATAAATAGATGATGTCATCATTATGATTCATTATTATAGAAGTTAAACAAGAAACACAAAATTTTAAGAATGTGCGAGTTTTTCCTGCAATTTTTTTTTTTGTTATTATAGTAAATTATTAAGACGAACTAGTATATTACGTATTTATTTATGATTGTTAGGGGGTGTTTGGCATCAACACTCAACTCAAATTAAATTGTATTTTTTTCATCATGTTTTTTTATCTTTTTCTGAAAAAATTTTTTGTCTTTTATAAAAAAATCAACAAAAATTACTATTCAATCTTAAAAATCTCAACTCAACTCAAACTCAACTTATTCACCAAACACCACCTTATTTTCTTTTATCAATTTTACTGTTCTTGATAATAATTCGCAAAACACCTCCGAAATCAGCCCAACATCTTACAATTTGTGGTAAAATTAGGATTGTGTCGGTAGATGATAATAAACTGCCAAACCAAGCTCTAACCTGAATTTTATAAAACAAACACAAAGCCCACGCGCTCGATGATTCTGTTATAACGTATATTTTATCAATTTGTTGATAACGTATATAACGTTCAGAAAAATGTTTGTGGTTGTACCAATTTGTTGAGCAAGCAATCAATTAAATGAGCATTATTGCATCTCACACACATGGAGCCAAAGTTTCTTCCTATATGTTAACTTTTTTTTTTTTTTGTTGGCTCAAAATAAAAATAAAAATAAAAATAAAGCTAAAATTTCCTTTGTTGAGTTTTCAACAAGAAAAATTAATTAGCACAGAGAAATCTTTTTTGACATAAAATTAGGAAGCTAAACGGGTTCTGTTGATAAATTTATCAAGCATATTTTTTTTAAAAAATTTCACAAACATAAAATGTATGGTAAATTTTTCAGCAAACAACAGTTACTTTTTGGTTGAAACAGCAGGTTGTACTTGTTACTTGTTCCCGTATTGAAGTGTGGCGTGTTCCCATTTAGTAAAAGTCATTCACAGTAGGTAAAATTGGTTCGTAAATTTACTTGGTTGGGTTAATCTAGTAAATATAAGTCCTTCGAGGAGCAGCTTTGCATGGAAGCCACGTGTCAGGCAAGGTAAAAATAGCTGTAAAGACCAGAGAGAGATCACACACAGAGGGAAACCAAACCAACTTAATTAAACAACCAATCAGAACAAAGTCAAAGCCGTTCCCACGGAATGAAGTGGGTCCACAAAGTTCTCTCAACCAATCACCACCAATCCTTAGGAATCACTTGGTATGAGTGCATCACACCCAAACAATCTCATCATCTCCTCTCCCATGAGACACTCACCACGTAAATCCACTCCCTCGTCTCCCCGTTTCAAATTCAAAACCCACTTCTTCTTCTCTCTCTCTCTCTCTCTCTGTACATACATACATAGATACATATACATAAAGATTTTCAGTGATGAGGGAGAGAGAGAGAGAGAATATGGTTTTCACATGGAGGAGAGAGAGAGAGAAGAGAGAGAGAAAGAGGAGAGAGAAAGAGGAGGAGGAGGAGTGAGGCCATTGATTTCCGTTGCATGGAATCAGAACTTTAGCAACAGGTGGACCTGGTTTCACTCTCGAGCTCTGCTCACTTCACCTTCCAACCGTCACTCCTCTCTTGGCCCTTCCCTAACCACCCTCCCCCCCTCCACTCTTCTCAACACTAACCACACTAGCTACTAACTCTGGTTAATTATACACATATACATTTATATGTACATAACTATATAAATGTATATAAATTCAGCTTCACAAAAATATATACATTGACAAAGCCAATGAGAAAACGACTTGGAAAACAAGCGTCAATGCATATATCACATTTGTCACCCGATTAGGATGATATGATGAAGAAGAAGAAGATATATCAAATTATGCGGAATTACCCCCGTGTTGCATTCACCGAAACCCTACCCCCCTCCTTGATCTACTTTTTTCTTCTTTAATTTTTTTATTTTTTTTCTTTTCTTTCCATCAGAATTGTCGCAATATTGCCCCCATTACCCACTACCCATTTGCATAAATATCAGTAAAAACTGCGCACCACCACAATGTGAGAAACAAAAAAGGAAGCACAAAAAGAAAAAGAAAAAGAAAAAGAAAAGAAAAGAAAAGAAAAGCTTGAGATCGTGATCAACAAGTTTGAGTGAATGCAGATTGCACAAATGGCATCAGTGCCAGGCGCTGCGATTCTCATCTCCCTAATTTAGACCTCCCCTTCCTTACCAAAAATAGAAGAAAAGATAGAAAGAGAGAGAGAGAAGCAAGAAAGAAGAAAGAAGAAAGAAGAAAGAGAAAGAAGAGAGAGAAAGTGGGTAAATTAGAAATATAGGCCAATCTCGCACAAAGCAAAAACCAGATATCTCTCTAACTCACTCACTACAAACTGATCACAGAAACCCACACACACAGAGCTATACAACAGTAAAAGTAGTAGTGGTGATCTCGAAACGATGATGATGATGGTGGTGATGGGAAAAACCGAGGCGTGTGGAGGGAGGGCAGGTGTCAATAAGAATGGGTCATCGTCCTCGTCATCATCATCATTTTGCAGTGATAATCATAGAGAAATGATGATGAATTCGGATCCAGTCGGGTTGACCCGAGACCTTCTCACCACCTTCTCCGCCGTCCACAGGAAGAAACGATTGCCCAGACAGCGCCGCTCCTCCTCCTTCCTCAACCTCTTTTTCCCTAACACCGCCGCCTCCTCGCACGTGCCTCCTCCTTCTTCTCCACCTCCCGCACGTGTGAGCTTCTTCTTTGCTCCTTCTCTCTTTCTTTTATTTTTTTTCTTATTTTTTCAAAAAAAAAACAAAAAACAAAAACAAAAACAACCTCATATCTCTCAAGGATGAAGTATTTTATTTTGAGTTAATAAAATTAATTGTATTGTGGATTGGCTTTCATTTTGATTCTTCTACTCGTTTCTAGAATTATAATTTATCATTCGGTTGGTTGTTTTTGTGTGCTAAAATTAAAGTGGCCTTGGAGAAAAATAAATAATAATTGTAGGTAGTATTAGATGACCCTAATCTTTGTTCTCAATCTACATCAGCAACGAATCTAAGTTATATATTCGTAAAGGCAGTTTTTTTTTTTTGCCCCACTATTCCGATCATCTATATGAGTAAGGAAGATAATTGACTATCGTCTAATGTGTCTAAGACTAATATTGTGCCCTTTCCGCCAAATTTAATCGGCCTGAAAAATAGTTTTAGTACGTTGGTTCCAAAACTATACTGATCTTAATCAGTACCTTTATATATTTTACATATTGGCTTAAACATTTTGATTTGTAGACGTAAATGGGTAACACAGTAAGTTTCTTTCTTTCGATCCAAAGCCAATGAAGAGTTTTTTTTTTTTTTTTTTTAACGGACTTTTTTCTACTGTTCTTACATTTCTATAGGAGATTATCCATCAAACTGATATTTTTTAAGAAGATTCTTAAACAGTACTGTCTTCATCATGTGTCTGAAAGTATAGGAAATAAATAATGTATTAATTAAGTATGTTACTCAGGGGATTGATCCAGGAAGGCTTAGATTCCTTTTCCAAAAGGAGCTCAAGAACAGCGATGTTAGCTCTCTCAGAAGAATGATCCTCCCTAAGGTTCGCATATATATATATATATATATATATATATATCATCTTGTTCACCTTGAACATTTTTACTTAATCACCAAGATTTTCTTTTTTTCTTTTTAAATAATGCTGATATATATTGACTAACTAAATTAATTAACAAATGTAAATATCAGAAAGCAGCGGAGGCTCACCTTCCTGTCCTGGAATCAAAAGAAGGAATGCTGATCAGTATGGATGACTTGGATGGCCTGCATGTTTGGAGCTTCAAATACAGGTTTCCATTTTTTTTTTTTTTTCAATTATCCATCTACTAATTAATGTACTAAATAATTCGACACTCCACATTATTCCTAAACTTCTATATATGTGTGTGTCATGTGTTGTGTAACATATTTTGAAACTACTCCCCAGTTTGCATACAATCTAACTATCTAAGGTCATGATTAACTAGATCAAATTAATCAAACTGTACAATTAACTAAAAGTTAACAACAGCAGCATTTCATATCTTGTTGTTATTTTGTAACAAATGAAATGTTGCAGGTTTTGGCCAAATAACAACAGTCGAATGTATGTACTTGAGAATACAGGTATACCTTTTCCATTAATTTTATTTATTTCCTCTCCTTGAGTAGCTAGTTTGTTTATCAAAACATATATATATATATATCTGCAATATTTGATCACTTATTATTAGTATAATATTGTTACCTATATGGATGGTTTTGAATTCTTCCAGGGAACTTCGTTAATGCTCATGGGCTGCAACTTGGAGACTACATCATGGTTTATCGAGATAACAAGAACCAAAATTATGTAATTAAATTTTTTTTTTAACTCGTCAATTCATTTTGATTAACGCTGTTGAAAGTAAAAAATATTTTTCTCAATCATTTTTTGTTTGCTTGTGAAATAATATCCTCATAAGCAGGTGATTCAGGCATCTAAAAAGAACGCTTATCATGATCATTACCACCAAAAAGATCATCATGATCATCTGGAACCCAATACTACTGACAATATTATGACTGATCAGAGTAGTACCGCTGAAGCTGAAGTTGTGCCTGATGCTGAAGTGATCAAGCAAGATGTGGTGTTAGTTCCTGATCCTGATCATGACCAAGAGGATAACAGTGCTAACACAACGCCGTCGTCTGCTAATTCCTTGTACATGAACATGAACATGAACTTGAACTTGAACTGTCCTGTTTTGGAGTCTGTGGAGGAGACACGCTTGTCCTTCGTCTACGACTCCACCAACATCTCCAA
Organism: Ficus hispida; assembly: GCA_025413025.1. Lineage (NCBI taxonomy): Eukaryota > Viridiplantae > Streptophyta > Magnoliopsida > Rosales > Moraceae > Ficus > Ficus hispida. The sequence goes on from CM046365.1 coordinate 31,743,963, forward strand.
CGACAATCTGCTTGACTTCTTGGGAGGTTCCATGACTCACTACAACTACTCCAGATCAAGTGGATCCTTTGAGAGTTTTGGATCCGTCGACACCATCTTCCTTGACGACTACTACTAATTCCTCAAGTCAGTAACACAACTGGCGTTATAAAAGGTGGCTATATATATATATTTATTTATATATGTATAGCTAATTTAGCCTTTTAATTAAAAGTTGTACTTGAGTATAAAACTTTAGATCTCTTTTGAGAACTGATCAGTTTGACTTTTGGGTTTTCTTTTTTGGGTAGCTGCTCAGTATGTATTTTGGTGTCGTCAAGCACACAAATATATATGTATAATGTACTAATAAAGAGTGGCAAGGTTCAGTTAAAAACTCCTTTTTTTGGCGATGCTAGATCCTATATATATTCATTTTTGACAAATTTCAATTTTTATTTTTGCTCTTGGTGCTCTTGTAATTTTAAAACTAATAGAAATGCTCCTTCAATTATGAAATATTATTATTTTTACTCATTTCATCTGTTAAATGAATGAAATTATTGACATGACAACAATTAAAATGTAAATTAATAATGATAAATTTTTGTATTAATTTAAATTTTAGTAAAAAATAATTTTTTATTATTTAAATGAGTATTACATTAGTTTGTCCTTATTAAATTACACATGTAAGCAATTTCATTCATTTAACTGGTAAAAGAAGCAAATATGATAATATTTTATAATTCATGAGTATTTCTTCCAGTTTTTAAAATTTCAAAGAGAAAATTAAAATAACACTAAGTTTGTATTTGATTCGCCGGTTGAAGAGAAAAAATTTTTAAGTTAGAGTTTATTAATTTTTCAAAAGCTTAATATAAAATTTGTTGATTTTATAGAAAAAACACAAAAACTAAGATGAATAAATATAGTTTTATTAGAGTTAAATTTAAACACCAAATAAAGTTTAAAATTTAGAAACCAACAAATGAAATTTGTCCATTCATACGACAAACTTGCGAAATTTCCATTTTGATAAAAATTTTGCGCGCACGTAAATTTGTAGGGACCTTGTGATATTTCCTTTTTGATAAGATTGTCGCGAGATGCGCAGGAACATTATCATTAGATGATTTTACAGCGTTATCGAGCGGTCCAGCAAGTTGCCCGTCTAGCTCAGTCGGTAGAGCGCAAGGCTCTTAACCTTGTGGTCGTGGGTTCGAGCCCCACGGTGGGCGATTTCTTTTTCTTTTCTTTGTTTTCCTTCATAGTATATTGTCGTTTTTTATTTTCATTTTTAGATCATTTACATATATAGTCAAATTAAGACACTAGTATTATAAAATGTTCCAAAAAAAAAAAATTTATAAAATTGAACAAAAATGAAAAATGATCATATTATATTGTTAAAAATATCCTTACATTAATTTAGTGAAAAAGAAAAATCAAACTCTCCTAAAAAAAATAGGCTCATTTATTTCTCAAATCCAAAAAACTAATTTGCGTGTATTTGAAATTAAAAAAAAAAACTGAAACTAAAACTAAAATTCCTTTATTTTCACGATTTTCTTCCCTCTTTCTACTCTCCGACGTATTTTTCTTCCTTATTTTCGAATATAAGGATCAAATCATAGTAATTTGTTCTATATTTACGTGCATGTATGGATGTTTCTACATTAATCATGGCCATCCAACACAGTAACTCGGTTACTATGTTTCTAGCTTTTCTTGGTCAATATATAGTACTGATATTGATCGTTTTATTGTTTTATATTATATCTGTTATAAATATATTTCAGACAATTATCCATATTATATTGAATATCACTTGATTATTTTGTTGTTGGTTTTTTTTTGGTCATTATAATACTTACCTAGTCATTTTTTTTTCTATTTATCTTTCGTTAAAGTGGAAAAAGTTATAAGAATTATCATACAACAATAACGTAATGACTATGCCAATATAGCTAAATTTGACATAACGTTGTTCAAACACATGACAGCATTGAAAGTCAAAACCTTTGAAACCGGAAGTAATATAAATCTTCATATAAATTCTTAAAAAAGAATGCAAATACATGAAATCATCATATAATTATTTAATATTTGGGAAACAACAGAAAATGCAGTATGACTACCGACAAACTCTTTAAAAAGGTACATGGAAATTAAAAAAAAAAAAAAAAAAAAAAGTAACTGAGAAAACTAGGATAAAAATAGTTGCAGATGTTCAAAAAATGGCAAAAAATATTTTAATTTTTTTTCTAAAAAAAAAAACGTGTTTTTAGAGAATCATATCATGGGAAAAAAAGGGGGGGGGGGGGAAATCTCAATCTTTAAAAATCTCACATTAACCGTCAAATATAACATATAATTTAAAAAAAAAATTTTGAAACGTGCTCCCACAGAAGGACACAAAAATGGTGAACAAATAATGACAAGCGGGTTTTCCAGTAAAAAAACAATTTAGAAATAAAAAAAAATACAAAAAATCAACCAAAAAAATTGGGAGGGTAAACAAGGAATTAAAAAGTAAGACAATTCAATTTTATACAAATTTATAAATAAGTTGAAATATGTTTATTTTTTAAAAGGAGTGTCTAAAAAATATCATCAATTTTTCAACTGCTTTAATCACATACAAGTTATGAGATTGATTAGTGTAGGACAATTTTAGCTAATAATTATATTCACATGTGAATAACTCAATAAGTCCTTTAAAAAAAAATCAATAAGCATATACGATTAAAACCATTTAAAATTAATGTCCTAGAGATAACAATTATTGGTATATAAATAAATCTATAATCGTTTTTGTATGTAAACATCTTAAATGCACTCTTATATTAATTAATCTATTACTAATTTTTTCGCGGATCAAATTTTGGACTTATCATTCCCTCCTAATGGCCCAAGGAGAGATGTCTCGGGGCAAAATCATTGTCGTTTTGCTTGAAGCTTCGTATTTTTTTTTTCCAGTAAATATTGAAAAATAAAATGAATCGGTAATTTTCTTCTTTTGTTGATTGCTAGTTAGCATTTAACCGTGTGTTTTAATTAAAATTGCGGACTTTATTAAAACCCAAAAAGTTAGGGCAAAAAAAAAAAAAAAAAAGATTTTCGATCTGTTCATCCACCAGCACTAGCTAACAGCAGAGAGGCTAGAGAGGAGGAGAGAACTTTTTTGCTTTCATATTATTTGCTGTTTGCATTTTGTTTTGTTATTTTATTGTCTCCGATTCCGACACAGAAGAAGAGCTTCAATGGCGACCAGATACTGGGTGGTCTCTCTTCCCGTCCAGGGATCCGCTTCTTCTGTATGGAACCGCCTCCAAGAACAAATCTCCAAGCATTCCTTCGACACTCCTCTCTACAGAGTACTTCTCTCTCTCAATTTCCTCCTCTTCTTTTCCAAGATCTGGTTCTCTCTTCTTCATTGCTCTCTAATTTTGTTCTTCGTTTCTTCTCTTCTCTCAGTTAAATATTCCTAATCTGCGCGTCGGAACTCTAGATTCTCTCCTCTCCCTCAGCGATGATCTCTTGAAGGTACGCCTTTCGTTGTCGCGAATTTCCTCTATTTGTTTGACGATGAGGCGTTTTTTCATTTCCTCTTATTCTTTCTCGGATGGCGATTTTCGAATTTTGATCTGTGAATATTCTTCCGCGTATTTCCGCTAGGTGTTTGATGTTAAGAGGTTTTGCTTTCTCCGATTCTGTTTTCCGACGGTGATATTATGAAAATTGGTTTGTTTATGTTGAAATTTGGAGATAATTCGGCCGATATAATGCGGAATCAATTAGCTGTGGAATCTGTTTTTTCTCATTTTGCAATTTAAATGAACCCTCCGTTTTGATCTGTGAATGTTCCGTGAATTTTGGCGATCATTGGTGTTACTTTCAGTCAAACAGCTTTGTGGAAGGTGTGTCTCACAAGATCAGAAGGCAGATCGAGGAACTGGAGAGGGTTTCTGGCGTTGAGAGCAGCTCTCTGACTGTGGACGGAGTACCGGTCGATTCATACCTCACCAGGTGAATCAGTGTTTTCCAGTGAGATAAAATTCGATTCTGATGCTCGGTTTTTGAAATTCAGCTATGGATTTCTAGGGTCTAATAATCTCTGATGTTCTGCTTTTCTAGGTTTGTCTGGGATGAAGCCAAGTATCCGACCATGTCTCCTTTGAGGGAGATTGTGGATGGAATTCACAGTCAAGTGGCAAAAATTGAGGATGATCTTAAAGTAATACTTTCTTAATAACAATTCCGTCCATTCCTTTTTTTTTTCCCCCCCTCTGTTGTCAATTGATGTGCAACAAAACTTTTCATATTTTTTGATTTCGAGTAGGAAAGTAATGAGGCTGTATGGTACGTGAGCAAAATAAAAAGAATGCCTATTTTTTACTCGTTATTGGTCCTAATTGTTGCAGTTTTCACTGTCAGCTGTAGACCCTTTTTTTTTTTTTTTTTAAATTTAATTAGGACATATTAATTAATTAGGTTTTTTTGCTTATGCAATTGCTTAAATCTCTATCACTTATAAAGAGAAGAATGAAACTTGAGAATTTGGGATTATTGGATGGTTTGAGAATATGCAGCATCTTGCTTAGTTAGGTCATAGACTAAGTTTGGAATTTAAATCTTACTGCTTTGTTGTTTATGTAGGTTCGTATAGCTGAGTACAACAATGTGCGCAGTCAGCTTAATGCTATCAACCGAAAGCAAGCCGGAAAGTATGATTGTTATTTTAGACTTTTTCATTGGCCTTTTTTTGTTTATTTATTTATTTACTTATAAACCCTAGTTGACCTACCTCCTGGCCATTTTCAGCTTAGCGGTCCGTGATCTTTCCAATCTAGTTAAACCAGAGGATATCATTACCTCAGAGCATCTGGTGACATTGCTTGCAGTTGTTCCCAAGTACTCCCAGAAAGATTGGCTTTCAAGCTATGAGACATTGACCAGCTATGTGGTAATTTTTATCTTATCATTCTCTCAATTTCAACTGCTAGCGATGCACGTATGTTGAAATGCTATGTTTTTTTGGCAATCGCCACATGTTTCCCTGTAAGGATGAACCAATTCATCTTCTTAGAAGTTCTCTGAGTTAACAGTTCTTTTTCGTTTTATATGGCTTTGTTGATTGTTATGTCATTACTCATGACTGGTTTTTTCCAGGTTCCTAGGTCCTCTAAGAAGTTGTATGAAGATAATGAATATGCTCTCTACACGGTGACACTGTTCAAACGCGTGGCAGACAATTTTAGGACAAGTGCACGTGAAAAAGGGTGTCAAGTAAGTTTATGTATTTGGCACACAGCATTTGTTTTTTATGTTGTACAGAAAGAGAACTGGCCTCATCTCGATCTATGATTTAATCCGTATAGTAAACATCTTGATGGAGATCATACTTCTGTATTGGTTTGAAATAGATGAAAATCCCATAAAACATACTGATTTGTGTTTTCTAAGAGAGCTTGTATGACACACTGCATTTGCTTATCTTGTAACTACAAAGTTGACTTGGCCTCATCATCTACATATGTTTTCTTCTCTTATGCAAACATATTGATGGAGACCACACTTCTGTTGTTTGAAATTTATAAATATTCTGCAATATAATCTCATCTCTACGAGTCCTAAGATTTTCTGTCTGTTATTCATCTGGCTCAGATTCGTGATTTTGAGTATAGTCCAGAAGCACAAGAGCAAAGAAAGCAGGAGTTAGAAAAATTGATGCACGACCAAGAAAGTTTGAGAAGCTCTCTTTTACAGTGGTGTTATACCAGTTATGGCGAGGTGTGTTTCCTTTTCTTGTGAAAAAGTGGTGTAAAAATGTATTAAAGAAGTAAACAAATTATGAAAAAATGGTCTATGATGGTGGATCTTCCTCAAAATGGGGTCTGCAACTTTGTGATATTTTATCTGTGGAAATGGGAATGAAAGTTTTTTTTTGGCTAGCTTGTATAAAGGATGCCCCCTAACTCCTCTCTCTTATTAGTCATTGTTTAGCAACCACATTTATAAGAAAAACTCTCATTACCATTTTGAATTGCAACTTTTTTTTTTTTTCCCGTTGCTGGTTCTATTTTTTATCATATCCCCGCCATCTTTAATATCGATAGTTTCTCAAAGATTCTTATTGCTGGCATTATAGCTTTCTTTTACGTTTCTTTGAGTTTCTTATGCTTGCCTGTAAGTTTTCAGTTCCCGTCGCACTTCTATTGCTACTTGCAATTATAGTTATTGTTTCTGGTTATACCTTTATCAAATCACATGATGATATAATAGCTATTTCCATACACCGAAGTTATAGTTTTAATTAGTTTCTTGCTTATAGGTTTTTAGCTCTTGGATGCACTTCTGTGCCGTACGTGTCTTTGCAGAGAGCATCCTGAGATATGGTCTGCCACCGTCTTTCTTGGTAAGTGCTCTTTATTATTCTGTCACGATTTCTCAGCAAGCACTTGCGCTTTGACTGACCATTGGGTATTCAAATGATTTACAGTCATGCGTTTTAGCTCCATCTATGAAAGGTGAGAAGAAAGTACGCTCAATCCTTGAAGGGTTGTGTGACAGTGCAAACAGGCAAGTCTTTAAGCATCTTTCAGTGGTGTGATAACAGTTAGCCTCTACTTCAATGAAAACTTATTCATCTGCTTCAATGAAAACTTATTCATCAAGCTAATACTGAAATAAATTCTACTTACTGGGCGGCTTCATGATTATATTCTAGAGCATCTCCATTGCAATGCCAAATTAATGAGCCAAATTTTGATATTTGGGTAGGAAGTCACTATCAACTAAAAAGCTATATTTTGGTGCTAAATTTGGCGTCAAATATTAGGATATGTCACAGTGGCATTTAGTTCCGATTGATTGATGCGTTGACTTGTCATTTAGTAATTACAGCATTGCATTTGCGTCCAATTACTTAAATAGTAAAAGTCTACTTTTTACAAGTTCGTACGCTATAGAACAAGATATCAAATATGTCATTTCACACTTTTTTCGTGTCAAATGTATGTTGGCATTTGCATTGGGAGATGGTCTTAGGATTGCCTAAATGGTTATTTATTACCATTGGTGATGCAATCATCACATGGTGTTAGTGCATCCAAACTGTCACATAGCAGCGTGTTACCATGTGAGACTTCTGTTATGCTAACACACATGTGGTGATGCATCACTAATGACAGTGGATAGCAATTTTCATCTTACCAGTTTAATCCTTGTTTTGTGCTCTCTTTTGCATGTGTTGAATATCTAGTTGATTCTGACTTGTGTTCATTTATATATCTTGACCCAGAGTGGAGTGCTAAAGATCTGGTTTATAATTTTAAGTCCAGATATGAGTGTAACTGCTGATATGGTGGTTGTGTTGTGTTAATGTTTGTTACAGCACATATTGGAAAACCGAAGATGAGGCAGGTGGAGGAATGGTTGGTTTAGCTGGTGATGCTGATACCCATCCGTACGTTTCCTTTACAATTAATCTCGTTTGATCGGAGCTCTATTACAGTTTCTTTGTCCATTTTGATATTTAAAAAAAAAAAAAAAAAAAAAAAAAAAAAAAAAAAAAAAAAAAAAAGCCTGCACCTGCGGATGCCTATTAGAATAAATGTGGGTGGGACTCAAAAGCATTGTATACTAGAAGAATGACCATATTCTTTGGTGGTTTATTATAATATTGCAAATTGGAATTTGTGAGGATTTGGTCGAGTATTGAGAGAGGAAATTTGTGGTTACAAATCTTGTTGCTGGTAAGATTTACTCCGTCTCGAGCGGCAACATTTTAAAGTTAAGAGCTTAAGTTATCGCTGGCTGTACTTTTTTTTTTTTTTTTTTTTTCTCTATTTATGTATTGAGTTCCAAGACTTTGAATTTGTTCAAACAACTACAAGATTCTTTATTTTCATTTTATGATATGAAATATGGCATGTCAAATTTAGCTTATATTTCCTGATTTGCCACTTTTGAGTAGCTTTCATCTTTATTATCTTGAAAGTTAAGCGTCTTGAGACGATTTTTACTTTTGCGCGCTCCTCAACCTTTTCCCATTTACGATGAAAAGGCACGTCTGTGTTCATAGAACTTGTTTTTGTTTTTTGTTTTTTCAGTTCTGTATAAGTATTCAAGTTAATATATTTCCCCTGAAATCAAGGTTTTTATTTTAATTTTAATTTTTTATTTTTTAAGCAATATGATGAAGCGGCAGTTACGACTAGGAATCAAATTATTCAAGCCCAAAAAAAAAAAAAAATCTAATTCATATACCGGTATGCTTAATTAGCACAGGTTTACTATTTCATCATTAAAATGTTAAGAGAACTTAATTGAATCTAAATAGAAAGTTTGATTCCAATAAAAACTCAGATCGTGGCTAAGATCAAAAAGACTGTGTGAACCAGAAATCAAAGAAAACGAACTTCTAAGGAATTACCAAACAACCAACAATAAGGGTTCGAAGGCAACAACCATATAAGGAACTGTAAAATGAATTAAAAATAACATAAAACAGGCATAGATCCCATGCCCTGAGTTTCTTAAGAATAGCAATGTAGTAGACCTGGCCCATATGCAGGCATTATTTAAAATTTTTTTTCTGGTTGCCTAATCCTAACTTAAACAGGGGTAAAATGATCTGAATGTCAAACTCCAAATTCATTATCTAATCTAACTTCGTTTTTTTTTTTTTTTTTTTTTTTTTTTTTGAAGAGGATGAGAACAAAACCACCCTCTGAAAGAAACCAAAAGAAAAAAGGTAGACAATAGTCAAAACGGAAAAATTGGAGACAAGCTCCCAATTGTAAAAGGTAACCCTCCAGTAGTAGTAGTAGCTTGAGAGCCATTCAAGCAGCAGCTTCAGCAACCCTATAATGTTTATTTCATCCCTACCACGACCATGTTTTCTCAGTTCCATAAACAAAACAATAAAAACCGCCACGAATTTGATCGTCAAACATTTTACACCTTTGCAAGCTCGGTAGCAGCGGTGGCAGCTGCAGGAGCAACACCACCAGTAGTTGGCCTGCAGATCATTACCGAATCCCACATTCCAATCAGAACACCAATGTGGAGATGTCATCGAAACAAAATCAACAAAGGTTAAAGATGAATAAGGAAACTTACAGTCCCACGAACACCTTGAATGCATCATAGATACCCCATTGAGCTCCCGTAAGAGTTCCAATCATGACGATACGTAGAGGAAGTCCACGGGTGAAAAGACCCCACAAACCGAGCTTCTTTACTGCCTGCACAACAATACACAATAGTTGAATAAAAACAGATAGACAGATGGCATGAACAGCTCCCGAAAAAGAAAAATCAGGAACTATGATGATCGCAGAACTTACATCACCAACAGTTGCCCCTTTGGCGTTGTTGAGGAAAGAGACGAGATTGTCGGCGGGATGAGACACAATAGCACAGAAGACACCAGCTACGTAGCCACCAGCAAAACTCACACCAAGTTGCAGTGATTTGCTGCACTGGTCCTTTGGTGTTGGGATACCGTACTTGTAGATCATCTCCACGATAGTCTCAAAGGAAGCGAACTTCATCATAGTGTCTGCAAGACAGAACATGGTGCTATAGTTTCTACTAATCACAAGTAATGAAGATAACTCAAAGTGCAGCAGCCAGTGCGGCTAGTGTACATTAAAGTTTAAAAAACATACACCCAGCATTTGGTAACTAGTTTCACTTAACGTCTATGGAAGAAAAGTCACAACAGATGAGACGGAACAGGATTTCCACCAAAATCAATTGAACACCATCGACTATTGGGAAAGACAATAAACAAAAAAATATCACCAAATTCAATCACCAACTTACAGGGAATTTGACGACCCCAGAGTGGAACAATACCCTTGTACAACCTGCAAAGCCCAATTGTTCAGATATACTTCACAAAAATGATGTAGCTTGCTTGCATAACATACAGTAAACATACCCAAGAACGCCTTCAGATTTGACAAACTTGGGCAGCCCATCTGATAAGCCACGGGCAAATCCAGGTTGAGTTTGAACCCGGACCTTCACAGCCTCGAATGGGCAGAGAGCAACATCAGCTATGACCTCGGCAGACGCAGAACCAGCCAGGTAAATTAAAGTCTTGTACTTGGCAGCATACTCTGGTCCAGCAATGTCAGAGTAGTACTTCTTGAAAAACTCGTAGAATCCAAACTTGCAAGCACCCTGGGCACTGTAACCAAGTAGGGTAGGTACCCATCCCCGGAAGAATCCTCTCACACCCTGCTCCTTGAGTAAAACTCCAAAACCAGACGAGATACTTTTGTACTTTGCAGGATCAATCTGATAGAAAAAAATTAAACAGAATGTCAATTCGCAACTTTTAATTGGACATGCAGGAAGCCCATATCAGATATCACATATTTGTACCACATGAAATTAAAAAATTTGAGTAACAAGGAATTGAGTGGATTTGAGTTCCCTAAAACCCCAAGCTTTGTGCAAGTATTCATGTAACCTACAAATAACAACTCTGTGCGCTGAAAAATCTTTTATCCTAATATTTCATTCAATTAACAAAATGAAAGTTCAATTGATCAAGAAAGAGGAGCAGAAAATGCGAAATATGATATTAAGACTAAATCTGTACGGAACGCCAGTTAGGGAGAGGAAAGAAAAACACAGAAAGTAATCATAGATCTGAACTGGATTGAAAATCCTTCACCTAATTAGTTATGTTTTAAATTTTTTAGAGAGATAGAAACCGAATATTGCTTACTATAAGAGCTCATACGCGTAGAAATCAAAGTTATCAAGGCTGATTCAGTATACAAAACCTATCGAGAAGAATGATTCTATATCCAAAACCATAATAGAATTGAGCTTCGAAAGCTAGGTGTTAAAAGATCAGATCACTGCCGAAATGCAGAAACATCCAACACTAGAAGCGAGTTTTTAAATTTATTTAGCATGAAAAAAGAAACAAATCGCAGATCTAAGCAGACATAAACTGAGAATCCAGTAGAAGATCTTACATGTTTCATCCACAAGACGCAATAATGAAATGAAAAAAAAAATCATAGATCGAATCTTAGAATGGAATCGAACATCAACAACAAACATCAACGACAGTAGAAATGAAAACAGAGAAAATACAAAATTTAACAGGAAAAGAAAAGAAGGTGGTGGGTGGGGGGGGGGGGGGGTGTTGTGTGGCGCGGATCTGAGGAAATGAGACCTGCATATTGCACTTGACGAGGTCAAGAGGAGTGACGGCCATGTGAGTGAGACCGCAGCTGAGGATACCTCCGGCGGTACAGGCGGCGTAGAAGGCTGGAGAGTACATCTCGATCTTCCCGAAGGGCTCGGCGGGAGAGGCGACGAAGACGTTCTTCCTGGGAGAGGCGATCGGCTCGACATCCGGCGAGGCAGCGGCGGAGGAGGAGGAAGGGCGGGCGTGGAGGATCTTGTCGAGAGCGAGGGTCCTGGCGGAGGTGGAGGAGTAGAGGTAGTTGGGGATCAGGGAGTTACGCGTGGGTTTCTCGGAGAGCGCCATGGCAGAGAGAAACAGAGAGAGGGAGAGAGAGAGAGAGAGAGGAGAAGAGGATGACCAGATCAGGAGAGAGAGAGAAGACAGTGTTTGGGAGGGATTTTCTCTCCCAAGCTTCTCGCTGCCCAAACAAACAAACACAGCCTTGGCTTTCTTCGTCTCTGATTCCGCCTTTTTATTATTGGGTCTTTATATATTATTTCTTTTGCCCTAATCCCTCGCGTCATTTATACGGTATGTGACTCCTCACAAATTGAACCTCTGCTTCCTCCGTAATTACGATTTTGTCACTCTAATATCTTCGGCCAGTCAAACCTCATTTTTGTCTCCCCAAGCTCTCGCTGACAAACAAGTCCTCAGAGAGGAATCTACTTTCTCTATTTAATTTTAGAATCTTAAATAAGATTTAATTAAATATATTTTGACATAAAAAAATTAATTTTTATGATAAAAAATTAATTATAAAATATTTTAAATTTTTTTAAATAATATAATATAATATTATTAATTAGATATTATTTAAGATAATAAACACTAAATAAATGATGTAGATCAGACTTTATTTATGATTCTTATTAAAAGCGATGCCACTAATCTAAAAAGGACGAGAAAAAGTGGAGATTTTTTTTTTGGTAAGTAGAGTGGAAAAAAATGATTTGTTCATACGTGGTGGACTTTGAATTTTTCACATTGGTTTTGTAAATTTGGTCAATATTGCCGAAAACAAATAGAAAAAGAGTGAGTTCATTAACAAAAATAAATAAATAAAAAGAAGGAGTTTAGTGGGAAGGAATTGGGCGCATGGTTGGTGGCGTAATTTGAATGAATGGGAGGTCAAACTTCAAAAGGCATTTTGTTGGTGAACTGTGGAGTAGACGGTTAAGGAAAAGGGGTTGAAGACCTCCATTCTTCTTCTTCTTCTTCTTCTTCTTCTTCTTCTTCTTGTGAGAGATGGGAATCATATTGGCATATTCTTTCCACCGTACCCTGGGAATACTTTTTCAACCCAAAATAATAATAATAACAATAATAATAATAATTTATTAACCCCATTTTATCAGTCCTAAGATTAACATTTAGGGGTGTTTGGAGCTAAGGTTTAAATCACAAATTACAATCTAATTTTTATTTATTTATTTTTAAATCAACATCATTTTTACTATTCACACTTACTATTGTAGCTTCATAACTCAAATTTTAAAAATCCATAATTTTACATATATAAATTCAAATGAAAATTTTTTTTAATTGTGTAAAATTTCCAGACGAACGAAGTAAGTTTTATATTAATTTTTTTTAATACATCACCAAACACACAATTCAAAACAAACTCAAATTTTACAATCTAAAACTAAACACCATGGTTAATATTATAGTAGCACTTCACATAGTACTATTCATTATTTTTAAAATGATCAGTATCAAATCATTATAAAAGTTAATCATATGGACTACATAAGTCCGTTGGATTAAATTCAATTAAACTGCCAACGTCCCTTGGGAAGGAGATGCTCTAATTAGGAAGACATTCGTTCAATGGTGAAAATGGCGCCTTCTTGTCCACTCAGGTTCATTTTACCCCGACAGTCTTCCACTTCAACCTCCATTGTTTTCGATTGGGTCCTCTGTGCAGCTTCAACGGGCAAAAATGACGAATTGGACCCCAACAAAACGAAGAAAACAAACAGAAGACAAAATGTTTCTGTCATCAAAATTTATCTGCAGATAACAGATTAAATAAATACAGAATGTCTTGCAAACTATCATCACCGAACTCCCCTGATTGTAACGTTGGTGAATTATTGGACAGCGAAATGAAGACCATTGTGACCCTTTGAAAGAATACGCTTATTTTCAGATCATGGAACTAACTTTTATAATGAGCCTTTTCTTCTCTTTCCTCTTTCTCAGCAGTCCGTGACTCATTTATCTTCAGAAGCTTCTCTTCAACTTCGAAGGTGATCAGTGTGCCGTTAGCAGATACTTTCTCTCATAGGTTTCCAAGTTCTAACATGTCTATACACAACCAAAATGAGGTTACAATTTGACCAAGCATTTTATTGCTTCTTGTTTTTGAAACTTCAAAATACGAGAATTGTTGTAGTTCCTGTAACAACGATGCTATTTATTCACCAAACCTATACAAACCCCATGGTTGTCAGTCCTTGTGTTACTAACCTTGTCAATCAATTCAAAATTGCTGATCCTTGGTGTTCAACTTTCTCTTTTCCACAAAGTAGTCACCAATAATCTCCACAAGAACAGAGACCACCCTTAAAATGGTGGAATCTCTTTAAATCTCTTACCACAACTTCTCGATTAACAACTTTCGAAATCAACTTAAGTACAGTGTGACAGTCACCACAAACCCTCAGATTCTTGATTATCTGTATTGTTGAGCTAGGAACGGAATTTATGATTCCAAATGCAACAGCCAGCTTCTCGCTATGAATCCGCAGAGTCATTTCCTTCTCTTCCTCATTGACGTCATGAATAACTGATGTCATATTTGGTGTATAGCCAACTTCTTGCAACTTAATAGTTAGTTCTTCCAAATATTTATAGATCCTCTCATGTTGAGGATGCTCTCTATCTCCAACCAAGAATATATGAACCCTTCCTTTCAGCTCAACCAGACTGAACCCGGGCGGTTTAACGAGTCCATGATTCTTCATGAGTCCTCTCATCCTCTCAACATCTTCCCACCTACCAGCATCAGCATATATATGTGAGAGCAAGACATAGTACCCGCAATTACTTGGATCTAACTCGAACAATTTTCTAGCAGAAATCTCAGCAAGCTCAACATTCTTGTGTATTCGGCAAGCTCCAAGAAGGGAGCCCCAGACTACAAAATCGGGGCTTATTTTCATTTCCTTTATCAAATTGTAAGCCTTGTTGAGATGCCCAGCACGGCCAAGAAGATCAACCATGCAGCCATAGTGCTCGACCCCAGGCTCTATGCCGAATTCATGCTTCATTGAATTAAACCAATGCCAGCCCTCTTTTAGTAGACCAGAATGGCTGCACGCGGCAAGAACTGATACAAAGGTTATGTAATTCGGTTTGGCCCCAATTGTAACCATCTTATGGAAGACTTTCAATGCTTCTCCTGAGAGGCCGTGCATTCCATAACCAGCAACCATGGCAGTCCATGACTTAACATTCTTTTCCTTCATGCAATCAAATGCAATCCTTGCCATGTCCACTCTCCCGCATTTGCAATACATGTCAATCATAGCTGTATTGATCACCACATTATCTTCCAATCCCATTTTTAGAACCTGCAAGTGGAATAAACACGATGAATGGGCGAAATTCAGAAAGTAACAAACAGAATAAGCATGTCAACTTTCTAACGAACTCCATTCAACTTTTGCCTTCATTAAAAAAAAAAAAAAAATTGAAACATTATCTTCTAAGAGTTTTGATTATATAACTCCAAGCTTTGACTTTTAAGTTTACTCATATTCCAAAGTTAGAACCCCAAATAAACCACAAGTCAACTACACTACAATGTAAGTTCACAATACTTTTTCTAGACTTTTTAACTTAAAATGTAAACTAAACTCGGCCACAAGTTTGGTTCATTTGAAAGAAGAAAATAAGATACAAAAAAAGTTAAAGAAAGATAGTTGCATTATTAGTTCAAAATTTTGGTTTAACTCGTGACAAATTTGAAAAAATTTAATCCCATGGAAGGGAAATTTGGGTACCTGATTGTGTATGCATTTTCCAATGCGCAAAGTTCCTGAATGTGCACAGGCTAACAGCAAAGTGGACAAGGTCACAGCATTATAGAATATACCTCCATCCTTAACCATCCCATAGAAAACTTCCAAAGCCACTGAGGAGAATCCACTCTGCGCATACAGTGCAATCATTGAGTTCCAAGAAACTACATCCTTCTCGGCCATTTCATCAAACACCTTCCTAGACAGAGTCATCTTGCTGCACTTTGCATACGCGTCCATCAAAGTGTTTCCGACCCCCAGATCCTCACCAAACCCGCTTTTAACAACTACCCCATGAACAGTTTCAGTCACTCCCTTGTCCGACAAGCGAGAACAAGCTGAAAGCACCGAGACCATTATCACAGGATCCACAGAACCAGTCTCATTACCACGTTCCTCGCACAAGAACTCCTTAAAAAGCGAAAACGCGACATGGGCATTCCCATTCTGGACGTAGCCTCCGATCATGGCCGTCCAGGAGACAACATTTCTCTGAGGCATAAAATCAAACATTTGACGTGCGTCGCGCAAATCACCGCATTTACAGTACATATCAATGAGAGCAGAGGACACAAAAATGTCAGATTCTAACGCAAAGAGCAAGGCCTGCTGGTGGGCTTGCCTGCCGGAACGGAGATCATATAGCGCGGAGCAGGATTTGATGACGCAGGGAAATGTAGACCTGGTGGGGCTGAGAGAGAGCTTTCGCATGGACGAGAAGGCGCGGAGAGCCTCGACGGAGAAGCCACTGCGAGCCAAGTCGGCGATGACGGAGTTCCAGTTGGAAACATTGGTACTGTCTACGTACTTGATAAACCAAGCTCTGAGGTTGTTGGAGTTGTTTTTGTTGTCGGGGACTGAAACTGAAGAAGAAGAAGAATATTGGTGGTTTCTCAAGAGCTTCTTCGCGGGAGTTATGGTGAAGAAAGAAGAAAAGTAGAGGTTTGGGAGCTTCATTCGATAGTAGTATTAGAGATTGGTTTGGGCATCTTGTTTTGTTTTTGCACATGAAAAGGAAAATGCTTCGTTCTGTTGTGTATGTTTTGAAACTTGTTTTGGAGCCAAGTTTGTTGCTTACCTTGCAATCTAAAGATTGTTGCTTACCTTGCAATCTAAAGAACAACTTCTTGTATTTTTATGATCTTGGCCTCGAGTGGAATTTTGGAGAAAAGAGAAGCACATAAAACAAACCTAAACAATATTGCTGGTTGTAGCGGTGGTAATTCGTGTCATGTGTCGGGTTTGTGTCATGCTAGAATCATATTAATTTTTGTCTTTTTCAACCTGTACGCGACCCACAATACGAAAATTTATTTAAAATGCAATACAAACACAACACGGACTCGTAATTGGTTGACACGGCACAAATTAAAATTAACACGTGACTCGAAATTGACCCGCGACTTGAACTAAACTCGCAGCACGAATTTGACCCAAATAGAACCCGCAACTTGAATTTAACACAAAAACCAATTCAATTTAAGTAAATTATATCCCAAATTCATTAAAAAAAACTACGGGAATAATAATTTACCTTCAACAAGAACATACAATTGACAAAACAACAAGTTTTAAGGTTTGTTTTCAAATCCACAATCATAAAAATAAACTTCCAACTCATGTGCAAAGTCCACAATCATAGTTAGGCAAAGTTCTATTATAAACATCTTAATAAAGTCCATGAATCCAAACACAAACATAAAAAAAATCTAAATTCAAATAATACATCACCAACAAAATGATGAGTTCTAGTAGACAAATATAATAAAATAAATAGCCACACCAACATTAACAAAAAACAAACACAACAAGTGCAACTCAAACACATCCATAGTTAGAAGCTTGATCAACTGTTTTCTCCTCATCCATGTTGAGATCTACAACATTAACAAAAGACAACGAACCAGTATCACAAGTAGTAAGTATTTGACTAATATCTCTAGTTTCTGTACTTGGACAAGTTTTAATATACTTTAATAAATTTAATCACATCTTCATCACGCTCAATGTCCACATGAACTATATTCTCTAAATCAATATTCTCACTTTGCGCCTCAAGATCAACATGGTCCATCTATAAATTAAAAAAAAATACATAAGAATAATAATGCATAATAAGATAAAGAGAAATATTTTAAATTAAAATTAACACACATACATAAGCTTATACAATAACAAATTAATACTCACAAGAAAATTTTCTACACTCTTAATGCATCTCGACCTAAGAAAATATCATGATCTAAAAATGAGAGAAATAATAATTCAAAAACCAATTGAACTTACATGAAATTCAAACTAACTGATTTACTCCTTTTCACTATCCATGTATCAAGCCAAGCCATTGTCCTGAAAAACGAAAAGCAAATAAATTAAAAACAAAACCAAAATCAAATACAAAAAACAGAGAGAGGGAGGTACAACAATTGAAAGGCATATCTATGTGGATATCTTTGAGGTACTTAAGTTTCCAAAGCCAAAAACACGGGAAAAAAAAAAAAAAAAAAAAAGTTGTAAAGGCATAACACACATCAAATTAGCACACACACAGTTATAAAGGCATTCCATTCTTAAACAAACACATGAGATGAGAGAATGGAGAGATCAGAGAAGAATAAGAAGAAGAAGAAGAAACATACCACGGAGAATCGTAGATGAAGACAAAGAGGGAAAGATAGAATCGGAGATGAAGACGAAGAGGGAATGGCAGAATCAGAGAATAAGATCCACCGAAGAGGGAGATGAGAGAAGGGGTTAGGGTTTCTTTGAGGAGAGATGTGGTTAGGAGGCAGATCTAAAAGGCTAGAAGAGATACTTATGCTATGTGGGACTTTACAGTTTTTTTTTTCAAATGTCTGATCTAAAACAATTTTTGGGTCTAACACGGATCGTGTTTGGGTCGGACCCAAAATTGATCCGCATGAAAAACACAAGTCATGTTCGGGTCAAACTTGTGCAACCTGAAATTGACCCATTTTTTTTCAATGTCTAATTCAAGTCACCCGAATATGACCCGTCCCTTATTTTTCCAAACCCCAACCTATAAAATTCATATCATTTTTTAATCGTGTCGTCATGTCATTACCGGTATTGCTAGTCCTAGCTAGTTGGACACATAATCTAACTTGATTTCACACTACTCAATCAAGAAGGTATAAATTTGAATCCCCACCCAAGTTTAGGAAGAAAAAGAAAAAACCAAACAATTTATGGAACCTGTAAAAGGGCATTCCTATGAAATCTCTTACATTTACAAGACGAAAATAATGATTAGAAAAAAAAAAAAAAAAAAGCTTCCAGCTTTTATTCATATACAAAGATCCCATGATGGGAGTTGGGAAAATCTAGTTTAAAACAGCATAATTCATTTACTTACCTATTCATTAGTGTTTTTCTTTTTTCTTTTTTCTTTTTTCTTTTTTTTCTATTGGATATTAGCATCAGTAATTGGGTTGAACAAAGAAGGAAGCTTATAGTAGTTACATCGAGCTTTTTTTTCTTCTCCCTTGAAAGCTAATGTTGTGATTTATCTTTATCAAAAAAAAGAAGATCATATATGCGTTAACAGAAGTTTGTTAAATTGTCACCTTTTCTTTCCACACAATCTCTTCACTACTTGGCAAACACAATATACTTTTGGCTTTAACTATAGAAGATTAGTTCTCCTTTGCTCATAAAAAAGACAAGAAGAAGAAGAAGTGAAAACAATATCAGTCTGAAACTGAAAACCAAGCAATACATCTCATCTTTATTACAGACCCTCTTAAACAAAATAATAATTATAAGTAAATTAAAAAAAAAGACTCTCTGACCTTACGTTACAAGTGACGCGGTCAAATAGCATAATGCACTAATTTTGATACAAACAAGGCACACAGCACAGCAAAACACACTGCCATCCCTCCTCCATTGCACTCAGCGGCTGACGAAATTCTTCCCACAAACTCACCTGAGCTTGGAACTGGAGCAAATGCCTCTGTATTAGGCGACACCGCAGAACTCACTGGCTGCTGCGCACTTGGAGAAGGGAAGAACGACGACATATTGGGAGCGTTGTCCACATAAGGCAAAACAGCCGGAGAAGCCGAGATTGTGGGCACGCTTGTTGAAGACATGGCATGAAAATTAAGAAATAAGATGGTTAAGACTAAGAGAGTAAGGACGTTGGAGAAGATGGCCATGGGATACTTGAGAAAAAACAGCCAAATGAGAGAAAGGACAAGTGAGGGAGAGGGTGAAAGGATACAGAAATGTAAAATATTTATGTTTGGATACATTATGTGCCGTGGTGAGGGTGTGACACTTTTACTTTGGTGTGGTGGGCTTCACGGGAGAACAGTGGCAGTGAGTCTTTAATTGTTTGGTGTCTTTTTATGCTATATATATATATTTTTTAATTCAAACCCATTTTGTCTCTCTTGCACTGTCTTGGTGCTGTAGTAAGTAAAGGACAGATTCTTCTCCATAATGTGCATGTGGCATAGGCAACGGCTAATGCAGCTTATCATGCCTTATTTGACATTTTCACATAAAGTGTGGTCTTTTATATATTATTAAAAAAAAAAAGGAAATAGAGAAATGCTATTAAAAAAAAGGGGGAAAAAAAAAAAAGGAAGGGGGGGTGTTCAGATTTTAGGACAAAGGGGTCCGAAACTTAATGGTTGAAAGTTGAAACCCTCTAGTCTTGATCCATCCTATTGCCATGTCAATGTGAACGACATTCTGTTACCTAACATTCTAGTATATATGGATCCTACTATTGTTGAACACATTATGTACATGTGCAAAAAAAAAAAAAAAACACACACACACACACACGCACGCACGCATACACATGCACATGCATTATGTACTAGGGTAGTTCTATAGTGCTAGATTTGATTTAAGACACAAATGTAGGAACCTTTGGAATCATACCATAATTAGTTACTTTTACCACTATGACTTGATTTTCGTAAGACTAGTTAGGATGAAGTACATGTTACAGGTGAGGCAATTGTTGGTTTATCTGAAGTATCGTACAGGGAAGAAAAAGAGTCATATTCAGAACATCTAGTTGAACTAATCCAGATTCCTGCGTTAATCGTCACTCATCACCTTACTTTTGTAACATTAGCTGTTTCTCGGTTATCTTGTCTTCAAATATTATACTCCATTTAGTGAAACGGTTTGAGTTAAAATTTTTAAATTTAAGTTGGTTGAATTTTTAAAAATAAATTATAATTTTTGTTGACTTTTCAGAAAAAGACAAAAATTGATATGAAAATTTTGAGTTTAAGATGTTTCACCGTATGGAGCTTTAGAGTTGATTTAGGATTGTGAAGTTGCAAAACTATGACCACAAAAAGCTGCAAATGACTCTTTCTTGCAAGCAACTAAGGAGCATGGCTTCCTCTTTTTCTGTTTTTTTTTTTAAATAGATATGCTTTCCTCTTGTCCCTTTCCATATTGCCTATATCAAGAAAATAAATAAATAAATAAATAAAAGCTAGCATCCTCAAACCCCGCCGCTTTCTAAGAAAGTAGAAAGAATATTCCCAAAAGACCAATTACTGTACAATGTTTAAATAATAAGAAAAAAAAAATCTTGAAGATTCAGATTAAAGTAATGTAACCTTCAAGCTAGTGTCCAAACCATAAAATGCGTGAAGTTAAAAAGGATTAAATAGAAAGACTCACGTGGAATGGGACTGAGAGTCGTCCACTATAGTCTATAGCAGCTGCTGCCAACCAGCTTCACAGATTGAGGCAATCACAAAAAAGAAAGAAATATACCTGATGATTACATAACAAACCAAAATAATACAAAAATCAAAGAAAACATACATATATATGTATATTACGAGAAAATAGAATTAAAAAAAAAAAAAAAAAAAAAGCTTAAGACTGTTTTGGAAACGTAAACACACATGATCAGATCCATGCAAAAAGAGTAACATGAAAGTCACACCCAACTATGAGCCTATGACAATTCCATGCTTAAAGAACATGGAATTTTGAAGTTGAAGAAAATTAAAAAGAACATTGTTGTAACATGCATCGTCAACAAGGTCACGGAACAAAAATTTTCCAATTCCAAAAAGAAAAGGGAAGAGAAAAGAAAGTCATATTATAATTTTTCCTTACATTGTAGTAAGTTCACTAACTATAACTCCTGTGAATGCTACAGATCAAAAGAATCACCCAATATAAAGATCCAACTCCCACAACAATAAGTTTTCTTTCTGAGTTGGTAAATCTGAAAATAAAATAAATATGGCAAAGATTACAACAAAGCGCAAAAAATGTACTGCACTTTCTTTCAGTACCATCAATCGCTGACATATTTGTATCATTCCAATGGCAGGGCTTGCCCGATAATTGAGACCTCACTTCTCATTGGTCAATCTCGGGTTAAATAATCCAACTAGAGAAGCCTAAGGTGTGCGGTATCGTTCATCTTTTTTATCTGCCAACCGGTTTTCCACGAATGCTGCAACACCGTCACTGAGGAATCTTCTATGCAGATCTTATGCGACATTAGCGGGCTACAACCAAGAATTCCGGTGAGGAGACACTTAATTGGCACTGCGTGGCTGAAAACGCCGATACAAGATGGGGTATGGGCAAAGGAGGAACTCCTGCCACTTAAATCATGCGAGTTTAGATGGTTGGATTCTTGGGGGGAAATTTCATCCTCGGCGTCATGATCTCCAGTGGAAGTCATAATTTGCAGCCTGCTCTTCCCGGATTTTTTCCTCAGAAGAAGCCCCTGCCGCTGCCTCTGAAGTGTATCCCAATGAGGTCCTGCGAGAGATGGCCCTTCCCGGTCATGAATTGAATTGGTTAAAGAATGGGGATTGTGTAGTGCAAACCCTTGGTTCTCAATCTGATGGAGTGACGAGAAATCCGACCTTAACTTTTCAGGCAGTGCTAAGATTGTCCCGTTTAGGAAATCAACCATCCGGAATTCCACTTGCCTAAGTGACTCTCCGGATGGGGCAGAGAAATCAGGCTGAATACCGTCAATGAAGCTCAGAATCTCAGCTGAGTATATTTCTGAGCGGAGGCAGCCCTCCCAATGCCCCTGACTCATCTCCACAAGTGCATCCGAGGTTAGTATCTGTTCCTCTGAAAAGTTCATTTCCTGCATAATTTTATAGCTACGGGTGAATTCTTAAACTTAACAATAGCCCAAAAAAAAAAAAAGAGAATTCGAAATTCCTTCTTTGTTTTTTTTTTTTTTTTTTTTTTGTTGTATGTCCCGATGCATTTAGATAGCTTGAATCATCATAAGCGTCTAAAGAAATCAAGATGCAGAAAACTAAAAGAACGCAATTAGTATCAAATATAAAATCAAACATCATGCTCTCGATTGCTTGTATTGCATAACTTCAGTCTTGTTCAGTGATCATTGGATCATTTCACCGATTCTAGAGCCATGCATTAAAATAAAATATTCACCTTTCGAGGTTAAACAAGAAATTAGTTAACAACATGACAAAGCAAGAGTAAGGCATTCTAATTATGTCAGCCAGTTGTGACCAACAACAACATAGAAAGAAAAACTCCAATTGCAAAAAAACCAATATGTCGCATACTATCAAATAGCGAGACTTTCTCAAGCAAACAGATAGCAAACTTGTATACTTCCACAATACGTTTAGAGAATGTTTACCAATTCGAAATGGATTGTGATCGGAAAGGAAAAGGGTGTGTCAAGAAAAGAGAATCAAATATTTTTATTCAAGTGTATACTTGCCCGTTTGGAATTAGAATAGCATTCCTACTTTAGTAAGTAAACACATAAATGAAAGGAAGGGAAACACTCCCAAGGCCTTGTTCTAAAAATGAGATAAACTCGCTTCCTACATCCCTACATACGCTTTTAAGCATTCAATTTAAAGTCACAAAAAAACGAAAAATAGCTCAACAATGTACATAATTTACCCACCAAACAAAAAAAGAAGAAGAAGAAGAAGAAGAAGAAGAAGAAGAAGATTTGTCCTACTAAACAATTCCAATCAGTTGACTGTTCAAGAGCATATCCAGAACTTACAAATGGACAACTAAGCAATTTACCTGACTAGTTTTAGTAGTTCTACCGACAGATTGCAAAATTTGTAAACTTCCAGTTCCAAACTAGTTTTAGCTCCTAAACATCAAATAAATTTCACTTCCTACATTCCCATATATGCTCTCAAACATTGAATGAAGTTGCCAAAGATGAAAACTAGCTCAACAATGCAAATAATTTTCAAAAAATAGGTTTCTCCTACAAATCAATTCCATTTAATTGAAAGTTCCAAAACACAAATCCAGAACACTAATAAAGTTACCAAGTAGAACAAATACCTGACAAACAGAGATCGCCATGGATCGCGCCCGATCCAACGGCGATGAATACACGGCATTGAATCGGACGCCTTGGGAATTCAAGAATACCGCCAAGGCCCTGGCCTGGCGTTTCCCATTGGCCGTGAGCACCGCCTCGGGGCACCTTCCGGCGATCAAATCCGGCCTCAGACTCAGCTGGCACTCGCCATGGCTGATCAAAAAGACCTCCGTGGTCACCGCCATCGCAGCCGCAGCCGACGCCAGCCGATCCTCCTCCACCATCGAGAAGCTCCGCGAGAACACGGAATGCGGCGGAGGCGGAGGCGGAGGAGGAGGAGGGGCAAGGACGTTGTAAGGGTCCCAGACCTTGATCGAGGGACCCAGGCGCGGGGTCCCGAGGGAGGAGAGCTGGGGAGAAAGCGGGGAGGCGGAGGAGTGGCAGGGAAGCATCTCGGGCTCCTGTTGGAGGACCTTCTTCACCAAATGGTTGTTGTCCACAGCCCGCCTCCTCCGATTGGGGTCGCCATTGTGGTGATCCTGATCCTCCTCTGGTCCCTCCTCTTCTTCTTCGTCTTCTTCTTCCTCGTCGGAATCTTCTGGTACTTGGACGGACTGGGAAGAACCCATTGGGGAAGAATGGTGGGGGGCTAAACCCTAATTCGAAGCCTTCGAATCAGAAACCTTCTTCTTCTTTTTCTTCAGAGGCGGATTCTGAATCTGATCATGCATTGTAGCGCATTTGGAACCCCCAAAAAATAAATTACAAAAAAAAAAAAAAGGAGCGAGAAATCTAGGGTTCGTGGCGATCGTGAGATCCGTGGAGAGTTAAGAATTGAATTGAATTGAATTAAATTAAATTAAATTAAATAAGGGGGGAAAATGGTGGTTTTGTGGGTGAGAAGAAAGGCAAGAAATCACCAAAAGGGTAGGGTTGTTATTGTCATGTTATTGGAAGAGAGTGTGTGAAGAAGTTGCATGTCATTTATTTATTTAATTCGGTTTTTTCACTTCGAGAGAGTGGAAAAATAAATTCAAAAAAGAAATACACAGGGGAAACGACATTTTATGGGACTTCTAAGCTACAAGTTCTGAGTACGTGGATGGGAGTGATCTGTAATGTTATAGAGACGGATTTTATTTTATTATTTTTTCAAAAAGAAAACAAAAGAAATACATTTAAGTCAAAAGAAAAATATTTAATGGTTTGATCTAAGTTTTCATTTTGGAAACGATACAACATTGATATCCGTTTTTGTACGAAGTCTCTTCCTAAAGCCCAAGTCCAATATTCATGTCCGGCAACACAATTAGGCTCCTTTCGCGAACCCAGATTAGCTTGGGGAACTCGCGTGGGGTTTGTTTTTTTAGTAAGGATAACTTGGGAGCATGTCATAAAAATAGGGAAGGTTACAGTGAGAGTCTCTACCGGTAAAATCCCTTTTTTAACTGTTAAGATTTAATTGAACGGTTAAAATATTATTGGTGTACCATACTTACCACACACCTCATCTCATATTACTCTTTCCACCTCAAGTCTTCTCCGGCAGCGACGACCTTTCTTATGTCGCCCGCGACCACCCCACACCTTAGCCCTCCCCCACTCTCTAACCTTTGGCACCCCCCCAGCCCTCCCCCGCCGGCCCCCAGCCCGCCCCTTGGCCCCCAGCTTGCACGGTACGCCCCCCACCCAAGGCCCCCCTCCCCCGGCCTCCCCCCACCCCCGACAACCCCCCTGGCCCCCTCTTTCTTTTCCCCTTGCTCTCTCTTTATTCCACCCCCGGGGGGAGTCGCGGGTGGGGGTTGGATGGGGGGGCGCCAGGCTGCCAGGGGTGGGGGGGCCGATGGCCGAGAAAAGAAAGAGAGGAAAAGAGAGAGAAAGGGGAGGAGAAAGAGGGGGGCCAGGGGGGCGGAAGGGTAGGGGGAGGTTGAGGACGGGGGGCCTGGGGTGGGGGCAAGCTGGGGGGCCGGGGGGCGGGCTGGGGGCCGGTGGGGGAGGGCTGGGGGTGGTGCCGGAGGTCAGGGAGTGGGGGAGGGCTAAGGTGGGGGGCAACCGAGGCTTGGTCGCCTGTGTCGGGGCAGTCGCCGGAGGCGAGGAAAAGGTCATCGGTGCTGGAGAAGACTTGGGGTGGGAAGAGTAATATGAGATGAGGTGTATGGTAAGTATGATATACCAATAATATTTCAACCGTTCGATTAAATCTAACGGTTAAAAAATGGGCTTTACCGATAGAGACTCTCAAAACTTGTCATGACGTCATAAACTTTAATAAAAATTTCTTTAATTTCTTTCTCTCTTCCCCCCTTCCCTCACACGAAACCCATTCCCCTCTCTCTTTCTCTCTCTCCCATCGGTTTGAACTAGCACCTCCTCACCAGAAATAAGCCGCCGCCACGAAGATCAAATCAGCCTCCAACTTTGAGATCGGCACAGAAAAGAAGCCGCCGCCGCCACGACATTGGATCCACCTCCAGCCTCACGATCGGTGTCGGAACCGAATCCGTATCCAGCTTTGCGATTGGTGCCGGAAAGAAATGTCGCCACAACGAATGAATTCACCTCCAGCCTCGCATCGGCGCTGGAACCGGATCCGCCTCCAGCCTTGCGATCAGAGCTGTAGCAAGCATGCGTGATCGTAGTTATCTCTGTCGGTGTCACGAGATCGGCCATCGCAATCTGAGCTCGGACAAATCAATATTGCATTAACATGACATAAAAAAATAATATTAGATCAATATAATATAAAATTAAATTAAAATTTATATCATATTAATAAAGATAAAATAATTTATGAAAAAAAATCATTTAACCTAATTTTCTTTAAAAAAAAAAAAAAAAGGTTATGAAACCGGGCTTCTAATCCAAAGTGACCCAAAATATGCCCCATGTCTAATAGCGTAATTCCTAATGGCCCAAAAGGCCGAAGGAATAGGTTGTAGGAATTTCCCCTAAAGGTGTTCACCCTTTACAATGATTAAGATAATTCCTTATTTTTAATCAATCTCCGCAGAACGCCTGACCTTGCTACAGACATTGGTCATACCTTCCAAAGATAGTAAGGGAAGTATTGAATCAAGTCAAAAGTAACTTTTAGAAGCTTCTCAGTATCCGAAACACTGAAGATTAGTCTCGGTCAAATTTTCTTACTCGCATCTCTTTCTATTTTTGACAATCCTTAAATCCCACACATTAAAGCATCATTACCTTTAATACTAAAATGGAATGAAAAGTTTTAGAGAGACTCTCTGAAACTTAAGAGTATATCTATTTCAAATTACCTCTAAAGTGATCGAGGGCTTCCCTTATAAATAGCTCGTATTTTCTTTTGGATATACTATATAGTTCAACTCACAATTAAGTCAATCCATTTTTTAAAAAAATAACACTAAGAAGCTAATAAACCCATCTATTAGCATTAGATATCCATAAACTCCATCATTTTCATCAGCCATTCAAATATGAAAATTCTCCATAAATCACGAGTGTTCATCTTTGGAAGCAATTTGTGTTCACCGCCAACAGAAAAAAACGACACAACATATTTCAAACGACACAAAATCTTATAAACGGCAAAAAAAGTTACAAAACATTAGTTAAAAAGACAACAAAAATAAACACGACAACAGCCAGGGGGAACGATTGACAACATGAGAACAACAAAACCCAGGACGAGGACAAAGGTAAACAACTTAAGACAGGCATTGAAAACAAAAGAACCGTGGAAAAGCGACATAAACTCGTACCTGTGTGTATGTGCGAGAGAGAGGATAAAAAGATGAAAAACATAAAAAAAACGAC
The DNA here is from genome assembly GCA_025413025.1 of Ficus hispida. Lineage (NCBI taxonomy): Eukaryota > Viridiplantae > Streptophyta > Magnoliopsida > Rosales > Moraceae > Ficus > Ficus hispida. Next base: position 31,771,312 of record CM046365.1, read on the forward strand.
ACAAAACTCAAAACGAATAAAATTAAACAAAAAAACAAAATAAATAAAAAACTACCTATATTTAATAACGAGAAAGAACGACAAGCAACTAATCTGAAATACACTGACAAAAAAAAAAAAAAAAAAAGAAGGGAAAAAAAAGCAAAAAAACAACAACATCATTACATGGACGGCTGGATTGAGATATACTTTTAACATCATCATAATATATATATGCATAGTATTCTAATATAATCTCCATACATACTGTTTGTTTCATAAACTACTCCCTAGTTAAACGCTTTTTATATATGGTGGAAACATTTGAATAAAATAAAATACTTATATTTATTTATATAATATCCAATCATCTCTCATGGCTTAAATAAATAATTGCAGTTAAGAGACAATAATCTCGCTTTCCACATTGTAGGTTTGCTGTCTGATCTTTGTCTCACTAGATCAATATACTATTCTCTCGCTCGTTTCTTTAATTTCCAAGTTAATTATATATAATTTGCACCAAATTGTGCAACTTTATTTTGCTTTGTATTAGTAGATATCTCTTTATTTATTTTATCATTATTATTCATTAATTTCTTTATTCTCTTTTATTGCCATAATGCCATGGCATCCTTATTTATTTTTTTTTTTTCTCCCAATATGGGTTGGCCAATTATGGGTGCCTAAGGCTAACACCACTATACCTCTCCATCGCTCTTAATCTTTGCCCCCTAATTTACCATCCCCTTCCCTAATTTTATTTTTGCTATATATAAATCCATATTTAATGATAAAATCACAAATCTTAATTTGTTAATTACGTAAATGTGGTTTCAAAATTCAAATATGGCAATGCTATAGTGAATAAGAAGTTATTGTCTTCTTTTTTTTTTTTTCACAATAATTTAACGATAGACATATGTAGTTAAATATAACTTTATAAATAAATGAAAAACAATCGCAATTCTAAATCATTAACTACAATGATATCGTCTAATGTCTTTTTTCATTTTCATTTTTCGATCTCCAATTTCTATGTATTTTTTATTCTTTAATTGATATATATATATATATATATATACATATGTAGTGAGGCGCCAACAAGAGTTTGTAGAACTTGATGTGTGCACTAGAATTTGTTTGATGGACAGAAATATATGATAATTATTGCACACCAAACTGATGTTATTGCTTTGGTGTGTGTTTCTCTCTTGGTCTAGAATAATGGCCTACCTACTGCTGTCTCTTACTAAGAATATGTTGTCTGCAGTATATTATTCATGTGACTTGTTGTGATCAAATACTTGTTCTCAAAACTATTGAAAATGCTCCTGATCATTATTAATGGTCCCCCCATTTTTCTTTAATAAGAGAGAAAAAGATGAGTAGATAGAATAAGTATGTGAACGATTTTAACATTCGAAAAAATATAGTCTCTATTTTAATCTCAAGTATTATAGAGATCAGAAAAGAAACTATATTCCATATCAAACACAATAAAAAAAAATGTCATCTCATTCTTCTTTGGTAATATACATTTCTTTCCTTCTATTTTTTCCATGCATCCTTTCTTTACTTCCCCACCCCATTTTTCTCCCTCTATTTTTTTCCTCCTACTTTCATATATAGGGTGTGGTATACATATGGGACCATTACAAATGGGGAAAAAAAATGGTATAGTATATGTAGCCCCTATAGAGTAGTCTTTACAAAAAGTAATCTTTTGGGGGGGGGGGGGGGGGGGAAGAGAGGAAGAAGAAGAAGAGGAAGAGGTCCAGACTCCAGCTAAGCTAGCAAAATATAATAACTTGCGTGAGAATCCGCCATATGATGTGATCCTTCGATGATATATATACATATATATATATATATATACATATTCTACACTAGTGTTTGGGATTGCATCTTCTATTTATTAATAATTCATTCAACACCACTTAACTGCTCTACAGCTGGCTTTTTATCTAGTTTGATTTAATTTATTCTTTTATATTTATGTATTATACTTTCTTTTAATTATTTCGCTAATCATATGTCGCGACCTGCCGTCTAATATTTCTAATAAAGTCCAAAATTTCTTGTTTTGTTTTTGTTTTTAGCTGCATAATGAAAGACCAAAACTGCCGATTAGCTTTTTGAAAAACTCACGAAAAAGAGAATGAGAAGGAACACAATCATTAAGGCTAAAGAGATAGCTTTTTTATTTTTTTCTTCTTTTTTGGGAGCCTAAGATCTAGATTTTATTGCGGATGTTATTGATTTGATTCTGGATGTTAATTGTCAAAAAAAGCTGCATGTTTTTCAATATTTGTAATTTGGTTTAAAAGCAATTTTTGGACAGTGCCTGATTATCTGATGTTTAGGCCCCTCTCATCATTTATTTAAGATTTTGGGGGTTGATTTTTTTTTTTTTGAAGGTATGCATTTTTTCTTTAAAAAAAAAAAAAGAAATTGATACTGTAAATTAAATGGCATAAATTTTTCTAACATTCTTTTTTTTTTTTTGGCAAGGGTAATTTTCTAACATAATTTTTTTTAAAGGATTCTCTAGCATACGTGGCAGAAGAAAGGAACTTTAAGACACTCGTTGATTACGTTTTTTTTTTTTTTTTTTGAGGCGTTTATTACGTTTATTTTAATTACAAATCTAATAAAGCAGACAAATTTATATTGTTTTAATTCTTTAAATTCTCTTTCCTAGGAAAAAAAATATTTAAATTCTTTAACTATAGTTTGAGTGCATTGTCCCATATAGAAAGTAAGAGTGCTTTAAAATTTTCAAGGCTTTGTTTGATGCCCGCACTCCTACACATTCCTTGTGAATATGCATGACATATTTTTATGTATACATACTTTGTAAATATGCATTTTTATACGTAAATTGAAAAAATTATTGTATATAAGACTAGTGGTTTTTTTTTTTTTTTGTTAAAAAAAAAAAAGGTAGTCATGAGGCTTACCAGTTACCGAGCATATAATTTCGATTCCCTACTTGTGTTTGAAGATAGGTCATTAAATAGGAGAGACAGCGGCAGTTACAAAGCCATGTTTTAAACTAGCTTCTCTCTCTCTCTCCCCTCGCCATAATTTTTCTCTATTTACATATATATATATATATATATCTGCATGAAAATTCGTGTTGAGTAACTGCATATAAATATATATATGTGTGTGTGTGTGTGTGTGTGTACATGTAGATATTTCGTAAAAGGGTACTTGTTGGTAGTTGCTACTGCTTCTGTTGTCCCAATAAATATAGTTTGCCTAACTTCATCTTCCACTTCTCAGATCCGCCATTAACGTTTTCAAATCCGAATATATATATATATATATATATATCGACCTTCTTCTTCTTCTTTTCACCGCCGAGACATGCTCAGATCATTTTCCAGGTTTTTGTTAATCTCTACTTTTTTACTCTCTGATCTCTCTCTCTCTCTCTCTCTCTCTCTCTCTCTATATATATATATAGGGTCTAAATTTTCACTTCTCACTCTCCCTCTATATATATATGGGGTCTAAATTTTCACTTCTCAGTATAAGAAAAAAGCATTTTCGTTGCTAAACATGTTGATAAATGCAATTAACTGATTAACAAGCCCGTCTAATTAGTTATAATTAATTAATTTATTCACATGATAATTTGTTTTTTTTTTTTTTGTGTGTATATATATTTTTATATTTACAGAGAGTTTAAGTCGGTCGCCATTAATGGTTTGGTTTGTAAGGGCACCACAAGGCTTCATTCAACCACGGCCTCTGCAAGGTAAATTTTTTTTTTTTTTTTTTTACACTTTTCATTTAACATATTTATTATTCCTTTTTTTTTTTTCCCTCTGAAAATTCATTATTTAGTTCCCAGAAATCTAAATCAAAACCTTGGATTTGTTAATTGGTAATTAGTGTTGAACTTTTTAGGAGTCTTTCTTTCTTTTAGATGCTTCTTTTATTTAATGTCCTGATTTTTTTACTTATTAATTGGTTCATAATTTGGGGACTGTTGTTCCTTTGACTTTCAATTGTTTAATATTTTTTCCCTCTTTTTTTCCGGCAAATGCTACTTATATGCTGGTTTGTGATAGCATTTTTGAGGATTTTTTTTTATAAATATGATTTCACGTTTTTTTTTTAATACTGAATAATTGTATGCAGTTGTGTGTTTTGTCTTTCTGATGGCCAGCAATTGAATCTTGATTCAAAACTTCAAAAGGCTTTTGCACCACCTCGTTGAATATTTCCAAATAAATAATTAAATAAAAGAAGTAATTAAGTCAACGTCATGGCCACTAAATTTCAAAACTAATCCAATTTCTCTTTTTATGGATTCAAAGTTATCTCTTTTTTTAAATTTAAAAAAAAAAGGACTTGTTTGATTTCAGGTTACTTGTCTGTTCTTTTTACATACACGAAGCTCAAATTGTTGCGCTATTGCTTGTTCAACTTTTTTTTTTTTTTTTTTTTTTCCCTTCTCCTGAATTCTAATAATTTGGTGTTTCTTTTCAATTTTTTTTAGGGAAATTTTCCCGTCAATATTAACTGCTAGGAGAAGAAAGAAAAAAAGGGTTTAAGAGTGAAAATATGTATATAAATGTGTATATGTCGGGGCATGCACATGCAAAGGAACAAATATAGCAGATAAAAGTTATAATGACTTGGCAGCATTTGGTACTAATTTGACACTTAGGACATGGTAAGTCTAAAATACCCTTAATTCAGAAAAAGTCTAAAAAAAAAACCAGCTGGCCTGGAGATGCAGGCATTGATCAGAAAAATAATAACAAGAATGAAAGGAAGGTGTTCTTCTGAACCCTGAACCCTGAATTGGGTGGATGTGACTCATAGTCATGTATGTATATAAGCATTTTGAAAAGGAAAATATGGATTTTTAAAAAATTCAAATGTGAAAGTGATAGCTGTCTCTTGTGTTTGCAATATTTGTGGATCATATGTGGTGTGGCTTTTAATTTGCATGTTCTGGTGGCGTATATTTAGCAAGTAGCAACAACCCCCATTTACTTTAACTTTTCCTTTTCAATGATTTTAAATCCTAGTCAACTGTCTCATATTATTATGCTTCTCTTATTCGTTTTGCGGAGTTATTCTTTCTTTCATATAATTGCTACTCTCCAGTTTTGGACAAATTGAAAGTTCTCATATATAAATACATAGCACAGAGAGATTAACCAATAAAATAAAATAAAGTAAAACAAAGATATAGCGGAATAGAATCAAGGTAAAAGAGTAAGAGCCACTAGTAAAGTAAAAATATAACCAAGGAACTAAAAAACCATTAGAAGATGAATCGGAGTATTTACGGGAAAATTTTTTTTTTTTTTTTGAATTCAGACGAAGAAAATCGGAAATTTCGATATTTATTAATCTGAATGACAGTTACAATAAGTAAGTTATTCATTTAGATTTAAATTCATAATTCTAAGAGAAAATTATAACCAATACTTTTAAATTAAATACTTAACATAAAATTATCATAATAAATAACTATGCAAGTTCTCTAAATTGTAATCTTTATTCCAATCAAGCTCTTCTGGTCAGATACTTCTCTTATCACAAGTGTAGGAGTCCAATAGATCTTTAGTTCATTAGTATCTTGTCACATAATCCTCCATATTATTATCATATTTATGAGAACTTTTACATTCATGCCCTAATATTGAAGACTTACCCTCTGTTTGAAAAACATATCCAATTGAAAAATTTTTACAAAAAAAGTGGTTTTACCAATTTTTTTTTCATTATTTTCTCAGTTTGAAAAAAAAAAAAACTATCCCATTTTCAAATTTATTTTATACAATACCATTTAAAAAAAATGAAAAGATAGAAAATATTGCACTTCTATAAGATATTAGATTTGAGAATTAAATGTAGGTTTTGCATCTAAATTTAGAGAAAATAAGATGTGACATAATATTACCTGGCTCTCTAGTGGGATCAGCCATAAGACACATGTAAGAACTCGAATTTTCTATTGCCAAAAATTAATGACTAGCTCTCTCTCCATTAGTCGTTTTTTAATCTAAATTGATAATTGAGAGAGGGAAGAGAGAGAGAGAGAGACTTAAGCAAAAAAAAGAAATTAAAATTTTTTTAATCGTAAAAAGAGAGTTATAGAGATAGAGTTGGTATAGCCAATTAATCCAGAAATGGATGCCTCCCGTGTGGTATATGAATCATTCACAAAATAGATTATTAATATATTCTGATCAATACTGTAGAGACCACTCGAACCCAAACAATTTAGTAAGGAGAACCAATTTCCCACCGATCCAATTAAAAGATGTTGGTAAGAAAAAGAAATCTAAATTGAATTGGGTGGCTTTTTGATTATTTCATGATTCTCTCCATTTTCTCTGGTCAAGAACTGAATTTGGATGCAAGGAGAAGTGGTCCACAACTTCATCAGACAACCAAAGATAATGTTGTTGATGGAGGGTGATGGAGATTAGGCATCACCATCATCATTATTGTGAACATTCGTTATTCTCACATACTAACATATGGCTTCCTTCCTCCCTCTTTTTCAGATGATAAGACTATTTTGCTTTCGTATATGTAAATATCTCTCTATATATGTTCATGCATGTGTGTGTTATTTTCTCTTTGTCCATTATTGATGATTGTCTGTTCTCACACCAAAAACAGGCTAGAAGGAAAGGTCGCCTTGATAACAGGGGGTGCAAGTGGGCTTGGTAAGGCCGCGGCCCACAAGTTCATCCAAAATGGGGCCCAAGTTATACTAGCAGACATCAATACTGAGTTGGGCCCCCAAGTTGCGAATGACCTGGGCCCGTCAGCCCACTTTGTTCGGTGCGATGTTATGGACGAGGCCCAAGTTGCGGAAGCTGTCGAGGCCGCTGTTGCCCGCCACGGAAAGCTCGATATCATGTACAACAATGCCGGAATAGTAGGCCCGGTACTCCCACCGAGCATCGCCGAGCTTGATCTCGATACTTTCGATCGGGTCATGAGGATCAATGTTCGAGGAACGGTAGCGGGGATAAAACATGCGGCCCGAGTCATGATCCCTGTGGGATCGGGCTCCATTCTATGTACGGCGAGCATGAGCGGGCTTTTGGGTGGTCTCGGGCCTCATCCCTATGCGATTTCAAAATTCACAATACCAGGGATAGTGAAGTTTGTGGCCTCGGAGCTATGTCGGACTGGGGTCCGGATCAATTGCATCTCGCCAGGCCCAATTGCAACACCACTCTCCGTGGGACAAATAGCCCAATTTTACCCAGGAGCAACAGCGGAGCAAGTGGCCCAAATTGTGAATGGGATAGGGGAGCTAAAGGGGGCAAAGTGCGAGGAAATTGATGTGGCCCAAGCAGCTGTGTATCTGGCATCGGATGAGTCCAAGTACATAACAGGTCATAACCTTGTGGTGGATGGAGGGTACACCTGCTATAAAGATATTAAATTACCTTCTCCAGATCAAATTTTGCAATCATAAAAACATTATTGTGTTACCTTACTTTATATGGTGTGTCTTTTCCCCCCCCTCGCTTGGTTTTTTATGGAACCTTATTTTAGTGGAGCCAATTGACTATGGCTATGTTATGCACCATATATATGTATAATTTGCTTGATCTTAAGAAGTAAGGGCAAGTTTAGTATTGTCGTGCTCTCGTATAATAATTATTGCTAATTATGTTACGAGTGACCACCTCTAATCTACTCGGTAAAACCAAAAGGCTTAAATTGCTATATTGTTTTGAAAAAAAATATATATAAAACAACCTCCAGCTCTTCAACAATAAACCCAAACAAAAAATGGAAATGAAGGTTGCCACAATTTGTATTTGGAAATGAGTAAGCAATGGAAAACCAAGAGAGAGGAGGAAGCAGTAGTTGAGTTCCAAAAAAAAAAAAAAAAATTGCAACGAGCAATGAATAGATAATAAATGCGGTGGGGGAGGGAGCAAAGTTAATGTTGGAGAGCGAGAGAGCGAGAGAGAGAGAGAGAGAGGTACAATATGGGTTTGTGAGTGTGTGTGGTTCTATTTGGTCACGAGACACACTATCCGCTTATTAATGAGGGTTGCCCACCCCCCGCCCGGGTCCCTCAGCATAAGGGCATTTCAAAAAGAGCTTCATAATGTTCCTCTAGTTATTGCCCAATATTACGATGCTACTTTCAAACCAAATACTACATGCGCGCGCGCGCACACACACACACCGCGACTGAGCTAGAAAATCTTTTCTGAAGGTGTGAACAAATTTTCAAATTTAAAGTGTTCAACTTCATATCTTTCTTTTATTCGTATTTATATTCTAATTTTACTTATTTTATAAAGTCTAAACTATAGGAATTTAAATTTTAAATTTGTAATTGTGTATATTTAGAAGTCAAATCTTGGGATATAATTGAAATTTTTACAAAAATCTAAACAAATTTTATAAGCATAAAATTTCAGGGGGCAAAATTAGTACATTATTTGAAATACTTCTTTTATTGGGGTTAAAACATAAAAATGCCCATTCGGCCAGTGGCTCCGCCTTTATATGTATATATGTACTACTTGCTTATATACACACTTTTATACATATATATACGGAGTTAGTTTGGGATTAACGTGCTTTTGGGGGTTGGGGTGGGGGGTATGAGATCGTCGGTGCCAGGGAAGGGGGGCGCAAGAGCCCAAATCGAGTGGGGGGGCGACCAAATCTACACAGCGAGGGTGGGGTGGGGTGGGGTGGTCAGAGCTTGCCAGTTCAGCAGGGGGGCGGCCTAAGGTCGGCGCCAATTATTTGCAAAGGGTGGGGGGAAGGACAGGGAGGGAGGGAGGGAGGGAGGGAGGGACATGGGGATGGGAGAGACAGAGGGATTTTTGAGATATTGAAGAGAATTTTAGTCTTTTACTACAAAAATGATCATTCAAATAAGATTCCGTTAGCAATTTAATAGAGTTTGATGAAAATGATTGTAATGGTCAAGAAAGTAGGAACGTGAGGTTATCTCGGTCAAAAAAAAAAAAGAACAGAGATCAAACCGTTATCTTTTAAAAAGTTCATAAACTATTTAGGCAGATTATATGCAAATAACAAATCCTAACTTTTTTAAATAACAATTAATATGCATTAACATTTATATAAATGATTTTTGAGTACTTTTAATAAACATAGTATTTAAAGCACAGTTTGTGCAAAGGTTTTATTACCAAACCCACCCCACTATACCTCCCTTGCTCGATCTTACTTATTTTCAAGTAAATTTTTAATTAATCTAAGTTAGGTAATATTGAGTTAGGATATGCATGGTTATGAGGAGTATCGATCGAGTATATAGAGATTAGTTGGTTAACAGTCATGATTAGTTATATGCTGCTTGTAATAGTTGGTTTGGAGTACTATTTGTACACGTGTCCTCTTGTAAGTTCTTAGTAGACAATTATTTGAGTGATGATTGTGTTAATAAATTAAACCTCTCTTCAGTTTCCGAATTCAATGATGAATATAGGTTATGTATTCATCCATATAATTAATCAATGTTTGGTTCTTTTAATTTAAGAGAGATAATGACTTCCCTAACCCTAATAGTTATCAGCAAATTAAACGTCCAAATTGTAATTCTTCTTCTACTATATTCTACATGGCTTCTTCGGGTAATGTCAAATCCATAATACACCCTATTAGGGTAATATAAGATGATTATGAGCAAAAAAAAGGTAATATAAGATGACAATTCTAATGACAACATGATCTGTTTGTTGGACAAACCGCCAAGTCAGAATAACGCAACCAAGCGGCGAGGATGACCATACACTCCGATTTTGGCGTTGCATATATTGCAAATTGCAATATGTCCTGCGCGTGGACATGCTCAACTAGTAGTAGACTATAGTAGACGTTATTATTCAGTCATACATATGTGTGCGTATATGTATATATATATATATATTTAGTTTGGTTATAATAATTAGTGGGTGGTCACTTCTCTCTCTCTTAATTTCTTGTCTGAATTAGTTGCATGTCTGCCACGTCTATATTTTATCTCCAGACAGACTCCAGTTTTAACATCCACAGTGGTATTAGCTAGAATCACGAGAATGGAGAGGACTCCAAGTTTAAGTTATAAAAGTTTGATCAGACAAAAGAAAAAAAAAAAAAATATATATATATATATATATATATATTTAAAAACAAATCGAACCAGAAATTCAGGGCTGCCGAAGCCCACTCTGTGCTTTTGCGTCAAACACGAAAGTTTCTCAAATCCAAAGCCCAATCAATACGCTACCCCATTATAATTGGTACCTTCATTATTATTATTGTGAATATTGTTATTTGCTTTGGCACATCGACTATATAATATATATGTATACATACAGAGTTCCGTTAAAGGTGTCCGTAAATTTGTCTCTCTCTCATGCGCATTTAATGATCATCATCGTCTTGAAAAAAAAAAAAAAAAAAACAAACAAACAAAAAAGCCTGCAAAAGGAAGAGGTTGGCGACGAGCATCACATTGCGAATATGGCTGCTAATTGCCATTGATCCATGATCTCGTTTCTTGTAGTGGGACCCAAATGCATTATCGGACGACGATGAGGAAGCCACGTAACTGAATTCCCAAGAGTTTGGAAGTTGATTTGTAATATACGTTAATTGAGAGGAACAAAGTGGGAAGAGAAGAAAGATAAAATAATACATAATAGTGACGCTGACCATTATCGCGATAGCGAATTTTTAAGTCTAGTAGTTTTCCCTATTGTAGTTTTTTTTTTTTTTTTTGGTGGGGGGGGGGGGGGGGGGGGGGGGGTGGGGTGGGGGGGTGTTGTTGGTTTGAAAGATTGAGGGAGGCCGGGAGTAGGTGCGGTGAATAGAAAGGAATCACGGGAAACTTGGGTGATGTTGTGGAAAATTTATTCCGAAAATTAAAAGAGTTTTTTGCTTTTTACTAGTTGCATGGCAAGAATGGCATATAATATATATATATATATATATATATATATGAAATATGGGATTATCCTTGTATGAGAAAGCCCCCACACTTGTGCTTTTATTGCCGCCCAATCCTCACTCTTCATCTCTTCATTTTGTGGGATCCACTTTATTAACAATTATATATGTTGCATTTTCATTCCCTTTAATTTATTACCTCCGCATTTAACTCTCTCTGGTTTTTTTTTTTTTATTTCATTTAAATAAATGAAGGGAGAGGAAATCAAAGCTACTAATAATGTTGGTGCATAGGATAGGATAAGGGGGATGTATTTTTGAAAATTTCAAGCTTCTAATTATTAACTGTATATACATACTTTTTAGCTCAGCATATGAGTTATGGTCCTGCATGCAAGGGCTGATCATGAACAATTTGATTACGTTTGTCAGAACTCAGAAACAATTGGCAATTCAAAATGAACTATAATAGTAATAAAGACTGGCTCTTGTTTTAATTTTAACTTAAAATTTTCATTTTAGATTTATCTCTTTTTAAAAAGTTAAAAAAAATTATAATTAATTTTTAAAAAATTATTCAATTTCAATGTTAAGGATTTATTTGGTTGGTTAATTTATTTTAAATTAAACTGTACTTTTTTCATCATATTTTTTATCTTTTTTGAAAATTTTTTTTGTCTTTTCTGAAAAAATCAATAAAAATTACTATGTAAACTTAAAAATCTCAACTCAACTCAAACTGAACTCATTCACCAAACACCCCCTAAATTTTTAACTCCAACTGACAAATCAAACGTATCCTAAGACACAACCAATGTCATTTGAACATTATTAATCACGTGCTGGTATCAGATTCCATGTTTATCCTCCTCTAACGTTTCCAAGTTAATTAAGTGTTTAAAAATAAAATTTTTTAAATTGAAAATTATAATTTAAAGTTGATTAATTAATATAAAGAAATATTAATAATGATTTTGACTAAATAATTAATATAAAATACATTAGAAAAGAGAATCACGATTACCGAAAAAAAATCCATCTAAATATAAATGTTTTATCAAACGAACATATCATATATATAAATATAATGACGTAATACATCTAGTATGCTGAATAATTTCTCTTTAATTCTTTACATATGGAGTTAAGTTGCTTGCACTCGAATAACTTTCTTTTAACTTTTTTATAGTTGCAATCTTATGTGGTAAGGACAACAACCACTGATAAACTTGTTTGCAAAATTCACTTTTTTAAAATTTTTTTTATTTAATGTTGTGATAATAAGTCAGACAATATTTGATACACTGTCAAATTAAGATGTAATATGTATTTTTTTGGAATTCAATTAAGATGTTAATATTATATTTGACATTTGAGGATAAATGTCATATTCATACTCTTTTGTCTTAAACATAAGATTGTTATTAACATTTTGTCTTAAACATATAGAAGATAGTTATTAACATTTATTGATGTTAGTTTTTTTTTTATAACTATTGAAGATATATTTTTTTTTTGGTGAATGATTGAAGAGAATCAAGAGATTAGTGATGATGAAAGTGTTTTTTTTTTTTTTGGTAAGTAATTGGTGATGGTAGTTAGATATGAGATTATTGATGATTTTTTTTTTCCTTGGGCAGTAGATTAGTGATAGTGGCTAATACATGCGTAATTATCTAATTCGAAATTCCACTTAAACCTTGACAAGAAAGATAGTACAAATATCATTATTCTATTTGGCAGTAACGTATGGTCAAATTTGTAACAAACTAACTATCATTTCAGAGCAGTTATCTTAATAACATGTCTGCAAGGAGCGTTATTTAGTTACTAATTAAATTAGTAACAACTATTGCAAGAAATTATTATTTAAAAAAAGAAAAAGAACAAATATTAGAGAATTTCACATCACAACCGTCGATATTGTGGACCCATTGTCCAATGATGGAATCTACGATATGCAAGTGAGCTAACATATTTTCTGTACCAGCACCCTTTTCCCGCGTAGGACTCGATGCTTCTCTTTCAGCCGTTACATTTCGCTTTTAAACTGACAACTTGAGCAAACTGAACAGGGAGAGAAAAACAAAAAAAAAAAAGATAAATATAACAACAACTTTCAAAAATATGTGCGAAATTATCACGGTTTTTGTAGGGGTAAATTTGTCCGGATAACAAAACATTCCATTATACTAGCAATAAATTTAACCATTTCTTACTAATAATAAATAATAATAAATATTGAATGAAGATATAATATTCAAAAAAATATACAGACACACACACGCATATATATATATATATAACTTCTGGTGGAATACTTTTTGACAACATAAAAGAGACCTATTTTTTCTAAATAAAAAAGTGAGCATTAATTATAACTTCTTTCATAGAATAAATTTATCTACACCATAAAGAGTAATTGAATAAAATGGTTTATAAACTCTTTACAAGAGGTTAGTTGGATCCTTATTTTATTTTATTTTTGACTAAAAAGATTTTAAACTCTTAAAATATTGATCATTATAGTCCTTTTCGTCTAAATCTGTTAAATTTCTAATGGAATAAATCATATATAATATATATTATCAGATTTGTAAGGATATTTTAGTAATATAATAATAATTAATTTAACAAAAAATTTTAAAAAAATCATAAAAAAATAAAAATTCCTCCTTCTCTCTTTTCAATCTTTCCTCTCTCTCTCTTTATTTCTCAATACCTAGATCGACGTCACTAGTGACACCGTGGAGGGGGGAGATCGGCGACAAAGAAAAAGGGGGCGTGAGTTCTATGACGGGGAAAGGGTGGGTTGGTCTTTGGGGTTGCGTTAGGCTAACTGCGGCCGGGAGGGGGAGGGGGAGGTGGGCGAGAACTAATCTATGAGGAGGGGGAGACGGTGAATCTAGGGGGAGGAGGGGGCACGGAAGGCCATGATGAATCTGTTAGGGAGGGGGACGGCGAATCTGTGAGGTGGGTGGGGGGGGGGGGGGGGGAGGGGGGACCCGATGGCAAATTTGTGTGGGGTGGGGGGACGGCGACGAATCTATGTGATGGTGGGGGTGCTGTCGTTGGTTGCCTGCAAAGGTGGCAGGATTTTTAGGAGATTAAATGGCATTTTGGTCTTTTTATTATTTAAATTATGATTTGAGTAACATTCTGTTAGAAATTTAACAGTTTTGGAGATAAATGACTATAATGATCAATATTTTAAGAGTTCAGGATCTTCTTGGTTAAAAATAAAAAATAAAATAGGGAGCAACCGTCATCTTTTAAAGAGTTCATGAACTATTTAGACTAATTATTTGAGGATGAAAGCATTAAAAAAATTACTAGAACTGAACTTTAATGGATATTGATGAACTAAGTTTAGATTTTGATAAAAAAAAAAATCCTATTAATGTTGTATAATTCTAGACTACCATTTCTTTTGCTATCAAATTATGTTTTTTTATTTTTACTTCGAACAACTGTTAAAATATGTTTGAATTTTTTTACTTTAAAAATGTGGATTCAAATTCATGATTTCATATAATAAAAAAATCAAGTTTAAAATTATTGCAAGATTATGATGCCATCATTCAAAAATATTTTAAACTTGAAAATTTTTGAAATCTATTATTGTGTCGATATAGTACATTAACATGAAATTTTTGCCATGAAAGGAGAGAACCTAAGGCAATTAGAGGGGTAAATATGTCAGAGGGCAAAATGGTAAAAAAGAGGAGACGAAAAAGATAGCAAAGGAAAGGAACAGCAGAGAGCAGAGTACGGCACAGCAGAACAAAGCAAAGCAAAGAGAAAAACACACAATAAGATGATGATAAAATCCCCATACAAAGAATACCCCCAAGTTTACTCTATACCAGCTGCCCAGCACAGCTCTTTCCAATCCATTCATTCATTTGCAGCTCAGCTTTAGCCATCCACAACCAGTACTACTGCTCCTACTACCACTAACTACATAGCCCATAACGTTCTTTCAATCTCAATCTCTCTCTCTTTTCATTTCTTTCTTTCTTTTCCCCTCAGAAACAACAGAAGAAAAGTGAAAAAAAGCACCAAAAAAAAAAAAAAAAAAAAAAAAAAACCGATGCTCTGAGCTCTGCATAAAGTCACCTTCCTTTTCTTCTCTCTCTAAGACTGTAAGTCTGCAACTGCAACTTCTCTCTCTCCTTCTCTTCGTTGATAATGCTACCGAGGTCCAACGGCGCCGTTTGGATGGACGGCGACGAAGAGGAGGCGTCGTCGTCCTGGACCAAGACCACCACCACTGCCAACAACAACAACGACGTCGGCAACAACAAGGCCGCGGAGGAAGAAGACATGGCCGCCGCCATGGGAGGTGTTGTTTCCTCGTTCTCCTCCTTCAAATCCATGCTCGAGGGCGACTGGTACATGGGCAATCCTCTCAACAACATCCACGGCGGCGGCCTCCACGGCTTCTCCGGCGATCATGGCAACCTACTCCTTCAGCCAATCGACTCCTCCGCCTCCTGCTCTCCCTCTCAGCCCCCGGCGCCCTTCCCTCTCGACCAGTCCCAGCAACAACATCCTCATTCGTTTCTCCCTCCCAAGTCCTGCTACTCCTCTCTCCTAAATTTCGACAATGGCGGCTTCGATTTGAGCGCCTGCGAGAGTTCGGGGTTTCTCCTCGGTCCTGCTTCCTCCAATTCCCCTGTTTTGATGGGCTTCGCCGGCCTCAACAACTCCGAGCTGAGTTCCAGCTCCGAGTTCGGGACCTCCACGACTCGGTTTCTCCCTCCTCCACCACCGCCTCCTCCTCTCTCGTCCTCTGACCCCACCGCAATCGGCGGATATAGCCCCCCGGATTTCGAGGGTTTCGATAATGGCTCTGCGAATTCCAACAATATGTTTCTAAACAGGGCTAAAGTTCTGAGGCCTCTGGAGGTTTTCCCTCCGGTGGGGGCACAGCCGACTCTGTTCCAGAAGCGAGCGGCGGCGCTGCGGCAGAACTTCGGGGGAGGTGATAGCGTTAGTCTGGGGAATCTGGAGGTTTCGGGGTTGGAGAGTAGTAAGAGGAGGAAGAGGAGTGAGTACGAGGGTGAGATTGAGGAGGCAAGTCTTGACATATCTGGGTTGAATTATGACTCCGACGAGGGTAACGAGTACAGCAAAGCGGTGGAGGAGAATGCGAAGAGCAATTCGAATGCGAACAGCACTGTGACCGGAGGAGTTGATCAGAAGGGGAAGAAGAAGGGGTTGCCGGCGAAGAATTTGATGGCGGAGAGACGGCGGAGGAAGAAGCTTAATGACCGGCTGTACATGCTTAGGTCTGTTGTGCCCAAAATCAGCAAGGTATGGAATTAGAATTTTTGTGCTCTCTTCATATCAAGACATAATTATTAACTCCCTTTCTGTTTCTTCGCTTTTGTTTCTCTAGTTTAAAAATATATCACTTGGTTCACGTGTTCCTGGTTTTTTAAGTTGTTCCCCCACTTTGTGTTGAGAATTCTTTAATTGGCATATGAAGTAGGCCACCTGAGTTTGCTCATGAAGAGATTTTGTTAACTCTTGAAGCAATTTATTACCATCTTTATGTGAAAAGTGTGATCTTTCTTGACCAATATTCGATTGAGAAATGAAGTTATGAGTATTATTTCATGGGGAAGTCAAGGTGTCTTAGTATAAGCTAGAAAATTTTCTATGAAAAATGTGATCTTTCTTGAAGAGTATGTCCCAAAAGAAATAATCCCACGGGGAAGTCATGGGGTCAGAGTGTAAGCTTCAGGCAATGATCCGGAGTTTCTTGTGGTGGCCGCTTTTTAAGTGCTTTTTTACCAGTCATGATTCTTGCTGATATTTCCGTTTTGGTCCCAGATGGACAGAGCTTCAATACTTGGGGATGCCATCGACTACTTGAAGGAGCTACTGCAGAGGATCAATGATCTGCACAATGAACTGGAGTCGACCCCGCCAGGCTCCTTGCTGCCGCCTTCCACAAGCTTTCACCCTTTGACGCCCACGCCACCGACCCTTCCTTGCCGTATCAAGGAAGAACTCTTCCCTGGCTCCTTACCCAGCCCTAAAAACCAACCTGTGAGAGTATGTATTTTATTAACATTTCAATATCTTTTTAAGCATTATCAGTGTCAAACTTGTGTTCTTTAATTGTTTTGATCTTCGAGAACTTGAACAAGAACATTAATGCAAAGTCTATATTCACTGACATATCCAATCGATTATTATAGTTTTCATTGTCAGTCTTTGTAAGTGGATGTATCTCTAATGTTCCTAAATCTAAAGCATCAAAACCTTAGGAGTGATTTCTGATCTTGTAGGTTGAGGTTCGGCTGAGGGAAGGGAGAGCTGTCAACATCCACATGTTTTGTGCTCGCAGACCCGGTCTCTTGCTCTCCACTATGAGGGCTTTGGACAATCTTGGGTTGGACATCCAGCAAGCTGTGATCAGCTGCTTCAATGGGTTTGCTTTAGATGTGTTCCGAGCTGAGGTATTCTTCTCTGCCACCAAATAGTTTTCATTCTCTCTTATCACTACCTGCATATCCCCTTTGACTATGGAACAGACACAATAAAAAGATCGACCACATACAGCCTTTTTTTTTTTTTTGGTTCATTTATTAAATAAGTTTCTGGTGTGAAGTTTGATTTCTTCACTTGCAGATTTCTATATGCAATCTAGTGCCACCAAGATTCATCGATGAAGTCTTCTGATTTTGAGTTTGAGTTGATTGTTTGCTTTCGATTGTTTAAAACAACTCATTTAATGAAAACGAACCAACCTTTAAGTGCCTTTTGTCTTACCTTTCTTCCGAAACTCAAAGTTGCATCATCTTTTATACGAAGTGCTTTGAACGGTTCCAAAAGAAATCTTAGTTAGTTTCTTTTTTTTTTTTTTTTTCCCAACTCATCAGCAATGCAGGGAAGGCCAGGAAGTGCTGCCGGAGCAAATCAAGGCAGTGCTTTTGGATTCAGCTGGCTGCCATGGTATGATGTGACTAAACTAAACTAAACTAAACTAAACTAAACTAAAACTGAACTAAACTCTCAAGTAGAGTTTGTAAGAAAAAAAGCACCGCAAAGCCCCCTTGCAAATTGAGACATGGAGATGAGGCACTAGTTTACTAGTTTCTACTTTCTTTCATACCCTCTCAAGGCTCAAAACAAGTAGAGTTTTTGTAAATGCAAATTGCTCTTCATTTCCCATTTGGTAAAGGTGCGTCCTCCCGTATTCCAAGCATAAATAGTAAGTAGGTCAGCCAAGCCAATGTCTGTAGTTTTTGGGTTAATCGTCTTTTTTACTTATTTAAACATTTCTCGTTCAAACTTCCTTTGTTGTTATTAGTAACTGTTAGCTGTTACAATAAAATTCTGATGTTTGAATTTGCTATTTTCTTTGCAATTCTACTCATTTGTGTTGCAATTTTATGTATTGTGCTTTATTGCCTTTATTGATGTTGGGGGCTTGAATTTCTTTTGGACGGCGACACAATAGCTCAAGAGAGACGGTGTTCCGTGGATTTTTCAAAAAAATTTTATCTTTTATTTTTATTTTTATTTTTATTTTTTAAATATGTAGTAAATAGCATATTTGAAGTAATTACTGGTTCTATACACCTCACGGTGTGTGGTTGTTGGCTTAACCTAAATGTAATATCATACCTGATTTTACCTAAAGATGTTGAGTTCAAATAATTTATATTTAAATTCTATATATATAGATATAACGTAATAGTAATTTCACATTTAATTTTGAAATATTTATAGATTTTCTCCCTTAGTTGAATTTTTAACGGAAAAATATGTGTGACACCCGTTAGCAACATGAGTTGGAGGGTGTTAAGTATGAAATTACAAAGTTATCCTTATAATTAGGTCAAAAGAGTAAGTATTTGGGATTGGTTGTTATTTTTTCCCATAATGTTCACTTATGTTTAACTTCGTAATTTCACATTTAATAAGAGTAACGAATGTTACGTGTGCTATCAATGAGTGTCATTTTATAATTTTATATTTAATACTGCTTTTAAGTGCGTTTTTTCATAAAATTTTAACTAAGGGGGGGAATCTGTAAATGTTTCAAAGTTCAGGAGAGGGGGAAGAACGATACAAATCAAAATGCAGGGGATATTTTGTGATAAGATCTAAAATTCAGGGGAGGGGGAGTGAAATTTATCCTTAAAATTTTCTTTTATCTTCAACTAAGAACAAAATTTTCATTTATCTTATTATTACTTTGAATATTTTAAAACCTTACTATTTATTTTAATCATTTTCATAAAAGTGCTCTTTATTACAATTTTTTATATTTTTCCTCTTTCTCCAAAAAATTTTGTGAAAAGAAATGTATGTATATTCTAAAAAATACACAGACACACACAAGAATGTCTTAAATTTGACATCTTATAATTATGCTTATTATGATTTTAAAATTGATAATTTTACTTAAAATATTAATATTTTAGACAAAATTATTAACTTTGATTTTAGAATAGATAAAATTATAATTAGGTATTCAAAACATAGCTCTCACCTTTTTTTTTCCCTTAAATGTACCTCTGTCAAGTTGAGAAAATGGGTCTTAGACAGCAATGGTGATTTGGGGTCTGGCATGTGTTGGTTAGTGGGCTGGAATTGATTGTTGGATGGTTTGACTTGAATGGGCTTGGCTTGTGGGTTCCTGTTTGTGTTCCCAAGGGATCACTAGTGTGGGCCTGCACCTGCTGGGCCCCGGCCTTGGCATTGAGGCCCGGCCCGCTATTGAGTGTTGACATTGGATGAAAAGGGCTCCTACAAGAGCAGGTGTCGGCAGAGTCAGTATTTGGAGGAAAAAAAAAAAAAGAAAATTATGTTAAAAACTAAAATAGACAAATAATTATGTTTTATTTTTTTTTTTCCATATAATTTATTTTGTGGTATGAACGAAGGGTGAGAGTAGTTTTTATGCCACCCCGCGAAAAAGAAGACACGGATGTAGTGTTATGGAGCTTAATTTACGCAATTGATCCATGCAAAGGCGGTGATTGATGTTGTTGTTGTTGTTGTGATTAATATTGGTGAACCAGGCTGGGATTTTTTAACTTGAAAGGAGTTGATTAAAAGTTTCAAGCGTCAACTTTTTTTTGTAAAATCATTTTTGTGTGAATACTATTTTGTAGTAGGGCCGGCAATTCCGGACACGACACGGTGACACGACACGAGAACGACACGTAATAAATGGGTTTGGACCGCGCGTTTAATAATTGGGTCGAAATTGGGTTGCACGTTTAACACGAAAATAAATGGGCCGGAAACGGGCTAACACGATTAACACGTTTAACATGTTTATGTTAGAATTTTCAAACTATTCTAAAGTTCTTTTTATAACAAGTATAGGCTCATTTGTGTGTTTGATACAAGACTAGAAAATAACTATTAAAGAATTTCCACTATTGAGACAATATAAATCAGAAGTTATGGAGATGTTGCTTCTAATATAAAATAATAAACTTATAATTAACTAGTTAACAATATAAAATTGTAAACAAATTATAGTTAGAGTTAACTAGTTAATAATATAAAATAGTAAACCTAATTATGTGTATATATTTGGATTAGGATATTAGGGTAATCTTATAGTTAACAAAGACATAAATTTATTAGGATGTAAAACAGTAAAACTTACTCATCATTTTGAAACTATATTTTTCAAATTTGAACTTCAACTTTCCAAATTCTTATTGACCATGAAACAAAAATTCAGAAATAATATTTAAATATTCTTGTCATCATTTCTGTATTTTTTACTTGTTGTCTTCAAATTGCTATTGTAGTTTATTCTTTTGCTTGTTGTTTAAAGCAACTAAGTATTTGACAATACTATAAAATATGTTTAACTCCAAAACTAGGGCCGGCAATTCCGGAAACGACACGGTGACACGACACGAGAACGACACGTAATAAATGGGTTTGGACCGCACGTTTAATAATTGGGTTGAAATTGGGTCGACACATTTAATACGAAATAAATGAGCTGAAAACGGGCTGGTCCGAACACGATCCGTGAACACAATTTGCCAGATCTATTTTGTAGCACACTAATAATTAAGAGCATTTAATGGAGTGAGAAAGACAGGTTACCTAATGCACGGCGGTAAAGAAAGAAGGAAAGAAAGAAAGAATGAATGACGTCATGATTTTGTAACATTTCAAGTTGCCTTTTTCTAGTGGTTGTCTTTTTTGTCGTCGTTTATTAGGCAATAAAATAGTAATATTGTATGCACTCATGCAATGTTTTCATTTTTCCCCTATTCAAAGAAAAACAAAACAAAACAAAACAAAAGAGATATTTGCATCTAAGGAAATAATGGAATGTGGGGACATAGAGAGTCGACACTCGACAGTGGTAGAAGTATTTTCTTATAACAAAAAAGTAGCTTAGACAATGTGAGATTCCACTAGAGTAGCATTCACGGCCGTTCCATTTTGGAATACATGCTTAACTTCCCGTAAAGAAAGCATGTATTGTCTCTCAACACTCGACATTACACCTTAACTAATCAATCAGATGACGAGTCATTGCTAATCTTGAGTCCGTTCAGGACAACGTTTTTCAGACGAAAAAAATACTATTAGGATTCAAAACTCCTAATTTTGTATCAAACTTTATATCTTTTTCATTTTCAAAACACTTGAACTTTAAAAGTACATAACTTTTTCATTTCGAATCAAAATGAGATGATTCTTATATCAGAATACTCACAACGATGAAATGAACGAGATAATATCTATTTTGTATATATATTTTTTCGAATGCATTTTAAATTTTTACAATATTTTTTATATCATCGAACTTTTCTAAAATTATTCCTCCTAAATACATATTTCCAATATAACCTCTAAAACTATGTTTCCAGATGTCTTGCCAAACGGGCCCTTAAAAGACCATGCGCTATTCATGATCATTGGCGCTGCATTAACACAAAGAAAAATTCTTAAAAAACCATCATCAATACTAAACACCATTATAAATATAAATAAAAGATAAATCTCGTTTATAAAATAAGATTCATATCCTTTTTATAGATGGTGAGTCACGCTACGGGTACTTTCGTATCAACAAACTCTTGAATCCTAATCATAATGGGATATCTGAAATTAAGATGCCGATGGTTGATGTTGGGTTGGTCCCTCTGAGATCATAACTAAATTAAAATATATGTACACACACACACATTTGTTTGGGGTGTTAGGATAGGCCATTGGCCGGGGGAGACCACAGTTTTTAAAGTGGTGCAGGGACCACCTGAATTTCACTCACCCTCCAACACCCACACGGATGAAATGCTTATCTATGGCCATCCCAGCCCCTCTTCCCCCGGAGGCAGAAGGTCCACGTCGGATCCAATCATTCCCTCTTTAATTTAATTCAATTTAATTTTGTTTATAACTTATTTGAAAAGAAACCATCCTCACTTTCAAAACCTACCCCACAAATATGTACAAACTTAAAAAAAAAAAAAAAAAAAAAAAAAACTATACGTTAAACGCAAATCACATTTTCTATCAGCAGCTGCATTATCAACTGGAAAAATGACATCTTCACGGGGCCAAATTAGTGAGTCTGGCGTTGCAAATTAAACAAATTTGGATAAAAATATATGATGATCCATAATACGTAGAGATTATTTGACAATTCGTAAAAATATATAGTAATTGGTACTACTACTACCAACTTAAGGGAGTAAACTGTAATTGTATTGAAAACCGCCAAACAATCTTACATGTTTGTCCAAAGATTCGTCCACAAAAAACGCACAAAAACGATTGAAAATCGGTACAAATGCGAAAAATGTACCGCCGCCGGTGATATTTAGTAAAATTTTAATTTTTTTTTTTAATTACGGAATCAGTGAGCTGAGATTCAACTAGCAAAAAAATAAAAAATCAGGGAGCCGAGATTCAAGCAGCAAAAAAAAAAAAAAAAAAAAAAAATCAGTGAGCTGAGATTCAACCAGCCAAAAAAAAAAAAAAAAAAAAAGAAAATCAGTGAGCTGAGATTCAACCAGCAAAAAAATAAAAATAAAAAATCAGTGTGCTGAGATTCAACCAACCAAAAAAAAAAAAAAAGAGATTAATTTGAGGAATTCCTCCAAAATGATGTACCTTATTTCATTTTGACTCATAAATTATCATAATTATCAAAACTGTTCAGAATGCTACCTGATATATGTTCAACAACTCAAATTACCCATTTCATCTATTTTTGTTTATCTATTAAATAAAATTAGTGACATGGCATGTTTTTCAAGATTAAATAAATTTATTTTAACATATAAACCATATTTATTAAAAAATTAACAAAAAGCAAATTAACCACCATAAAATAGATTTTTTTTCCTCTCACTCCTCTTCTCTCTCGTGTTCTCTCTCTCAAGATATGCTCTCCCCACTCGGCAGCCAAGAGAACAAAACAAATACCCATAGAAGTACTTACAGTCAATTACATAAGGACCATTCCAAAAGGGGGGTGGGGGGTAAAAGAAAAAGAAAATTAGAGAACCAAAAAAAAAAAAAAAAAAAAAAACTCATGTCGCCTGGTGTGCACTTCGCGGCCAGGTGGGGAGAGCCGTAGTTGGGTGAGCTCGCCGAAGGAGGGGAGTTGATGTGGGTGGGTGGTCAACCGGGCAGCGCGTCAGAGTTACCGGTGGTGCAACACTAGACGAAGGTCTGCTCGTCACCCCACGCCCCCATGGATTTCTCGCAGCGCTCGCAGGGACGGCATTCTGGAGGCTCTAAGTTCGCGAGGGTAGACAATTGTGGATAGTGAGCGCAAAGGCAAGGAAGGTGGGAGGGAGAGGGGGAGAGAGAGAGACAGAGAGAGGCGACAGTGAGAGAGATTAGTTTGTTTTTTTTATTAATATTTTTTACTAATAAGAATTTGTAGTTTTAAATATATTTGATTACTTTTAAATGTATGATGCCATCAGTAATCTGTTAAATTTTATAACGGAAATTGATGCACAAGAGCGTTTGAATGATTTTATATAAATTAAGGGGTATTTTAAATGATTTTGATAATTTAAAGGGTAAAATAAAATAAAATATATAGTTTTTGGGTATTTATGAAATTAATAAAAAAAATCAGTAAAGTTAGATATGATATGTTTAGTGAATGAGTTTAAATTAATTCACTTTTTATAAAATTAATTATAATTTTTATTAATTAAAAAAAAGATAAAAATTAAAATGAAAAACATAAATTTAAAACTTATTTATCAAATTCATCTTATATTTAACATGATTAATTTTAATTAAATAATGTTTTTTCATCTTAATTTTTATTTTTTTAAAAAATTAATAAAATTTATAATTAATTTTTAAAAATTATTCCATTCGAATTTAAAAATTTTATTTTATCTCGTACCTGATCTCCATACGAAACGAATTCCCTAGTATTTCGTTGACAAACGTGTGGACAGTAAGCAGGGTGGCTTGACCAAGCGGTCAGAACCCAACAAACGACAGTGAGTATATGACTTTATATTGGTTCGCAGAAAATTCGGGACACGGTTTTTTTTTTTTTTTGTTTGCAAAAAAAAAAAAAAAAAAACATGAAGAAGAAGAAGTAGAAGAAAGCACGTTTATTTATAAGCAAGTGGAAAGAAAAGAAGGGCAACCATGAACAACAAATTAGAAAGAAAGGGAGGCGGCGAGTGGGTTAAGGACTAGAAGGTTTTACCATTTTCCTCTCTCTCTCTCTCTCTCTCTCTCTCTAACATACATTCCGTTTATTTTAGAGAGAGAGGGAGACAAGCATTGAAGCTCGCTCGCTTGCTGGCGGTCTAAAGTGATCAGCGCGTAGCTCTCTCTGACGGATCTCTCTCTCGCATAAACCCTAGGACACCTTCTCCTACCTCAATTGTTGAAGATCTCATCCGTTTCTTCTTCTTTTGTTTTTGTTTTTGAGCCATTTCATTTCTTCGCAGCTCGGTGTTTTCGAGGTCTTTCTCTTTCTCTTTCTTTCTTCTTTCTTTCTTTCCTTTTCTTTGAATGTTCGGAAGAAATAACGTTTAAGTGGATGAATTAGGAAAAGAATTAGTGCATTTTGATTCTCTGAAGTTATTCGATTTGTTGAGCTGCTGAAATTTGTTCTTTCTTTTATGTTCTTTTATTAATATCTTTCTTTCTCTTTGTATGTTCGAAAGATTTTACCTTTGTAATTACTATGATTAAATGAAAAAAAAAAAAAAACAATTTGATTCGTATTTTCATTTAACAAGTGCTTGTTTATAAAGGTAATAGATTTGTGGTTCTTTCTTTGTCATTTATTTATTTTCCTTCAAATGTTGGAAAAATGCAACCTTTGTAATTGCAATGATTGAATGGTAAAAAAGTGCATTTTTGATTCATTTTATTCGTAACTTCTTGTTCTTGATCTTATTCGATTTGTGTTTGTGGAGTTCTTCGCAGGTTGAGTTGCTGAAATCGGTTGTTTTAACTTGTTTCTGTTTTTTCGGGAAAAATCTCTTAAAGATCTCCAATCTAAAGAAGCAATTGCATTTTGAGTCAAATTTGTCGAAAAATCTTTTGCTGTAATAAAAGTAACAATAAACAAGATTCACTTTTTGTTCTGGACCTAATTTGAGGCTTGTTTAACGACAATGGAGACTGCATTGCAATATAGTGGAGCCTCCTCATTGAGGTCTCTGCAACACCCACCTGTGACGTCTTGTCGCCTCCATTTCTCAACTTCGTTGTGTTCCAACTATAAGGGGTGGTGTACCACTGCGAAAAAACAGTCATGTAGGAGTAGAGTTTTGAGAGTCAGTTGCAAAGGAAGAGGAGTGTTGGATGTGATAGAAATAAAAACACAGTTGGAGAATCAGAGTGTCGGTGAAAGTGAAAATCAGTTTACGTGTGTCATGAAGTTTGGCGGATCATCTGTTGCCTCTGCCGAGAGGATGAGAGAGGTGGCTGAGCTTATAATTAGTTTTCCAGAGGAGAGGCCTGTCATTGTTCTCTCTGCTATGGGCAAGACGACTAACAAACTTTTGCTGGTATTGGTTTCTCTCTCTCTCTCTCTCACTGTTGTTGTTCTTGTCGTCGTTTTTTTTTTTTGGGTCAATTGGTATCAAGGATGACAATGTTGGTATAGAGAGGAATATAGAGGCTTTGGACTTGTAGAAATATTGCTGAACAATATCTATGTCAATGTTCGTAAAAGTTTAAGCACGTCTAAAGCATAAGTAAAATATCGAAAAATGTTAAAAATTATTGGTTTTATTTCCTTGATGGGTTTGTGTTAAGATTTAATGGAAACGGTTTTTGATTCATTACTAGGCTGGAGAGAAAGCAGTCAGTTGCGGCATTACTAATGTCTCTGCTATAGAGGAGTTGAATTTCATCAGAGATTTGCATCTCAGGCAAGAAAATGGATGTTGTTTTGATCCTTTATTATTAAAGAATCTTCTAAAATCCAAATAGTATTTTAGGTTTTTCACTCACTGTAGGGTAGTATGTTTTATACAGGACAGTCGATGAACTTGGAATAGATAAGTCTTTCATTGCAAGTGAGTTTTTCTTTCCACTTGACATTTCTTCTATCGGTAAGTGCAATGTGCATGGCTTGATTGATTTTTAACATGAAAAAATGATATGCAGCATACCTGGACGAGTTGGAGCAACTGCTTAAGGGAATTGCTATGATGAAGGAGTTGACATTACGGACAAAAGACTATTTGATGTCGTTTGGAGAGTGCATGTCAACAAGGATTTTTTCAGCTTACTTAAATAAGATTCGTGTTAAAGCCCGCCAGGTATGTAGCTTATGAACTAATCAAAGTTGCAATGTTTATTAACTAATGAAAATTTTAGTGACTTATTTCAGTTATGGAATCATGATTTTGGAGTTGTCGATTGGTTAGGCTGTTATTTATGGTGGCAAGTTATAATGAATTCTGTTATTTTGCAGTATGATGCCTTTGAAATTGGTTTTATAACCACAGATGACTTCACAAATGCGGATATTATGGAAGCCACCTATCCAGCAGTTGCAAAAAGATTACATAGTGATTGGATAAGTGATCCTGCAATACCAGTTGTTACTGGCTTCCTTGGAAAGGTCTTTTTAGCTGGCTAACTGCTTCGTGCTCTTTTGAGTTTTGACAATAAACCTCAACTTAATAGCGTGGGTTATCGCTTCTTTTCTTGTTGTAGGGATGGAGGTCATGTGCAGTGACTACACTAGGTAGGGGTGGTAGTGATTTGACAGCCACAACTCTTGGTAAAGCATTGGGGTTGCGAGAAATTCAGGTGACTATCAAATTTCTCATCTCTAGTCATGATATTATGATTCTGATTTGACTATTTATCTCGTTTCTTATATAAGAAAAAGTCATAATCTTAAATTTTTAGAGAAACAGATTCAAAATTTCTATTTGTTTCTCGGACACGTAGAAATTGATAGTATAACATAGTCAAAGCTTAAGAAAAATTCTCGATTAGGATTCTAGTTTTTACTTTTGCACAAGTACCTTATTCTGTTCAGATGACTAGAGTATAAGAAACTATCCCCAATCTATTGCAGGTATGGAAGGATGTTGATGGTGTTTTAACCTGCGATCCTAACATATACCCACGCGCCAAACCTGTCCCTTTTTTGACATTTGATGAAGCTGCTGAACTTGCATATTTTGGTGCTCAGGTATCCTTATATTTTTCACCTTTTTCCCGGTTTTGAAAGTTAACTTTCCAGCTTCGCTTGTGTCAATAATAGACCAAATCCTGCTACTAAGGGGTCATGTATTTTAATCTATAGATTTATACTGTCTAATTCGGATGAATCTATTTCGTGTTTTGCTTTGTTGGGTGGTTCTTAGCAGTCTGTTTTGGTGTTTTTTTTTTTTTTTTTTTTTTTTTTTTTTTAATAAATAAAAAATGTGAATTTACCATTCCAATTATTGGAAACCACAATTTTCAAGTGGGATCAATATTGGGAAATTTTAGATCATTGAGTTACTCCAATTTGCAATGAACAAACAACTTAGTCTACGATGAAGCTTCTGTATCACATCCCGTGTTCCCAAGATTTGGGAACTGCTATTTGAGATGTATTATAACTATGTCTCATGGTTATATTTGTGCTTCGTGTATTTCAACTAAGCGGTGTGAAACTCGAAGCCATTAAAAGATATATGTAACGAAGCTATATGTAAGAAATGAACTTGAATTTTATATATATTTTTTGTTCCCATTTCAGGTCTTGCATCCGCAGTCCATGAGACCAGCTAGAGAGGGTGATGTTCCTGTGAGGGTTAAGAACTCTTATAACCCTAAAGCTCCAGGCACACTCATCACTCGGACAAGAGATATGAGTAAGGTATGTAACCACATTATCGAAGAAACTAAATTTTGTAACCGAGTAGAATAAGAAAACAATATTCAACCACTTGTCTAGCTGTTTTATTTATTTAGTTTACCTTTCTTAATTGCAGGCAGTACTTACTAGCATAGTTTTGAAGAGGAATGTAACCATGTTGGATATTGTTAGCACTCGCATGCTTGGTCAATATGGTTTCCTTGCTAAGGTAAGATAACAAACTTTAACCTTCATCTTTGTTCGGTGACTTGACTGTCATGTAATCTGACGGCAATATGTTTTTCCTAGGTATTTTCGATTTTTGAGGATTTGGGCATATCCGTTGATGTCGTAGCTACTAGTGAAGTTAGTATATCTTTGACATTGGATCCCTCAAAGCTGTGGAGCAGAGAGCTTATTCAGCAGGCAGGTGTATGACATCATGCTCAGCATTCATTTTCTATGACTATAAGCTGTATATAAGCATACGCAAACAATGTAAGTGTTACTATTTTGATCCTTTTTAAGCTTGAAACTGATCCTATCTAATATTTGACAGGAACTTGATCATGTTGTGGAAGAACTGGAGAAAATTGCTGTCGTCAATCTTCTTCAGCACAGATCAATCATCTCTCTCATTGGGAATGTGCAAAGATCATCGTTAATACTAGAAAAGGTTTCTGCGACTTGTCATGTTAGGAAAGCTTTTGTTCATGTCCTATTAACATTTGATTTGGTTTTCACTCCCTCGTATTATTTCAACAGGCATTTAACGTTCTTCGAACTAATGGAGTCAATGTTCAGATGATATCTCAAGGCGCATCCAAGGTTTAGTATGTTGCTATCTATAAGTTTACTTGAGCGATATTCTGGTTCTACAGTGCTTCCGTATCTGCATTAGTTATTTGTTACTCGTAACCATACATAAATTTAGTTTTCGGCTGCATGACGGCTCACTATTACTTGTTTTCTCTTTGGCTAGGTTAATATCTCATTGATAGTAAACGATGACGAAGCAGAGCATTGTGTTAGGGCTCTTCACCAGGCATTCTTTGGATTCTATAATAGTGAAAGTGTCGTGTCGAAACCGAATGGCACAAAAAATTCGGACTTTTAGATAATCAGTTTCGTCTGATGGGGAGTTCATTCTGTCTCCGAAGCTGATATCTCGTGTCAGATTAGGATTTAAGGTGTGGGATTGTTTCCCATTGTTGTAATCTGGGATTGTTGTAATGCTTTAATATGTAAGCCTTAGCTAGGTTTGAAACATTTACTATTGTTGCGTTTTGCTTCTCTTTCTTCAATGAGTAAAAATATTGGTTCCAAAGTCTTCTCTGCCTAATTTATGGCTTTAATGTGCATATTTGCCTTTTTTTTTTTGTTGTCTAAGCCTGCAACCACGTTAATAGATACAGTCGAACAGTTCGGATATGGAGGCACTTCCAGAAGCCAATAAAATTTTTAAAAAATAATAATAATGAACTAGCTTGTCTTTTTTTTTTTTTTAATTATTTTCTTTTTCTGGAAAAGAACAAAACTAGATGTTCAGCGTAATTCATTAAAAGAAGCCCATGAATTTTGGATGCCATCAAGACCACTTGCACCCCACGCAACCAACAGGATGAAAAAACGACATGTAAACATCGCATCAATTCAGACAAGGACATAAGCATAAAACGACATCGACCTACCAAATGCCAATACCCCCCGTAAGACGACACCATTACAAAACATAAAACCGAATTATCTGGAAAAACAAAAAATCATTACAATAACAACGAAAACGAAAACCTAAAACCGACATGAGCTGAAAAGAAGACGTTCAAAAAAACTTCTCAACAGCTTTAACTAGAAAATAATAACAATATGAAAAACGAATTATCTGAAAAACAAAAAATCATTAATTAGTTTAAAAAGCCCGGAAAAAATGCTGACAACATAAACTGAAAAAATTGAGAAAATAAAATATAAAACTTCAAAATATAATAGAAACAACAATAACCTCATAAGACGAATCGACTATGAAAATGGTATGAAAAACGAGAGTAACTTTGAAATCAATATTAACTGAAAACAAAGTAAAAAAAAAAAAAACGATTTCAATTAAAAGAACGGCATTCACATCAAAAAACGACAAGGATAATTAATATAAAACAATAAAAAAAAAAAAAGAAACGATGTATACATAGAATAGAATGTAAGAAGCAACATTAACTCAGAAAAACGACAATAAATTATCGATGATGAGCGACGTCGAGATAAAAACAACATTAACTTAGAAAACGACAAAATATTTAGAGGAGGAGGGGGGGAGGGGAGGGGGGGGGGGGGGGGGGGGTTGGGAAAGGAGAAGAAGAAGAGGAAGAGGAAGAAGGAAGGAGAAAATTACCCAAATAACCCATTGCTTTGCCCAGAAAAGTCAGTGGGCCTCCACTATTAGCCATTTTTGAGGCCCAGCGACCCAACCTAGCCCAATAGGGCTGTATATGTAGCCTAAACCCCGATGGAGGTCTAGGGTTTACACAACGATGGCGTGCACGATAGATTTTCGGTGCCTCGACGAAGGCTTCGGCGGCAAAACCTACAAACGCAAGAGAGAGGTCCAAACCAGCGACACCAACGATGCCGACGCCGCCATGGACGTAGATGACTCGTTTCCTCCGGCGGCAAAGAGATCGGCGGTGGCTTCTTCGGAGAATCCCGACAAACCTACATTCGGGAAGCCGACCTACGACGGCGTGATCGCGGGAAAGGTCTCGGGACGGAAGTGGAAGCAGCCGAGGAAGCGGCGGGCGTCGGCGGCGCTGGTGAGGAAGGGCCCGAATTTCGTGGAGAGGGCGAGGGAGAAGGAGGTGAAGAGGGCGTTCAGAGAGAGGAAGGAGGAGCTGAAGGAGGAGATAAGGAGGAACAAGGAGGAGAAGAGGAAGCTGAGGGAGGAGAGAGAGAAGAGGAAGAAGGAGAATATATTGAGGTCCGGTACCAAGCTCCAGAAGATCACGAATCCCAAGACGCTCCAGAGGATCGCCAAGTCGAAGGAGAAGAAGCTCCTCAAGGTTGTTCCTGATGATCTGCTCAAACCTAACAAGAAGAAACAAGGCTAGACTTTTAAACACTGTAATTTATCCAGAGCTCTTCTGTGGAATTTTGAGATGGAAATTTTGTTTTTGTCATACTTATTATTATTATTTTTTTGGTCCTGTTTTGTGGATGTTGAATGAAATGACTCCTTAATCTTTACGAAATCTTACATGAAAAATTGTACCTTGAATGTAGAATACTATTGAGTTTTGTAGAAGTAGAGTACTGTTGTTGTTCTAGTTTGATTACTCCTGATAAATTCTGATTTAGTTCGATAATGTACTTACTGGATGGATCGATTTCGTTGTGTTTGGGAGGTTATGCTTGCGATTGCCCTGAATTCTTAGGTAGAGGCTCTGCTCTTGCATTGTTATTTTATTTATTTAGTGACTGATAAATTAGCTGCGACAGAGGAATATACAGAAGTGGAAGTTTTGTGCTTTCGTTTGTTTCAAATTTGAATTATGATGCGCCTTTTTTACTTGGAGAGAGAAGTAGAAAATTGTGCTACTCATAACAAGGCCTGTCAAGTATGTATGTGACATAGCTGTTGAATTTCGTAACCATTTGTTCCTTTCATGGTTGAAGAAGTAACATCTTTTAATCTCAAAGCCTTCATCTTTTTTTTTTTTTTTTTCCCCTCCATTAGTTAGTTTCGAATCGAAGTTTTTAAGGATACCTCATGAAGAAATTATGATCCATTAAAGAAACCTTTTGTAATCTTTTCTTTTTGACAAGTTAAAAAGTGAGTAATACACATGATAATCTTGCCATATGTTCTCGGTTCCGAAGTAATTCAAAGCAAAACGATGCCTTTGGAAAGAAAAAAAGGCATCGTTATGCGCTCCTAGTCGAAGAGAGTCGTGCAAGGCTTTAGCCATCTTAATGCCTAGTGATGGGAGTTTTAGCATTGTTTTTGGCACATAGATCATGTACCCTACCTAGACTGTGATGAAATTACTAGCAAAAAAACTGATTAAATTCTAGTGTTTGAGCAAAGGGAGTCCTGTAATACTGTTCTACTTGTAATCAAGGTTTTAAAAGGCGAAAGCCAGATCGAGGTGCAGCCCTTGAACTTCAAACAAAGATCATAAAATTAAAGATAATTAAAGTAAATAACAGGTTTTTAAAAATATATGTAATAAGTAACAGATTTTTCTGATAAATAATTTATTTATGTCTGATTTTTTAAATAAATGATGCATTTACGTATCAGATAAATGATTTATTTATGTCTTGTAAATACATTATTTATTTAGTAAATTTTCTATTTGCATGATAAATTTACAATTTACTATAAATAATTTAAAAACATTTACAGCCATTAATAGATTAACTAAAATGCTGGAGTTGAAGATGGAGCGCAATGTAATTGTAGGAGGACTGGAAGGGGACGGCAAAGGGCACAAGTTTCCAACCAAGACCCAAATACCAGTTGAGCCACACTTAAGGCTCAAAATTTCTTGGGGAAAACACTTCCATGGTATATATTTAAAGATGATTATAATAATATAACATAAAAATTTGATACTATACAATATATTGTATAACACAAAAATGACATTAAAATAAAAATAAAATTTGTGTCATATTAATAAAAATGGAGGAATTTGTATTGTGTTATCAATGGTTGAAAAAAAAAAAAGTTGGATAATTTTCTCAATTTTTCTTATCATCACTTTTTTTTTTTTTTTTTTTTTTTTTTTTCAAATCCACACAAGGCCAGCAAGCCTCAAATGCCTCGAGGCATTTGGAGCCTTGACCCTTTGAGGCGCCCATTCCAACTTTATGTGCAGCCTTAGAAAATGAGTCTTATGTTTCGTTTGACATTTCAACTTAACTCCAATTAAACAGTATTTTTTTTCATATCAGTTTTTATCTTTTTCTGAAAATTCTATAAAAATTATAACTAGTTTTTGAAAAGTCAACCAATTCCAACTTAAAAATTTCATCTCCAACTGGGGAATCAAACACAAGCTTAAATTTGTAGGCATTTATTTGTTTTTCTAGGAAAATATATTTTGTCTAAGTTTAGGTTAAAACTGCAGTGAAGTCCCTTTTATATACCATATTGATAGAGCTCATTTTTAAACTGTTTAGATGTAATTGAACAGTTGAGATGATCCTTGTGTACGGTAATTATCATATACCTTACCTTACAGTTGTATTTGATAAAGAAAATTTAAAAATTTATGTCACCAAGGTCAGGATGAGGGGTCTCGAGTAGTTGGGGGGGGGGGGGGGGAGGGCAGATCTGGGAGGGGGGATCCGTCGCTGACGTCGGCGGGGAAGTCGCCAGCGTAGGGGAAGGGAATGGGTGGGTTATTTTTAACTTTTTTTTATTTTTTTTATTTATTAATCTATATTAATATGAGGTAAGATGTATGATAATTATGATACAGAAATAATATCTCAACTGTTCAATTACATCTTAACGGTTTAAAAAAAACTCTATTGATAGGATATGTAAAAGAGATTTTACTACAGCTTTACTCTCGCGTTTGTTTGTTTGTTTTCCCCTTTTCTTTCTTAGTTATAAGCTTGTATAAAATTTATGTTTATGAGATGATAAAAAATTCCTATTTAATAGAATATTTATAATCACACAGCCAAACAACAAACGATTATTTAACAATGAAACCTTATTCGAACAAGTACTTAAGATTATCAAAGCTCACTTTCCATCTTACTTTTACGTAATTAAATGTTACTTTTTGTCACAAGGTTGATAAACATTAATCACAATAGTTTGTGACTTAAACTTTTTCGCAAAAAGTTTTTAGTTAGGAAAATTTTTGATACAACTATTATTATTTCGTTTGACTAAAAATCTCATGCATGTCATACCTGACTTCATTATAAGGTGTTAAGTTTGAATCATAAAATCCCCAAGTTAAAAAAAAAAAATCTCGTGAGTAAAAGTTTTCACCCCACAAACTATAACTAAATGTATGTTAGTTACAAGATTACGACTAAAAGACATTTAATCACTTACAAACGTTGTGATTTAAAACATCAAAAGAAATGAAATTGTTGTGATTAAAAGTTATTTTTTAACAGATTTTGATTGGCTGGTACGGGTAAGATTATATATGCTGTAACCGGATTGAAAATCTAAAAATAATTTTTTAAGTATAAGATAGATCCGCTTCCAAAATCATGGAATAAGGACATAAAGATATATGGATATCTTTTTGCGTGGATTAGGACTTGATTGGATATTTTTTATTGCCGATCGGCAGTATGCTCAACAGTAAGTCATTTAACGTTCTTGCTCGGCAGTATGAGATCATCTTATACACGGTCCATATTATATACATATGTATGTTTAACTATTAATATAATATGCGTATATATATTTTCTTATACATACATAGAGAGATATATAAAAAAAAAAAAAAAAAATTGGCTTGGGAAAAAGAGAAAAAAAATCAATTCGTTGAAGCAAAAGCTGCGTCCCGCTCACTTCAGTAAAATAAACAAAGGAAAAGTTGTTTTGGTTTTGCCTCTTATTTATTTATTTATTTTGGAGCCTTTAGCAAATAAGAAAAAGGAGTAGGATTTTTGTTGTGTTCTGGTCGGTACAAGAATTCAATCGACGTTGGTTGCACTGAAAGACTTACTAGCCAGGCGCTGGCAAATGGTTGGTTACAATTATTGAGATTACAATAAAAAGTTGGGGGGGGGGGGGGGGGGGGGGTGGCGCGGTGGTAGGAGGAGCGCGGGACGGGGGTGTTGTTGAGCAAAAAACGTTCAACAAATGACTCATTTTAGTCCTTGAATAAGTAAAAAAATATATATATATATCTATGTTTCTATTCTAAAAATAAAAATCGACTTTTTTTTTAAGAAAAAAAATATTAAATCTAATTAGTTACCGGTAGATGAACAAATATATATTTAAATAGAAGATAAAATCCTTAATATATACATATGTAGGAGTTTACTTTACGAATAGCAAAAAGGGATAATAGATCTTAAGAGAGAGATTATACACGATGTTATCTGTGTCATCGGATTTTATCTTGAAAATCCTTAAAAATAATGGAGATGCACATGTTTCCAAAATCATGAAGAAGAATCGTGATTCCATTCCAATATTTATTATTGCCTTCTTCTGTATCTGTATGCTCAATAATTATATAATCATTTCATGTTCTTAAAATGCATGATGTGTATTCAATTTGTATATATTTGACTAATGAAATGTGCGTGTATAATATGAATATATTTAATGTTAATAGTAGTTATACATACACAATCGAGAGAGATCAAAATTTTTTTTTTAAATGCTTGAGAATAGAGAAAGACATACAATTCATTGAAGCAAAGCTGCGCCCTACTTTAGCAAAAGAAGGGGGAAAAAAAAGTGGTAAGATGTTTTGTTTTGTCAATGAAAGAAATAGATTTGTTTTCTTGTCTTGTTTTGTTTTGTATAATTCAGCACTGCCGGCTCTACCCCTTGGCCATTTAGGCCATTACTTAAGGCCCCACTGCAAATTAAGGCCTCCTATTAATTTTTGCTTTGGATTAATACTAGTTTAAAACATGTACAATGTACATTATTAGACATATTTGAAAAATTTTATCTAAATAGGAAAATAATATTTAAGTAAAAAATATTCAAAAAAATGATAAGAAAATCAACAAAGTACCTGAAAATAAAAATTTTAAAAAAAGAGACATTAAAAAAAGACCAAAAAGATAAGAGGACTAAAATATTAAAAATAAACCAATATAGATAAAGACTAAAATGAAAAAAAAACTGGGCCAAAAGAGGAAAAAAATAAAATTGAAGGACTAAAAAATCCACCTCCCTCACTCTCTCTCTCCCCCCCTCCCTCCCTAGCTCCTGTGTGTCAGTGAACAAAAAAAAAAAAAAACAAAAACAAAAACAAAAAACAATACAAAACCAAAAAAAGTACTCTCTCTCTCTCTCCCTTCGCCTGTGTAAGAAAGAAAAGAAAACCCCAGGACAAATTATCTCTCTCACCCTACTCCCACACACTCTCTCTCTCTCTTCAAAAGGTAAGTTTAGTCCAAAACACACATTTTGAACGAAATAGATGAATAGTATCATTTTGAGCTTTCTTATATGTATATTTTCTTTTAAAAAAATTATATAAAATAAATATTTCTTACATGGTAGCATTCATATTGGTGTGGCAATTGGCTATGGTAGCGCTTCCCATTAGCGTTATTTCTAGTAGTTACCTGGTGGTTGTGTGGAAGATCTCTGATAGAATTAGCAGGGAAGATCAGGAGAGAATACAACAAGGCTGGCAGTGTTGCAGAGCAGGCAATATCTTCCATTAGAACGGTTTATGCCTTTGGTGGAGAGAAAAAAAACTTTAAAAGAGTTCTCTGAAGCTCTCAATGGATCCACCAGATTGGTTAAGGCAGGGTTTGGTGAAAGGCTTGGGAATTGGAAGCAGCGCCGCTGTATTTGCTATTTGGGCTCTCTTGTCGTATTATGGCAGCGCATTGGTCATGTACCATGGCGCACAAGGAGGCAATATTTATGCTGCCGGTCTCTTCATTGTCCATGGTGGACTGTGAGTTCCAATATTTATAATAATGTCTCCCTCGGTTATATCCGTGGTCTAGTCTTTGACAAGTTTTCCTTGAAGAAAAAACGAAAAAAAAAAGAAAAATGTAGAATTGGTAAATACAATGTTTTATTGTCCTTGTTGTATAGGCCGGGGATTGGGTGCTGCTCTATCTAACATGAAGGACATAGGTGATGCATGTTGTGCCGGAAAACGTACAATGGAGATGATCAAAAGAATTCCCAAGATTGATTCAGAGGACAAGCATGGAATAATTTTGGAGGATGTATCTCGCGAAGTTGAATTTAAGCAAGTCACTTTCTCATAACCTTCAAGACCTGAAAGTGTAGTCTTCAGAAACTTTAACCTAACGATCCTGACAAGAAAGACTATTGCCTTGGTGGGGGCTAGTGGCTCTTGAAAATCGACGGTCTTGTCGTTATTACAAAGGTTCTATGATCCGCTTGAAGGAGAGATTCTTCTAGATGGAGTTTCCATTGATAAATTCCAACTAAAGTGGTTAAGGTCACATATGGCACTCGTGGGCCAAGAGCCTTTACTCTTCTCAACTAGTATCAAGGACAACATAGTTTTTGGAAAGGTTGATGTTGAAATGGAGGAAGTTCTTCAGGCTTCGAAGGCTAGCGATGCTCATAGTTTCATCTCTCAACTACCCCAAGGTTATGACACACAGGTTAGAAATTCTACATGTTTTGAACTTCTCATTCTTTACTAGATGTTCTTGAGCTTTAAATATTGTGAATGATGACCAGGCTGGGCAGAGAGGTGTTCAGTTGTCGGGAGGACAAAAACAAAGAATTAATAGCAATTGCCCGAGCTATTATTAGGAAATCCCGCATCCTCCTCTTAGATAAGGCGACCAGTGCATTGGACTCTGAGTCAGAAAGAGTCGTTCAAGATGCAATAGAAGATGTGGCCAAGGGAAGAACCACCATAATTGTCGCCCATCGGCTGTCAACCATTAAAAATGCTGATGCTATTGCAGTGGTGGAAAGTGGCCAAATCAAGGAAATTGGGTCACGCAATGAGTTAATACAAAAAGAAAATGGCTTGTACGACTCACTCGCATGTCTTCAACAAATCGAGAGAGAGAAAAATCCAACAGAAGACAAATGTTCCTCATTCTTTGCATCAACTGACGAATTCAAGAACAATCGGACTGATTGCCTTTTAGATATGAGAAAATCAAATGGTACTACAATAGCGATATCAAGTTCTCTCATTGCAACTAGAGACTTTTCAGACAATCTAGAGACACCCAAGCTGTCATTTTGGAGATTGTTAGGTTGGTATAAGCCTGAGTGAAAACAAGCACTACTCGGTTGTCTGAGTGCAATTTTTTTTCGGTGCAATTGAGCCTTCATATGCGGTCATCATCGGAACCACAATAGCAGTATACTTTTCTACCGATTTCACCCAGGTTAAGGAATAAATTAGAACTTCAGCATTTTGGTTTCTTGGGTTCTCAATATTTTCCTTTACTGTTCAGTGTAAGCCAACATTATAATTTTGCGTACGTGGGGATATACTTGACTAAGCGAATTAGAGAGAAGATGCTCTCGAAGATTCTTTTGAAGTTGGATGGTTTGATAAAGATTAGAATTCTAGCAGTCTCATTTGCTCAAGACTTGCCAAAGATGTTAATACGGTACATTCATGAATATATTTCTCTTTTGTTAGAATGTTTTCTAACAATGATTTGTATACATATATATATACACACATAAATAAAGTGAATCAAGAAACTTTTAGTTAAAAATGTTCAATGTTGGGAAAAAAAAAAAAAACGTAACACTAAATTTTGGTTATTATGTGCAGGTGAAATCTTTAGTGGGTGATAACTTGTCTCTTATTGTACAAGCATTGTCAGCAGTGACCATGGCATGGACAATTGGCTTGGTCATCGCGTGGAGACTTTCCGTAGTCATAATAGTTGTCCAGCCCCTCATAAGCACATGCTTTTATATCAAGCGAGTACTGATAAAAAGCATGTCTAGGAAGGCCATTAAAGCTCAAGATGAGAGCACTAAACTTGCTGCTGATGCTGTGTCCAATCTTCGAGCTGTAACTGCATTCTCTTCCCAAGACCGGATTCAAAAATGCTTGAAGATGCTCAGGAAAGCCCATTAAAAGAAAATGTTAGTCAATCATGGATCGCGGGTGTAGCACTCGGTTGTTCCCTAAGCATCAAGACTAGTAATTGGTGCTTAAACTAATGGTACGGTGGCAAACTGCTCTCTAAAGTTTACATCGGCTCGAGAGCAGTATTTCAAACTACAAGTATCCTGCTAAACACTGGTTATGTCATTGCAGAAGCTGGAAGTTTGACAACTGTCCTTTCCAAAGGTTGGGATACTATTTCGTCTATCTTCGCTACATTGGATAGGAACACAAAAATTGACCCTGAAAACTTCAAAGGTTACCCAGCCTGAGAAGATAACAGGGCATATTGAATTCCATGAAGTCCAATTTGCATACCCAGCTAGACCTAATGTAATGATCTTCGAAGACTTCTCAATGGAAACCAGAAAATCTACAGCCTTGGTGGGAAAAATTGGCTCAGCTAAATCAACAACATTTTGCTGGATTGAAAGTTTCTATGACCCAATTAAAGGCATTGTGAAAATTGATGGTCGTGATGTAAGATCCCACCATCTTAGATCATTGAGAAAACACACTGCACTCATAAACCAAGGGCCGACTTTGTTTCCTAAAACTATAAGAGAGAACATAACATACGGATCATCAAATAACATAGCCGAATCAGAGATAATAGAGGTCACGAGGGCAGTCAATATTCATGATTTTGTCATAAGTCAAAGGGTTGGATATGAAATGTGGTGCGGGGATAAGGGACTACAACTCTCTGGTGGGCAAAAGCAACGAATTGCAATAGCACGTGCCATAGTGAGAAATCCAGCAATATTACTACTAGATGAGGCAACTAGTGCACTTGATAGTCACTCGGAGAAGGTTGTGCATGAGGCATTGGAAGGTGTGATGATGGGAAGGACTAGTGTTGTTGTTGCACGCAGGTTATCCACTGTAAGGAACTGTGGTCGGATCGTTGTGATGGACAATGGCAAGGTGGTAGAAGAAGGGGCTCACTTAACTCTGATGGCCAAGGGTTCCGTAGGAGTTTACCACTCACTTGTAAACCTACAAACTATGGACTGTTGAAACTTGACAAACCAACAGTACTTATATAGGAAGACAGTATCATCTGTCAAATGATAAATATTGGGTTGTGGTATAATTTGTATTTCAGCCAAATTAGCCATGTCTGCACCCCATGTATAAGTTATTTCCCTTTGTACTTAACGGGTGTCTCAATGGTAGTCCTATTGGTTCCTGTATTGAGTTCTAAACCAAATGTGGCAAAAACTCTGAGATTATAATCAGATCCTTGTGACAAATAGAAAGCTTCTTAAAGTGATTATTGAATTGTGGGCAGTTAAAAAGATCAAAGATCAACTAATATCACATCTAGATTTTTCAAGACCCTTCATAATTGGCTAATTCCTAATTGACGATAAAGCTACAGATAATCTGGCATTTTGGAGAGTACTCAATGACATTAATTGTTAGTAGCTACCAACTTAATATAGACAGCCAGACACATCAAACATAAACTAAATTGTTTTATTATATTTTCCAAACCTCTCGTGTTCTCTTAATTTATATTTTCTTAAGAAGTTATTATATTGTGATTTTTTTTCTTTTTAGGGTTCAAATAAAAAGAGGGGCACTTTTTTTGTTAGGAGATCTTTACTCGTTCTGCAAAATTTTTGGCAGCAACAAAGGAACATACATAATGAAAACTTAAGGAAAAAAAAAAAAAAAAGTCTATAAGAACAAAAATAAATCTGCTAATGCAACTAATCACGCTCATTGTGAAGTGTTGGACCATCCAAAAGTTTAGTAAGAGTAGTAAAAGCCCTTTTAAATAATATCCTATAATTACATATCAAGTTGATGTGAGATTTTTGTTCGTGCATTTTCAACATAAAGGCAGAACTTAACACCTTAAACACACATTTTTAAAGTAGTCTTGCTTTCTTTGCAACATCTGCTCTCGGTTTTTGTACTTGTTTGGTCTTTTCCTTGAAGACCTTTTTCTTGGAAAGTCAAGTCCAAAGAGGGACACCTACTTTTAAAGATAATGTAAACAATAAACAAAACCAGAATAATTGGAAGAAAAATGCACATTACATTATAAACAAAACCAGAATAATTGGAAGAAAAATTCACAGAAGCATCGGTGATGTTGAACATCATAACTAATAGGGATTAGAGGGTGAGTCCCACCTGTGAACTTTATTTTGTGGACCTATCCTCTATTAGTATGTGATGTTCAACATCACTGATGCTCCTTAGCTTTAAACAATGCACATCAGCAAGTTCCAACTCCTGATCATGATCATCAGGTTCTCAACTTTCATCACCGCAGCTCTTTGTGGAAATGCACTCCAAGAGTTATTAGGAAGGCGATGTAAGTTGCAATGGGGATCAACGCCCACGACGAAGGCAGCATCAAGTTAGCCAAAAGCACGTGAAACGCCGCGATTATCAGAACCTGCCCCAGCAGTTCAGTTCTCGCGTTCTGCCGTAGAGTTCCACACCAGAAACATTGTATACCCACTGAGAGAAGCAGAACCAGTGCCAATCTCATCTTCGGGTGTATAGCATCCGATGTGCCGTAAAGGCTGGCGGCTATAGCCATAGCTACCTGGGTTAGATTCTTCGACAGCTCTTGTTCTCGAAGAAACCTGATAAACGCCTCCAAATTACCGCTAGGGTTGTGGTGATTTGACTGAGAGTCGTCGAAATTAGTTACCATTGGGTGTTGTTGTGTCCGACTAGTACTGCCGCCATTGTTGTCGGTGGAGGAAGCACTCGAACGATGAGTATGGCTGCACTCACTGCCGGCGGGGGCGCACACCAAGATCCCTTTCTTCTTCTCATCAGTGGCCGAACATGTTGGATTCTTTGACGAGGTTGATGTTGATGTTGATGATGATGATGATGATGATGGTTC
This sequence comes from Ficus hispida, assembly GCA_025413025.1. Classification (NCBI taxonomy): domain Eukaryota; kingdom Viridiplantae; phylum Streptophyta; class Magnoliopsida; order Rosales; family Moraceae; genus Ficus; species Ficus hispida. The sequence continues at coordinate 31,813,220 of CM046365.1, forward strand.
ACCCCCAGTACTAGCTGGTTGGGCGGCAACGTTAATGTGGCCGGTTGAAGATGGGGAAGAGCGGGGGGACATCACCCCCTCGTTCAGATTGGGCGGCGTACCGGAAGGACTAGTGATGACTTGACGGTCTAGAACTGTGGTTGAGACCGTGGATCCAGAGGCCGAGGCTTCTTCAGCAGTACCGTTGTCCCGAGCTCGTGTTAACAAGTTAATATCGACAACCATGGAAGCCGAAGCTTCGTTGATAGTGTCGTTGTTCGGGTCTGATGGTGGAGCAACGAAATCAATCAGAAAGAAAAGGAGGAACATAAACCTAGAGTTGTGATTTGATCTGAACATCGCTGAATACACACACACACACACATATATATATATATGAAGAAGAATTAATGTTACTCAGTCTATACTAGAGAGATCGTGAGAGTACTTTTGTAGCTATATTATTCATATAAAGAGCCTAGCTCCCTTGCTAAGGTTATGTATGCGTCCAATGAGGAAGTCTGCAAGGAAATGATACAGCCCCTCCTATTCCACGAACTCACCATACCTTTTCCCCTTCATATATCAAACGCGTTTTGAGTAAATTTTCTCTAAACAAGTTCGGCGAAAGGTATCTCGATGCCTGGATAATATAATTAAGTTATAATGATGATGATGATGATGATGATAATAATAAGAAGTTATTTTCATTAAGCTTGCGTTTAATTCGTCGGTTGGGAACGAAAATTTTCAGTTGAAGTTGGTTAACTTTTCAAAACTTAGTTATAAATTTTATTGACATAAGAAAAAAAAAGATAACAATTAAGATGAAAAAATACAGTTTAATTGAATTAAACTTAAACACCAAATAAAACATAAATTCGTCGTCACAGGGTGCATGGAATAACAACATTATTTACTTGGAGCAAATAATTTATTAGTTAGGAGTAAATTAGGCAAATAATACTCCTAACAAATAAATAAACAAATAAGTTTTATGTGAATAACTGAATATGCTATTCATTTTAAATATTTTAAGTGGAAATGTCATACGTGGGTAAATGAACTTTTTAAAGCAATTTCATATATATATATATATATATATAAAATACAAATGTCCGACCTTTTTAAAAAAAAAAAAAAAATAAAGTAGTAGTTGCAGCAAATGGGTAGCGTAACTCGAACGGAAGGATGCAGTCTTGCTGCAATGAAGAACTAGGAGTAATTTCCAACCTTTGTTTGTGTTGTTGGGGGTGGCCATTGACCGTGAAAGTTTACGTTTACTTGGGAAGTCTCTTCGGAAATGTTTGTGGGAATGTCCCAGAAAAACATGAATTGACTTGACTGACTAAGTGGAAGGAGATGAAACATTTCCAAGAAGGATACTGAGAGATCTGGGTTGCTTGGCATGAAGCGGAAACCGTGGAAGTTGGGTCTCACGATAAAGAGATAGGCCCTACCAGTACCAGTAACCCACTTTTTTGTTCAGTTGCTTCGAAATTGGGGTCGGCAGAAGACCCCACGAAAATATAAATGAATTCCAATATGTATATGTTGAATTGGTCATCCAGAGAGTACTGCTGTAAGGGAAAAAATAAATAAAAAAGACATTAATTAATTGTTGACAGTTTCAATATGCATATATCTGTAGTATATATGTACATGGTGAAGAGTTGAAGCGATTAAAAGAGATGAGGAGTTCAACTATGTTAATGTTGGGGGAGAGAAAGGGGCATAATAATAATAACAATAATAATATTATTATTAATATGATCGTTGATGGGAAGCAAATAGTGCACCTCCTTGACATGATCGTGTTGTGGGTTTCAGTTGCAACAACGTTGTCAGTACTCTTCATATTCCCATACCAAAACCAAAACCAAAACCAAAACACTACTTTTTTATTCCAGAACTCATGTAGCTTGTTTCATGCCTTCGTGTTGTCTCTCAATTTCTCCTTGTTCGGTTGCATCACTACCATCGTTCTACGCCATACTCATCCCGAAAGCGCCGCGCACTTTTTTCTTCTGTCCCTAGCTTCTACGGCTGCTGGGATTCTCATTCTGCTCTTGCTTCTGCTTTCTGCTTTCAAGTAACCATGTCCTACGTTTGTACCATGTCCTACGTTTGTACCAGATTACTGTATACATGCATACATATATATATATATGTATATATATCTATGTGTGTGTGGTGTTTTAAATAAAGTTAAATGGTTAACTAGGACTCAATGCATGTTAATGTTATATATATGGAGATCTTGTATGAAGATATATGTGTGTGTGTTTTCTTTCTTTATTTTTCTTTTTCATTGCAGTTCTTACAAATCCTGCCTCCCGAGGAGTCATGGATTTTATTTATTTATTCGTTTATTTTTACGAAAGATTTCATTAGACAAGCCCACGGCCAAACACCAAAACAGAACAGAGGCGTGGTGCCAGGGACGGATGGTCTTTTTTTTTTTTTTTTTTTTTAATTCTTTTAAATAACAAGTTTTATGATTTATTTATATTTATATTTTCACGACAATATATAAGTTTTTTCAGTCGCAGCTTGTAAATAAAAAAGCAGAAAAAAAAAATCTTAATTTGTATCATCTTGATTACCAACCACACTGCACGGTCAGTCATGCAGCGGTGAATTCGTATTACGGAGGTGGTTATGCCGAGTTCATTCTCAAAGTAATAATAATAATAATATAATAAAATAAATCTGTTTCTACTCAAAAACCATATTGCCTGTAAAATAGTTTAACCTTCTATTTGTATTATTGAAATATACATGCATAAAAATTGGTTCGTAAAGGGGCACCAGAATTCATGATCGAAGTAACTTCATGAAGGAATTTAATCTAAAAACTTATTTAAATCTAAATAAAAAAATAAAAGAATGTGTTTAAAAGCTTTTATATGAGCCATTGTTTTAATTCTTCCATTACAAAATCAGCCATTATTTTAATTCTTCCATTACAAAAAGCAGGGACGTATTGGCTAATTTTTTTTTTCTTTTTATTATTCATTATTCTTTTAATTAACAAGTTTTATGGTTTCTTTATATTTTCACTACGATATATAAGTTTTTTCGGCTGCAGTTTGTAAATAAAAAAGCAGGAAAAAAAAAAAAATCTTAGGTTCCGTATGGGGTGCTCATGTTTGGAGATGGTGTTTTGAAAATTAGAGATGACTTGAGTTTTGAAAATGTATTTTTTGTGAAAATAAACTGTTTTGAGCCAAAAAATATAAAAACTTAAAATATATTTGAAACAAAATTAGTAATATGGATTTTGTTTTGTTCTTCTTGAAATTTTATGTAATTTAAAAAAAATCATCTAGTTTCGATTTAAAATGATAAAATATGAACTTTAAAAGTTTGAGTTTTTTTTAATAAATATTTAAAAAAATAAATAAAACTGAAGGGAAAAAAAAAATGTTTGAAATTTTTTTTTGGAAACATGTCTGGGCCTTAATTTGTAACATCTTGGTTGCCAACCACATTGCACGGTCAGTCACTACGGGAGCTGGTCATGCGAGTTCATTCCCAAAATAATAATAATGATATTAATATTAATAAAATAACAGAAATCTGTTTCTACTCAAAAACCATATTGCCTTTAAAATAGTATGACCTTCCATTTTTATTATTGCAATTAACACATATAACAATGGGTTGGTAAAGGGGCAACAGAATTCATGGTTGAAGTAACTTCACGAAGGAATTTTAATCTAATAAAAGAGCATCTCTTTAAAGCAAGTTAACTTAAATTGTGCTTTAAAACTTGTTTAATTAAAACTTATCTAAATAAAAAATTTTAAAAAAATGTGTTAAAAAACTTTTAAATCAGCCATTATTTTAATTCTTCGATTACAAAATCAGCCATTATTTCAAATTAAAAAAAAAATTCAACCACTTATTTAAACAAGTGTTTATAAACTCCAAGTTTAAAAATGAATATTCCAATCTAATGTGGATATGTTTCTCTTTCCTCTATTAGCACTAAGGGCAAATTTATGCCCTTTGACAGGAACTTAAAAAAATAAAAAATAAAAAAAAAATAAATCACCAATAGTCGTTACAAGAGCAAAACCCATCTCTAAAATGATGGAACCTGCTAGAATCCCTGACTGTAATTTCCCTATTAACTATCTTAGAGATGATCTTGATGGCACTATGGCAGTCTGTGCAAGCTCTCAAGTTCTTCATCACTACAAATGGCGTCCCCTCCGGTGTACTAATCAGTGCATAAGCAATTGCCAAGCGTTCACTGTGATATCTTAAAGACTCTGCTTTCATTTCCTCATTCTCATTGTGAAGGGCACAACTTGTGTCCGGTTTGTACCCTTCCCTTTCCATCTCAGCCATCAAATCATCAATCTTTCTCCTGATGTCCGCCATCCGTGGGTGCATCTTATCGTTCGCAGTAAACACGTGTATCTCGTGTTTAATCTCCACCCAACTTTGAGCCGGAACCTTTCTCACCCCTCTCTCCCTCATCGCTTTCTTCACCCTTCCAACACTCTCCCACTTGCCTGCGGCTGCGTAAATGTTTGACATGTTCACATAGGGTGCAGCGTCTCTGAGCTCCGCCATGTTAAAAAGTTGCCTCGCTGCTTTCGTTGCCAATTCTTGGTTCTTGTGGATCCGGCATGCATTTAGGACTGATGACCAGATGATCTCATCAGGCTCAAAAGGCATTTTACCCATCAATTTCTCGGCTTCATCAAACTGCCCGCTTCGACACAACACATCAATCATTGATGCATAGTGTTCTCTCTTTGGAACAATTTTGTAGGTGGATGTCATTGAGTTGAAGTACTTTAATCCTTCTTCTACAAGCCCGCAGTGGCTGCAGGCGGTTAGAACACCGAGGAAGCTAACCAAGTCTGGATCAAAACCCGATTTGAGCATCTGCTCAAAAGATCTAATAGTGCCCTGGCCATCCCCGTTTTGTGCATAAGCTGATATTAAGGCATTCCAAGAGACTGGATTCCTCTTGGGCATCTCTAGAAAAGTTTGAAGCGCATCTTTCATGGACCCACATTTCGCGTACATGTCTAGAAGGGCACTTCCAGAGAACACATTAGACATGAATCCTGATCGGATTAGAGATGAGTGCAGCTGTCTTCCCAGCGAGAGTGACGCCAAGCTCGCGGAGGCTCTCAAGACACTGGCAAAAGTGGCCTGGTCAGTGCAAACATTTTGTCTTCGCATCTCGTTGAACATCTGTAGGCCTTCTTCTTGCAGCCCGTTCTGAATGTAGGCTGATATCATGGCTGTCCATGGGACTGCATTCCTGTTGGACAGATCTGAAAATATAGTCTTAGCCTCCTTAAACCGGCTGCATTTGGCGTACATGTCAACTAGAGCATTTGCAACCAGAATTTCTGAATCAGCTGCTGTTACCACTGTTTGAGAGTGGATCTGCCGACCCATATCCAAGTTTGAAGTAACTGCCGCCGTGCTCAACATGGTGGCGAAAGGAAATTGCCTTCTATCAAATTGTGTAAAATATAACTCGCGGAATAAATACATAGCTTTCTTCAACTCACCGATCCATGCATGTCCCGCTATTACTATGTTGTAAGAAACACCATCCAGCTCCGGCATCTCACCAAAGAGTTTCCTTGCTTCGATCATACAGTCATGCTTTGAGTAGAAATCGAGCAACGCGTTCCCCACAAACACATTCCATGCGAAGTTATTTTTCAATGCCGAGGCATGAACTTGTCGCCCGAACATCACGTCATCCAAACCAACACCAGCGCACAGGATTGCTGCGAAAGTGAAATCCGAAGGCTTGTATCCCAAATTCTGCATTCCCCGAAAGAGCTCAACTGCTTCGGCATTCAAGCCTTCCTTTGCGTATCCCGTGATCAACGCATTGAACGTCACAGAATCTCTATCAGGCATTTCCTTGAACATCTGGAAGGCCCAGTCCATTCGACCCGTTTTGCAGTAGCAATCAATTAACGAGTTGCAAACGACAAGAACCAAATCACATCCTGATTTGACAACATGGGCATGAACTTGAACAACTTCAGCACCACTATTTACATTACTACATCCCGATAAGAGAGTTGCAAATGTCACGTAGTCAGGTTGCTCCGTTCCAAGCTTACGCATCAAGGCGAAAAGTTGAAAGGCTTCACGAAACTCGTTGTGTTTTGAGTAAGCGCCGATGAGTATGGTCCATGAAACGGCCGTTCGCTCGAACATGTAGTCAAACAGCTCTCTGGCGATGGAAATGTTACCCTGTTTAACGTAGGACGAGATCATAAGGTTTGTGGTGACGGTGTTCCCGTGAGGCATTTGATCGAACAGGTGGCGTGCTTGATTAAGTTCACCTCGACGCAGGGCATGCATGACCTTGAAGTTGGAGCGAGAGATGTTTGGGTCGAACCCAGTTTTGACGAGACGAGCATCGATGGAGTTTTGAGCAGCGAGGGAAGGTTGAAAGGTTCGCAGAGTGGCGAGCTTCTGGAGGCCATTTCTTCTTTCTGGAATCATAGCATATGGTGGAGAGATGTAACTTGTAAGCCTATTAGTGGCTGAAAATAATTTCATTACAAAGTTTACAAAAGTTTTTTTTTTTTTTTTTCCTTTCTTTTTTAAGCACTCGTGCCACTATTTTTTTTTTTTTTTTTTTTGAAGTACCAGAACAACAGTATAATTCGTTGATAATTTGAAATGAGCTCTCTCTCTCTCTGTTTTTTTTTTTTTTTGGCTGAGGTTAAACATGAACTCTTACTGAATCTCATTATCTCACTTCATTATAGGTCAAGTTTATGGAACGTGGACTTCAATAAAATTTTCAAATATTACTTGATGGGAGGAGAAGCAATTCCACTTTTATATTCAACGCGTGGTCTCCTCTAAATGCATCATGCAATGTAAAACCAAGACCTCTTTAGTGGAAGAATCAACTGAGAAATTAGGAATAATATTCTCCGTTATAGACATTTTATATTTTAACCCCTGTAATTGTTTCCTGGCTCGGAGGAAACCCCGTTTGGTATTGTTCTCAAAACATTTTAGAAAGTAATCTCACAGTTTTAAATAAAATCATTGTAGAAATGATTCTGAAATAGCGTTTGTTTTGCATGAAATAAAAAAAATAAAAACAAAAACAAAAAATCATTTTCATTTTTTGCTAAGGAATTTGAGAATGAAATAAAGTTGTTTTTCCGTTTCTGTTTTTATTTTGTTAAGTTTATACACTCAATAAATATTTTCAGAAACATATATAAATACAATTGTATTTTTTCTTATACTCAAACCAATTTCTTTGGCACAATCAAACACAATTTCCAAAAATCTCTTAAAGTCTTTTTTGAAATATTCTCGTTTATGTTTCCAATCCAAAATAAAATCATTTCCAATATGCTCCCAAACGGGTCCTCAGCATTCCCTAGTTTTCTTACCATTTGTTTGGATAAACAATTCAATTTGAATGTTCATTCTACCGGAATGTTTGCTCCTTGTGTATTCGAATAAAATATGTGTTTGTATAGTTTTCGTTAAAGATAATATTTGAATAGTATAATTATTGAAAAATTAATGTGGTATGGATTTCTAAGTGCCCTTTATAATATAGAATATTGGCTTTCATTCCCAAGTTACCAATACTATTATAGATTGCCTAGGACTAATGCATTTTGAGCATAAATCTATACTACACTTTAAAAGTATGAATGCTTTTTCTTCGTTCCCTCCCCGGTTACCACATGATAGCTTGGTCATTTGCACGTGACGGCTCAATTAACGTCACTTGACCTTTTTTTTTTTTATTTGTATTTTCTGCAAGCACTTCGTGTTGTTATTCAAAAATACAATAATTTCCTGTTCATTCTCTCTCTCTCTCTTTTTTGTTTTTTTTTTTTAAGATGCTTTATAAGTTATTTGTTGGCCTCCAAGCTAAGAGCTTGGATGGTTTTTAATTTTCTTTCTGTTGATTGGAAGCAATGATGCGATTTAATTAGAAATTCTTTCATTTATGCAAATTATCATCCAGCATACATGTATAATTTGGAAGTATAAAAAAGTAGAAAATATTAATAAGAATATAAGAGAGTTATGTAATAAAGGGTCGATTATCATGTACATTCAAGCCACGAGTATAGTGTATATATGTAGTGAAGTGTAAGTATCCTCTCAGAAGACGCCACTCTGGTACTCATACTCACAGAAATCTCCACCAAGGTCGTCACAAGCCTCTCCCTGGAAAACTCTGCATAGAAATACAACAAACCTTATCACAAACATTACCATTTTATAACCATCACAAAGGAAAGCTGTTCACCAAGTGTGCTCACGTTTTAGTGTCATTGTATTCCAGGTATTCCCTGTCATATCTCTCTGAGGCAGTTGCTGGCGTAGAACTCTTAGCCTGCTGTTGCAGCTTTGCTTCGGGAAACATGCCGGCCCAGCACGCTTCTCCGCCTATTGTCTCGCAGGCTTCCGCTGGAAACACGCTGAAGAACACGACAACAACACAAAAGGTTTTAGCTTCAAAGAACTGAACTATTTTTCAAGTCTATATTAATTTATGTTTACATTATCTTATGCGGTTTTTTCTATTTTAGGATCCATCATTTTGGTGAAGCATTTGAAGTGATCTATTTATTTTGTGAAATCAGTCTAACCAAGTTATAATATTCAAATACAAAAGATTTTGTGGATCAGAACTTACGAGAACACAGAGCTGTAATCAACCGTGGACGTATCATAGGTCACGGCGGCGGTTGCTTTGACAACAGAAGGCGCGGAGCAGATGAACGCCCAACTTGGGATGGAAAATGGCGGGTTGAGAAATGCTCTTGGAAGGTGTCGAAGGGAAAACAGTCGGAGCAATGCTCAAAGCTGCCTGCATCTTGGCGGTAGTAGGTAAAAGATTGGCTTTTGGTGTTACGTAATTTGGAGTGAATTATACTCGGGAGCCAATATCTAATTTATAGGATAAGTTTGGGTGATGGAAAAGCAAAGATATTTCAGGTTTGTAGATAAGGATTACATTTTTTTTTTTTTTTTTTGCCCCTGTTGGGATTGTCCAACGATGGAAAAGCATTGGCAGGTTCCAATCATGTTGGAGATATTTGTGAACCTTTTTGGACCTTTTTCTTCTTGTCATTATAGGAAAATATCTTTTGTTAAATTACCTTGTCAAGAATTCTGCTTGTGACCGACTTAATTATGGTACAACTATTACTTTCTTTGTTCGGAAATTGGTGCCAATCCTTAAAAGAGTAATAGTGAGAAAGACTTAAATCCCAATGAAAGTTGAGTAATAGAACACAAGAGTGAAAATTTCCAGGATAACCAGCACTAGCGCTTCCAAAATTTCAAGGATTATTGTATAGTTGCATAAAAAGACAGAGGACCCAAAAAAAAAAAAAAAAAAAAAAAAGCCATCCATAGTGTCACCGGGACTAACCAGATGCTTTGGTTGGATTCAATAGCTACATACTTTGTACTCCAAAGATCTAGCCAACATCAAATTTCACTTCAAATAATGGATTATGAGAGGAATGCCTTGTTAAAATTAAAAGAAGAACAACTTCAATATATTTATATAAAAAATTATAAGGAAAAGAAAATAGATTTTAACCGAAAATTCAAACTTAATCTGAATAAACTACACGAAAACAAAGAACGTCGAGGTACGCATTCTTAGATTAATGTAGATTTAATATGGATTAATGAGAATTATGCAACCATTCATCTTATCATAATCCTAACCCACTAGGACAGTGATTACACTCCTACGCATGAGAGAGTCTCTTGGATACATCATCTTACCCAGTCCACAAGTGCAAACTCTTCTAAAGTTATCAAGTCTTTATGCTTAAGTAATGTGGGACTCTACATTTTAAAGCAACTTTTCCACTAAATTCTATTCCAATGTACTTTGAGATCAATTTCTTATTTACCCGATTACCATTTTGAGTGTATGAATATACGATTTCGATTTTCTTGCAATGAAGAATGCAAATCCACTAAAACCCATTACTTTAATAAAGTGGGTCATATTCAAATTTGGACATCAAAATGACTCCCAAAAAACCATTTTTCCAACATGCCTCACGCATACTAGATCATCCAAAATATTTCCATCCATTTTGTATAAAGAGACTCCTTCTATTTGATTATAATGGTCCTGTGCTTCCTTTCTCTGACTCTCAAACGGCATTACTTCCCATTTACTGTATTTCAAAACTAAAAAAGATAAAGAAAATAAAAAGGCCAGGGAAGCGAGCATTATTTATTTGTCTATTTTTTAAGTAAAGAACTTCATTATAATTTAAAAGTTCTTCTATGGTTGGACCTATGGATTTACACTATTGTCTGGAATTGCTTTTTTTAATTGTCAGAATAATTTTTTAACGGTTAGATATACAAGTGTCCACCTTAAAATTTACATCATGTAATTTTAAACGGTTTGAGTCGTAAATCAACCTATAGAAAAAATAAATCCAATAACTAAATGTTAAAGTTTTTATCAATCGTACAAAACAAAAGGTTCACGAAACCAAAACGCCGCGAAGAGCGAGAGTGTAGCTGGGAAACAAAGGGCAAAAACATACAAAGCAAGAACCGGCAAAAGAAAAGAAGAAATAAAAGAAAAAGCCACATTTTCAACACCTTCACTTATTTGTGCCAGCATTAAGTGAGAATCTATGCCAATTTATTTCCCTTTTTTTTTTTTTTTTTTTGCTTTTAAGTGTTGTAAATTTCCTTTTTACCCTTCTTTGCATATTATTTTTCATTTTTTTCCTGCTTTCTTGGACCTTCTCTCTATATATATCTATCTCTCCCCCTCTCTCCCTCCTCCCCTACAACAACCCTCTCTCTCCGCCCCCTCCGATGACTCCCTTCCCTTTCTCTCCCTCATTGACCGCCGACATTTGATCTCCTCCGTGGTAGCCGGTTTCTCTCAAGGATTGAGCTCTAAGATGGGTATTTTTGTTCATTTATTATTTATTATTTATTTATTAGATATTGTGAAATGACACACATGAAAAATCAAAAGTAATGATAACAAAACATAAGAGGTATCAAATTTGTGACAATCCAGCATATCATCCAAACAAAAGCGGGACCAAAATCCAAGCGTAATTCTATAAAACCAAGAACAAGGCCCAAATAGGAAGATAAATCCGTCTAGTTGGCTAATGTGCAGTTACATTGTTCGATCAATTTCTTTGTCCGAGTGACCTGGCATGACTAGAAATGTGGCGAACATTTCACCTCAAAAAAAAAAAAAAAAAAAACACGTGGCGCCAAAATGCACTCTTGCAGTGGAGGAGAGCCAACTTTCTACTTTAATAGGAGAGGCATATCGCAATGGAAACACAACACAGTATTCACAAATTTTTTAAAATGATATAAAAAAAAAAAAGATTTAAAAGTTGTGGGACGAGTTTCCCTTAATCCTTGAACAACTCTGCTAAAACCTGAAACTGAATATTTTTAACATCTCAATCCACCATCCACTAGAGTATGAAATATAAAATTTAGAGTATGAAATTGTTAGACTTTTCCTTCTGGGTGAGAGTTCGAAAACTTTTTTCCAAAATTTTTTTGTTTTCTTGTAATATAATTTCATTATTCACCTCTCTAATTTTTTTTTCTTCTTATTTTAAAAAAATTGAAACAATAAAAAGTACATTTCCTATTTCTTAATCAAATGAGTTGTTTTTTTTTTTTTTTTTTTTAACATTGCCTAAAAATTTGATAAGACTTGAACTAGATCCATATATTTTTAATACATTTTAAGCATGTACTTGGGTCAAGATTAATTAATCCAAACCCAAAACATTTTATTCATTTTTGTTATTTATTTATTTATTTTTAAATCAACATTATTTTATTATTAATTATTTTTGTAACATAAATTTTAAAAATTCATAATTCGCATATACAAATTCAAATGAGATGAATTTTTTTTATTATATAAAATCTCAAGACGAACAAAACGAGCTCATAATGATATTTTTTTCTAATATATTTTAAGTTTTCATATTTTTTAATTTTGATAATTCAAAAGTCTCACCAAATTATATTTGATTCAACTCAATTCCAACAACGTAAAAAATTCAGTTTCAACTTGTATATAAACAATTAATAAGTTTTCACATTTTTTTTGCTGTAAACAATTATTTTCACAAAACTTATATTTTCAATACTCAACTCAACTCTGACCTCTGAAACTCTAACCGTCTCATCGTTTAACGGAACAACAAAATTCAATCACCAACTTTCTGAAGACGAAGAAGGAGAGAGAGAAGAAGGAAGGAGAAGGAAAAAAAAAAAACCTCCAATGGCTCATCGTCTTCCCTAAGGTTTGGATTTGGATTCTCTAGGACGGATAATGATGAAGGCGGCCAATGTCATTGTTAGATCTCCTTCGTCAAAGAAGAGGGTTAGGGCTAGAATACCCGATGAAGACTGCTAATGCGAGGGAGAGTCGAATTTTAGAGTGAGAGAGCGCAACAGACCAAGCCGGGGATGGAAGAGAGAGAGCATGAGGAGAGACGGAGAAACAGAGAGATTGAGAGTCTCTGACTCTGTTTAGCGAGATAAAATATGAGAGGGAAAAAAACAGGGAAATAAATGGAGTAAGGTAAAAAATAACATAAATATATTTATGTAGGGAAAAAGGACAATACATAAATCTTAAAAAACCTCCACTGTTGATTGTTACTTCTTTCTTTTTTCTTAAAGAACTCTCTTAAAGAACTCCATTGTTGATTGCTACTTCTTTTCTTTTTTCTTACAGAACTGCTAATGTAAACGAGATGGCTTGACTGGTAATTTTCTTGTGAATGATTAGTCATGCACCGGCATGTAAACTTTAGAATTTTATGATGTAGCCAAGTAGAGAATGACCAGAAAAACGTTTTGCAAACGTAGGGATGTGCACTCTCTATTAATGGAATCCATACACATAATTATTGAAGATGTAGAGTTTACATGCTTTCAAATTTGTAGATCAAGAACATCGATCTAACGCTTCCAATCTGGAAGAAGCAGGATAAAGACAAAAAAACAAAAAACAAAAAAACAAAAACAAAAAATCAGGCATTCAACAATGGAGCAAAAAAAAAGAAAAAGAGAGGGAGGGAGAAAAGAAGTTCTTTAAGAGAGGGGAGGGAAAAAAAAAGTTCTACCTTTCTTGAAGGGCAAGATTGTGCACTTTCAATCTGATAATAAGATTGAAGGTGTATAGTTGAACCCGCATGCGCTTTGAGCTGGTTCAACTGCACACCTTTTCAATTAAACATTGTCTTTTTTTTTTTTTTTTTCAGAAAAAGAAAAACAAAACAAAAAAGAGGAAGATAGACTTGTGCTTCCAGTTATTAATTAAAGCTCATTAGTGAGGTTGCCTTTCAATTGATTGGATGAACTGGTATCTGGACAGCATTTTTTGGATGGACACGGGTGAGAAAAATATGAAATGCTACCCATGCTTTTTATCAGCAGAAAAACAAACGAAACCAGCTTTTACTGATGTTTTCTTGGGTTTATAAGCCCATAATCTTTATTTTTAATAGACGTTTCGTACACAAATTTTAAGTATCACGATGCGGCAGCGCACAATAATAAAACTAACTAGGAACAACTCAAACAGAGGAGGACTCACGAGCAAGGAAGTACAGAAAAGACAGTAGAACCGCTGAAAAAAAAAAAAATCAAAACAAAAACAAAAACAAAGATATAAAACACTGCAAAAGAGCAAGAGCATGTATAATTGAATTGTTTCCAGAGTAACATATCAACTCTTAAAGCATAGGTAGAAATGATCGGATCATCTTACATAAAGCGACATCACGAAATTGAAACACGTGGGTAAGATCAGCCAGGTCAAGATGGCAATCCCCACGGCTGAAGAACCCACAGCAACAGCAACACAACACCTTGCAGTTTTCGGATATTTTTGGCGCAGTGAGATTGTTGAGATAGAAGCAAAGAAAGAAAAATTCAGAGCCACGACCAAAGCACGGAACAAGGACGGTGTTAACGAGGCCGGAACTATGCCTTCTTCAAGATTCTCGTGTGGTAATATAGCAAGTATAAGCGCTATTCCCAGTGACATCCAAGAGATCAGAACTGGAACCGCAACGAACACTGTTCCTGTTGACTGCTTCAATGTTGTGAATGGTGATAACGGGTCCATCCTTTCGTCGAGCGTCGGAAGATCAGTTTAGGTACAACAATGTCCCGGACTCACCCCTTTTATAGGCCTCACCCGTTTTATACTCTACTCCTGGGCAAATGTTCCCTGAGATTCACGCGCTTACGATTCGGGTATCGGAGTGCTACCATCTACATCATTCGTTCACATCCACTCGCGGAATTGCGAGTGTGCAGTATTCTTCATCGGCCAAAAAAAAAAAAAAAAAAAAAGGAAGGAGAAGACAAAATTACCAAAACACGCAATGCCTCCCCCGAAAAAGTAATTGTTTACCGAGGTGCTTGACTATTGTTCAAGCAAGAAAAGTAATAAAGGAGAAAAAAAAAAAAAAAAAAGCACTTATAATGATAATCCTAAAACTACCGTAATAATTATATGATAATAATTATGTGAGATAATAATCAACAAGAATCAAAAATAAAATTTATATTGATTATATTTTGTGACAAATATATTACAAAGTTTATATATGTTTAATTTAAGATGAAAGATAACATTTTATTAGAGAGTATTTTTTCATCTAAATATCAAAATTTACATTGACACACTAATTTAGTATTGTATTGGAGATGCTAAGATAATCTCTAATGTATTAGTTTATGTCAATGATATATTTTTTTAATAGATTGATTTATGAGTCAAACTCTTCAAAATTACATATTTAAATTTTTAAAGTGGACACATATATCTAACTTGAAAAATTATTTCGACAATTAAAAAGTAATCCAGACATAGTGTAAATCTATAGGTCCAACATAAAAGAACCTCTTAATAAATTTTAATGAAGTTCTTTGCTTAAAAAGAAACAAATAAATAGTGCCCACTTATACCTGCCTTTTTATTTTCTTATTTTATTGATTTTTTGATTAAATTTTAAGTTGAATAATTTTTTTGACTTTTAAAAAAAAAAACTCAGAAAAAAAAAAAAATATGAAAAAATGTCGTTAGTTAAATGAGTTAATAAAAAAACTTTATCTTTTTTTAGAGTTCGAAATAAAGTAAATGGGAAGTAATGCGGTTTGATAGTCTGAGAAAGGAAGCACAAGATCAATATAAGCAAATGGAAGGAATCTCTCCATACAAAATGGATGGAAACAAGTTGGATGATCTAGCATGCGTGAGGCGCTTCTCATAATCCAAGGGTATAAATCGAATTCCATCATGGTAGTTGGTGACGAGCATTCTAATGCTTTTCTTGTAAAGAAAATGCTCAAATGGGTATTTCCCATTTTCTGAACATGCCCGAACATGCAACTACTCAATCTAACTTGAGTTGTAGCAACGTCGTTATTGGCAATTGGTGCCAGAAGTAGAACCAGTGTGGGTGATGGGAAGACTTGTGGCATAGCCGATTATAATATTATTGGTGCCGTCAAAAGGAGTATGAGTAGAGAGATTGTTCAAGTCGGTGATGACATGATGTGTCATGTATAAGGATGAAAATATCAATATTTGTAAAATATTGTACTTAAATTTTACAGAAATATAGATATCAGTGGAAATTGATGTAAAATATGAAGTTCATTTTAAATCTCAATTTTTAAACAAAACTTTATGAAACTCTAAAATAGTTAATAATGCATAAAGTAAATGAAACTCTCAATTAAATACTAAGTATATAACAAATTATATGGAAAAATAGAGCATAACACCGAAAACGATAAGTCAAGGTTCACCAATTAAATAAAATTATTAAAACACAACATAATTTAGGTAGATTACATTCATTGTTTCATGCATGATAATAAATATTAATATTAAAAGAGCTTTTAGAATATTCGAAAGTATTTGTAATATTTTATTAGTGTAAACAATATCGACACTAAGATATAATATGTGAGCAATTATTTTATTATATTTTAGATATGTTATGTATCTCTCAATCTTACTGTTTATTCATATATAAAATAAAAATTGTGTGTGAATTTAAAAAATCATGAATTTTACTCTATTTGAAGATAAAAAAATAATATTATAAATGATACATTATGGAAATTTCTGTGGAAATTTTGGGAAATTTCCATATATTTTGTCATTTACTATTACAGCTTGAACAGATATCAATATTTCCATTAAAAAAAAATTGATATTTACGGAAATGATATTCTGCGGAAAAATAAGATACTCCTGTTTTCATATCGGTTTAAATGCGAAATTTCCACAAAAATATCGATAGAAATGTTGATTTTTCAATCCTTGGTCATACAAAATGTGGTAGTATAGTGAGTGCGAGCCTCGCACTCTGCGAGGTGTTTGTGGTGATAAAGGTCTTAGAGCATGAGTTAGAGTGATTTCCATCAAGTTGTAGCTGAGGCATCGCTTAGCAATGTGATCTTAGATATATTGCATGTCTGACAGTCTCGAATGTAGGGTTTTGGGGGGTGATCAATTATCACGAGAAGCATCAGGATGCGGCCTGGTGTTATGTCGAGAGAGCGGTTGCTGGAGGCGAATGATGGGTGCCGATCTATTTGTTATTTCTAATAAAGCAGGTGGTTGCTTCACCTTCCCATTGGTTTTTTTTTTTTTTGGTCAAATCTAAGTTTGATGGTGTTTTGATCCTACTAGAGTCACTTCATGTGAGTTAGTAATGACCATAGTACTACCGACTCTTGGCCCTCGATTGATGAGAAATTCCATCGATTCTTGGGTTTTTGTAAAAAGAGCTTTATATTGCTCAATTTCAATGTGACAGATACATACTCTTTATCAGGTCTTAAGCATACGTCCTTCTCTTTAAGCGTTATCAGATTTTACTGATGGATCGTTCTTATTAAAGGATTTGTATCATGTAATACATGATTCATTACGTTTGATGCTTCTGTATCTCTTTAATGAGTTGAATGAAATTTTTCCTTAAAAAAATGAAACAATTTTATTCTATCAAAATAATTATTGTTAATTTTATTATACGTAGTGGTAGCATTTATTTGGCATCATGATTCAAAAAGAACTTTTTAAAAAAGATTCCAAAAAAAATTGAGAATGTTTTGGGTAGAAGTTATGCGGATTTTGAAAAAATAAACAAAAAAAATTATTTGAATTAGAATATTTTGAAAAAGTCTTTTTTAAATTATGGTGCAAACATATCTTAATCATTAAAATTAAAGGAAAATTGTAACAAATATCATATTTTAAAACTTTTAAAGTTTATAGTAGGTTTTTTTTTAATAATAAATTGTACTGACAAATCCTTAAATATTTTTGGAAATATCTTTGATTACCTTGGATTTTAAAAATAATGGATTTACAGTTAATATTTAATAATAAATTTATGTACATAATTTTATATTAGAAAGAGAGAGGAGGATTGAGAGAAAGGATGAGGAAAATGAAGGCGCTTTTCTTTTTAATATTATGTGGTCATAATTTAATTATACTATTTACTAGTATGATTAAAATTTTACACCATAATTTACTGTTACTATTTTCAAAAATGTTATTCTACCCTTTATCCCAAATTAAAATAAAAGTGTATTTAGAAATGAAGATATCATTTAGACCACCAACACCGGTTAGATTTTGGAGGGTTTTTTTTTTTTTTTTTTCCCTCTTCCAAAAGGCATTTGTTTACACAACTTTTCAAATCCACGTTTCTTCTACTTTCTTTTTCATTTTAAAAAAGCTCAAAAAATTCTTATTTTTTTATTTAAATTGAAATGAGAGGATTCTTTTTTATAAATGCTCACAACAATAAGATGAATGATACAAGACTCATATTGCATTTTGTTTTCAAATATATCTAAAGTTTTTATATTATTCAAATATCATTGTTTTTTTTTCAATTTACATTTCAACCAAACAAATATTTAAAATATACACTCATTTCTAATAAAAAGAAGCGCCAAAACTCCAATTTTAATTGGTGGTCCAAACGGATCCGAAGTGTGAACAGCTAAAAGGGAGTGCCAATAAACCATCATTGATATAAATTCATAATTAATTGTACAAGATTGTTCAGTAAGAACGTATTTTTGTATAAATGAAACGAAAACATCATGATTGTTCGCCATAAGACCATAGCTAATGATTATGTTGAAGTCCATTATATTTGTCATGAAAAAGTATTAAAAAAAATATATGATCATTACACTACTTTGTGCTCCGTAATGTTAATTTTAATGCTATATTTTTACTTAGTGTTTAACTAATTTTGAACATGAATATGCTTTAATAATTAGATGAAATCCAAAACTGTTAATTGGTGAATGAGTTGAGTTTGAATTGAGTTGAGATTTTTAAGTTTGAATAGTAATTTTTGTTGACTTTTTCAGAAAAGAAAAAAACTTTTTCAGAAAAAGATAAAAAACATGATGAAAAAAATACAATTTAGTTTAAAATAAGTGTAAATACCAAAAAGTAATTGATTGTGAGTTAGCAAAAGCAAAATCGATGCAGACATGTAGAAAAAGAATGATAGTAACTGTGAAAGTATTAAGTAATTGCTTGAAAGAAATAGTTAAGTGGAGAAAAGGATAACAATTCCAAAATAGATGACTATAGATTGTGAAGTGCTTGTACTCAAGTTTTTGGCAATACGGAGTCCCCGTCACGTAGTCGTGAAGTCTCCGGTTATTCGCGATGTTGTGGTTGAATTTATATGCGAATAAGGAGGGAGAATGCATTCCTATCGAAAATGAGGGAGAACGCCTTCTACAGTTTACGGCTGACTTTACCATTTACTTTTAAGAGGTTTCTATGATAAGACTTGAAGAATATGTTGTTAGTAAAATTTTATTTTTCAATCATCAAATTTATATCAGAAATTATCTGTTTTGTGCATATATATTTTTTCATGTTGATCGATCCAAAAGTAAAAAAAAAAAAAAAAAAAATTACTATATGTTGGAATCCCTACGTAGAAAGACCAGGGACAGAACGGGGATCAAGCCACCCACATTTTTTGTTCTTTAAAAACATGTATGTTTTTTTTTTTTTTTTCCTTCTTTCTCCACATATTTATAGATATAGAAGGAATGGACATGCAAAGCAAATTAAAGCAAAAACATAAAAGAAAAAAAAACAAATGATAACAAATTTGAAAAAACCAAAGAGATAAAAGAACTAAAATTAAAACAAAAAAAAAGGACCAATATGAAAATGGACTAAATTGAAAAAATAAATAAATTTTAGGGTGAAAAAGAAAAAAAAAGAAATGAAGGACTAAAAAAAGAAAAACTTATTTAAAAGGGATTAAAATGAAAAAAAAACTTTAGAGTGAAAGATAAATGAAATAAAGGACTAAAAAAAGAAAATTTGATTTAAAAGGGACCAAAATAAAAAAAAAAAATAGGGCAAAAAGCATTAAAAAAAAAAAGATATGAATGACTAAAAAGAAAGGAAAAACTGTTTTCGCCCGAAACGAACTGTTTTGGACAAAAACAATGCCTCCCCTTCTCTTTTCTATATAGTTTATAGATAATATTAGATATTTATGTTTAACATATTTGATATACCAAAAACTAAACGCTTGACTTTCTTTTATTTTAACTTGAGTCTTCAATATGTGTACTCTTATTGTACTCTTTTCCTTCAAATTTTTATTTTTAATATGATTAAAGTAACTGAATGAGTACACGGGGTATTCCATGAGTATGTCGAACTCATGAAGGGAAAAATCGGTCCCATCCCACCAACTTAAATAAGTTATGAGGTGAGAATCCCATTTCCAAATTCGGATTTGAAAAGTATTTTTATTTACTAGATGAGTTGACGAAAAGACCACTTGCCCAAACTTGTCACGTTACCACTCATCATCTATTTGTATGTAATATTTACTTTCAAGCATTTTTTCAATAAATAATCCATCTCAACAACGGGGACGGTCATGATTGGAAAAAAAAAAAAAATTAACTTTACAATTGGAATTAATATTGATCACGTGGCTCAAGGGCGAGCCATTTTTTTTCCTTGTTATAATTAATGCTTTTATTATTCTGAAGTGCACTATTATTATTATTATTATTATTATTTATTTAACTTTCAGATTGCTTAATTAACACCGCAAGCAGGGGTACACGGCGGACGGTTTGGATGGTTATTAAGCGATTTAGGCGGTTTTTTTTTTTTTTTTTTTTTGTAGTTTATTAAAAATCCAAATCGTAACTACCACAGTTTAAGCAATTTGGATGGCTTTTTTGACGGGTGGCTTAGGCAGTATATTAGGCGGTTTGATATTTGTACTTGTTGATTAAATATCATTGTAAACACAATTTGAGCTAAATATGTTAATGCAAAAACTAAACTCTAAGATCATTATATAATTTAAAAGTGCGATTCGTATATAATCAAAATCTAAAAGTCCAAAATACAATAAAAAAAAAAAATCCATATTCCAAAGTTAAAACAAATATGAAGTAAGTGGAAATAAGGCTGGCATTTGGTAAGGATGAGAGTGTAAATTGAGAATAATGAAGATGAAATTATAAATGATTTGATAATTAACGAGAATTGGAAGGAATTTTAAAAATTAGTAAATATGAAAAGTGATGTTTTAAAAACTTTAACTACATTTTGAGACTTTTAAATTTTATGTTATTTAATATTTTAAATTGAAAAAATATATATATATATATATATATATATATATAATACACACAAAACTTTTAGGTGAGTGGGACGGTTTCAAACTACGGTCTCAAGTTTCAAACTGCAACTGCCCGTCAAAGATAACATATTGAAACCACCCTATCTGTTTGAAGAGTGGTTTTGCAAAAACCCACCTAAAACAGGGCGGTGCGGGCGGATAAGTGGATTATGGATATTTTTGTGCACCCCTGGCCGCAAGTTCCCCCTCCAGTCAAGACGAAAGAAGTGCTACAAAAAAGTTAAAGGACATCTTATTTAATTATATGTTTGTTTTTTGGGGAATATAATATGTTTTTTCGATAACATTTAATAGTTTGTTATGAATTATTATTATTAAAAAAACATATTATTAAACATATGTACTCTAAATGTTTAAGACAAATACTCATAAATGTTTAAATTATTAAAAAATCATTCTGATTTAATAATATTTTTTAGGGAATATAATATATATTTTTGATAGTATTTAATGGCACGCTATGAATTATTTTTTTAACATTTTGATTTATGAGTGCATGTTTTAAAAATTTAGAACACATAATAAAAAATTGCTTTAATCAGAAATTAAATTATTGAAAATCTATTCTAACAATATAATTATATCTCCAGTTAATAGTGTAAAATAAGAGATGTTATCACACAAATTTTCAAAGCAGAATGTCTAATGGAAAAATCTATGACAAATATTAGGATCATTCATTTGTGTTCTTTTTGTGTCCTGTGTCTTCACAACACCCAAAAAGGTAAAGTCTAGTGTAGACCAAGTTTTTATAAAGCGAATCTGCCAATAGCATGTTTAAAAGGAAAAGAAAGAGAGATAATTTTTTAAAATTGTACTGTTTGTGCCGTCTATTTTTCTTTTTTCTTTTTAGAAAATATTAAAACAGATAATATTTTAATTTTTATGTTTTTGAGTTGGATATTGTTGTTAGGAAAACAACGATGGATTGATGTCTCTCCATAGATTAGTGTGTGGATAAATATAGCATGGAACCAAAATGTACCGAATTAAAATTTAAAAATAACATAATATATTAAAGTATAAAGTAAGATAGATTTTTTTATATTATTGTATAACAAAAAAAATATTGTTATACACAAATGTAATTTATTATTATTTGCAAAATGCTTGTATGCGCGTGAGATATGGGAGGAGGGGTGAGAAATTCTCTTTTAATAAAATAAATATTGGGCCCTTTTCAAAAAAAAAAAAAAGGCACAACACAAGACTGCTAGTGCCCACACTGAATTCTTCAAAACGATGATTCGTTGTTGATAACAAAAATTCGGTGGAGAATCAAACAACGAATCATCATGCACCGAGATATGATAAAACCGATCCTTACTTGTCTAGTGAGAAATCGATTATCCTTTAAATAAAAAAAAATTAGGCCCAAATTTGGGTCCTTGTACTAGTAGACCGATGGTGGGGCAGAAAGTTTCTTATTTATGGTATTTATTATTTCATTTTTAAAAGTTTAGCTTTCCTGACATCTTTAAAATATAAAAATTTAACTGTCCGGTTTATTCCATAATGGAAAAGCATATAATGAATCATTATGCATGAAATATGAGAAAGCCGATCTTTATTTGTCTAGTCTCTATTCACTTTTACGGATTTAATTCAACTCTATTTACTTTTACCATAAGCACCACAAATACCATAATGGAAAAATATAAACTCTGTTCACTTTTACGAATTTAATTCAATTCCTATATTCTCTTATTGATGTTCCCCTCATATTTATCTAATAATATCATAATATATTAATTAATGATATATATTAATTACAATATCATATCATATTAATTAAAAAATTATATTAATTATATCCATATTATAATTTTGTATTTTTTCCTACTTTATTCTCTATTTCTCATCCAACAAATGCCTTTACAGCTCTTTGTTAATATGTTTAGATGGTAGGTAAATTTGTACCAAAAAAAAAAAAAAAAATGGTAGGCAAATTGTCTTTCTTAGCCTCCATTTGCTTCCTTGGTTTATGAAATTTTTAAATTAAAATTAATTGACTTTTTTAAAATTAATTATAATTTTTATCAATTTTTTAAAAAAAAATAAAATTTAAGATGAAAATTTTGAATTTGAATTGATATATTAAATAAAAGCTTATATTCATAGACCATGTAATTCCACTAAAATCATTTGTGCTATTATTTGAAAAAGAAACACCGTTAATCACTTCACGGGCTTTGTGATCATAACAAATCCTCCCCCGTCTCCACTGGACAACCTACTTTATTCTCTATTTTTTGTCCACTAATTGCTTTACAGCTCTTAGTTAATATGTTTAGATGGTAGGCCAAATCGTCTTATATATATATATATATATATATATATATATAGATATATATACATGGACCATAAAATTCTACTGATATCATTTGTACTGTTTGAGAAGGAAGAGATGTGATAGAGTCTCTCTCAATGACTCTATCGGTAAAGTCTTTTTTTAAACCGTTCAGATTTAATCGAACGGTTAAAATGTTATTGGTGTACCATACTTATTATAGACCTTACCTCATATAATCTTTCTCACCCCAAGTTTTCTTCGTCGTCGACAACCTTCCCGCCGTCGACGACCCACTCTGGCAACCACCTCGACGTCGACAACTCACCCCCCCCACCCAGCCCCCTGCCCTCCCCCGCTGGGACCCGACACCCCCCAGGCTCACCGGCCTCCCTGCCGGCGCACCCCCTCAACCCCCCACCCCCCGGCCGGCCCCCCATCTCTCTTCTCTTCTCTCTCTCTCCTCCCCTCTCTTCTCCTCTCTTACTCTTCCCCCAGACCCCCACCCCGGACTAGCCCCCGAGCCTTTTAGCCGTGGAAATCCTTTTGCCAGTGGTATCTAATTATCTTCAGAATCAAACAATCCAAATAAATATGACATTTGAATAAAATGATTCAATTGAAATACAATATGACATCCCCATGCACCATAAATGTTTTTTTTTTTTTTTTTTTTTTTTGATAAAAACAACGAGCACACATAAATAACTTCTCAAGGAGCAAATCGACCACAAGGGACTTCAAGAGAAGAAATAGTACAAAATTTCTCCACCGATTACTTCCATTTCTACTATAGAATTGGACATGAGATTTTCATTTGATCGTTGCAGTATATGTTTTGTTTCCCACGGGTTCTATTCCCGATTCATAACTAGAAATTTGAAAATAAATGAATTGCTAGTTGTAGAATCAATATTTATCAAAGCTGTTCCTATCTAACAGAACTCTATTAGATCAAATGACAAAGACCTCACTAAATTACACCATAAATGTTTTGTTTTTTTGCATGATGCACCCCAAATTTTCAATTTTAAAAAATCACACCCTGAACTTTAAAACAACGGTCGTCATCATGTCGATGGTATGGGTCACGTGATCTGCATCTTTAAAATGTAAACATCTATACTTGTATTCGTACTTTAGAATCCCCTGCCTTGAATCCCTACCAAGCTGAAATATCCATTGCCAATTGCATGTTAAAGCCTTCCCCACAACAAAAAGCACCGGATTGCCGACAATGACACCACTGCGATTCATTAGTTGCTACAGAGTAGTTGCATGTTCAGAAAACAGCAGCACAAGCCAGCCCAATAAACAATCAACTGTCTCCAAGAAGCTCTTTCACTTGAACTTCCACGAGAAAATGGGAAACCCATTTTGGGCATTTTCTTTACTAGAACAGAATTAGAATATGCTCATTGCGAACTAACATGATGGAATTCGATTTATACCCTTGGATTATTAGGAGTGCCTCACGCAAACTAGATCATCCAACTTGTTTCCATCCATTTTGTATAGAGAGACTCCTTCCATTTGATTATAATGATCCTGTGCTTCCTTTCTCAGACTCTCAAACGGCATTACTTCCCATTTACTGTATTTTGATAACTTTCTTATGCTGCTCATGTCTGGAGATCCTGAGACAGGACCATTGCTTTCGGGATCCACATTGCCCCACACCTTACAACTACCGAACTGTCCCAAATCACCATCTTGACCCCTCTTCAAACGCAGGGCTGCTGCGTGAGCTCTGCTTATCATCTCTCGACGTGGAACATCTGACCAGTCATTCCCCCTCTCTGATCTCATGGGAGAATGGATCCTGATAACCTGTCAACATAACCATAGAGTAAAATGTGTGAACTAGGACGTGTCATGTGCTAACAAAGTTTGCAGTCGATTTTCAGTATACAAAATGTGTGTATTCATTCTTACTCCAAGGCACTCTAGGAGCTGGTAATACGCTCTTCCTTGAAGTGGGTTGTGCCCTTTCCTGGGAGTGGAGAAGTATCTTGTCCTACAAGTAAGACCATCACAAAAAATTAGCAATGTGAGTAAAAACTACAAATAAAACTGAAATTCTTAAATAATGATACGCATAACAAAAGGTTCAATTTAGCCGCAATGCAAGGGAACGAAATAGAAGATGTGAAAGAACGCACACATTCAGACAATACAAAACAACCAGAGCTACAATAAATCTAATTGTAAGGACTGAACTTACCATTCAGTATAGCCAGGGTCAACTGTGAAACCATATATATCAACAATGTCACACATGGAGAGTGCTAGTTCTATAGATTTCATTCCGGTTCCTTTAGCACCTCGACGTAGTACGATTCCTTGAAAGAGGTAAACTGGATTTGGAATTTTCTGCAACATAACATAACCCAGATATTTGTAAAAGTGGAGTACACTAGTGTTTCAAAAACGAGTAACAGTGAACCAACAACAGCATACAATAACTCTTTCCTAGAAAATAGAGGTGGATATCGAGCCTACTTAGTTTGAATCATCACCTTGATCATTGCATTAAAATCTCTATGCGTCACACTTTTGATAATGAGTACCTCATCAGCTGCAAAGGAAAGAGAATCGTAAAAACCCACAAAATTTTGTCCACAACATGGAAATAACTTGCAAGAAAATTCTATCTTTTGTCCAACAACTCATCAAAACTATTGGGAGGAAAAGAAGAAATTGGAAAAGACCCCAATTATTAAGAGGAAGCCCTATTTCTTAATTGGAGAAAAGAAAAGCCCTATTATCAATATACCTATGTTAATAGCATAATACCATCAAGATGCTAAATATCACGTGCAACTTATCTTTCACCAGAAAATAAATAAATAAAGAAATAATACGGAAAGTAAAGAAAAGAAATCTTAAAGGAAAAAAATGAATGACTTACTGGACCCATTTAGAATGGTAACCATGTTGCGAGCAGCACCTCTGACTACAAGTCGAAAATCTCTCTTCAGCCCTACGTACTTGGCATATTTCTACAAAAAAACATAGAAAGGTAAGATAAGTTTGTATGCACTTTTTTAACATGATCACCCTCCAAAAGAAGTACCAGTTAAAATGGAAAGACAGAACAAATCATTTCGTTCATCAAAAACCTAAAAGAGAAAAGAGCATAAAGATGGACGACAACTATGTTCTACCGTGGTTACAGGCATAGCGTAGCGATAATATCTCACCTGACTCCACCCAAAGGTGTAGAGTTCGAATCCTCTTGTCCCCAAGTTCAAAAAAAAAAAAAAAAACTGTTTTCTGCCTTATAGTAATGATTCCATAACAGTTGACCATAATATAAACAACGACCTCACATTTATAAGTAATAAGAATCACTATCTCTAAAATTGCTACCTCATTAACGGGAGCCTCATTATCTCTTATCACTGCATCATGAGCATCAATCTCTTTTCCAAACTTAGTCTTCAAAAGATCACCTGAATTTCCAACAACTGCACATGTGCGGAATTGTCGAGGATGAAAAGGTGGCTTTGCTGGTAAAATCAAATTGAGGTGTTCCTCACAAAGAGTCCGATTGTAGCATTTATCAGCTCCTCTACCAAAAGACCAAAAAAAAAAAAAAAAAAAAAAAAAAAAACGAGGGTAAACCCAAATGCATTCAAGTAATATCCTACAATGATAGAGGTAGAGAAAAGCAGTGTACTTAGAACCTACAATTGTGCTATCCTTTTTGCTGCATACTCTTCCCATCCCTTAGGCCGAACATCTAGATATTCTCTTGTTAGCACTGTTGTCATGTTACGGTACTGTATCCTCAAAAACGTAAGTACATGTAATTACCACATAAGCTAACTATTCAGGATATGTAACATCATTACTGACCTGCTCCCATAGTAGAAGTGCATCACAAACGCTGTACTTGTACTCCAATGGTTCATAGATTTTGAACTGCTCATTGTACTGTCATGCACCAATCGCAGCACTCAGCAGCATGATTTAAATTTCTAAAGAAATTTTCTTTTAGATCAAGTGGATTGAGAGAGGGAGAGAGAGAGAGGATTAGGGACAAACCCATGTGCTGTTGGTGCCTTCGGGGAACTTCAATACCAAGTTGCAATGATCTATGATATGTGCAGTGAGCCCAAGCCCTCTGTTTGCCTAAAATTCATTTATATCACAATAAGAGAACTCATATGCATGAGAAGCCCCCAGAAATGCTATTTTCATAAATAGCACAACGCATTGTTTAAAATGCACACCTTAGTGAATTGCGGAAAAAAATAGTAATGAGGCCTAAGCCTCAATCGCCCTCTAAATTGTGTACGCCTCTATGAATTGAGGTGTACTTAGAAACGCATGCAATTGCACAATTGATTGCAGCTCAATTTTTCTGAAGTTTTTTCCAGTCCAAAGAAATTGCTTGGCTACCGTAAAGATGAACACATTGGTTTACATAATGTTCAACAAGAGGCCGAAAGATGGATATTTGAAGAAAAAAATTTTGACGTTATGTTATGATTTCTGCTTACTATATGATTTTTCATATTTTTTTGACTTATATTATGATTTCATTTTGAGGATTACGCCCCAAACCGCATTAAGGCTTATGCCTTAACTTGCAAACAGAAAACGCCTTAATACCCGATTGCGCAATTTTAAACCTTGGCACAAAGTAAAGCTTTAACTTGATTTATTGATTTTGAGCTATTAAAGGAACTCGTGCTAGAAAAATTCCCTAAAACACTATTTCCATCCATGGTGCTAAGTGTAATTTGCTTCATTCATTTCAGCTTAAAAAAGGAACTCATAATCTAGTAAAAAAAAAAAAAAAAAAACCCCAAATATTTTATTTTATGGAGTCTGAGCTTCAAAACGGAATTCATAAGCTAGAAAAATCCCCCCAAAACACTATTTTGCTTTATGGAGTTCGAGCTAAATTAAGGAAATCATAAGCTAGAAAAATCCCCAAAAACACTATCTCCATTGTAAGATCGATCGTTCACTTAAAGCAAGCCTAAGCAATTTTACTGACCCAGAACAGAGTAATCTATATATATATATATATATATAGTAATAATGCGGGAAAAAAAAAAAAAAAAAAGGCACAGAACAGATCCGAGAAGAAAATTACGAACCACGCATTGCTGAACGGAGGACTGAAAATCGGAGAGAATTTTGAAATCTTGTTGGGGGGTAAGATCCAATTTCTGAGTAACAACAGGAGGATCGTTTTGCTTGGAAGTATCATCACCATCACCGCCGCCACCACCACCACTACCACCACCTGGATTGTAGGTTAAGGTAAGTAGATGAGCATAGTAATACATAGATTTTGAACAAGAAAGAGAGAGAAAGAAAAGGGGAACCTGTGAAGAAAGAGAATTGGATTGCGAAAACGAGGAGAGCGAAGAATGCAGCGGCGAACACCAGATATATAACCGTCGGACGCCTGCTGTGGTGGCTGTTTGCGTTGAAGCCTCCTGCTTTGTGAGGCCTCATTGAAACCCTAATCCTAACTCACTTTCTCTCTCTCTCGCTCTATAGAGTTGAGATACAGAATGAACCGTGTTCTACAGATCACAAATGCGGGGAATCGAAATCTGGAATCTCCGGCAAAGGAAGGAAACAGAGGAAAACGACAGTTAGTGGATTAAACGACAACCGTAATATCTTAATCAGGCGCTATCTGTGTGGAGTTAAAAAGGGGCAGAGAATGAAAGAGAAGTCGGTGGTGCATATAGTTTAAAGAGTGAAAGGTTGAGTAATTTCCAGATTGCCACTTCTCTCTCTCTCTCTCTCCCTTTCTCTCTTTCTTTCTGTTTAAGCTTTAAGGCTTTAAAGCTACACGACGAATGTGATTCATCGCTTGTCGTGACTGGTTTTACACTAATGCTGTCGTTTCCGTTGCATCGTAGTTTTGTTATAAAAGTTCGTTATCGTTAACTTTCGTTAATATTTTAACTACACGTCGTTAACTCCGCTTGTACTTGAATTTTGAAGTTGTCATTTTTATCTGTGGATCCTTGTTTCCAAAATAGTGAGGGTTTTTTTTTTTTAGTAAATATATCTGGACAAAGAAATAAGAATTTTTGGCAGTTTTCATTGCCAGTCGATCAGCTGAGTCTTCTTAGTGGTTGAAAGTAGAGCTGGCAAATCGTGTTCGCGGGCCGTATTCGGGCCAGCCCATTTCCAGTCCATTTATTTTCGTGTTAAACGTGTCGATCCAATTTCGACCCAATTATTAAACATGCGGTCCAAACCCATTTATTACGTGTCGTTCTCGTGTCGTGTCACCGTGTCGTATCCGGAATTGCCGGCCCTAGTTTTGGAGTTAAACATATTTTATAGTATTGTCAAGTACTTAGTTGCTTTAAACAACAAGCAAAAGAATAAACTACAATAGCAATTCGAAGACAATAAGTAAAAAATACAGAAATGATGGCAAGAATATTTAAATATTATTTCTGAATTTTTTTTTTCTTGGTCAATAAGAATTTGGAAAGTTGAAGTTCAAATTTGAAAAATATAGTTTCAAAATGACGAGTAAGTTTTACTGTTTTACATCCTAATAAATTTATGTCTTTGTTAACTATAAAATTACCCTAATATCCTAATCCAAATATATACACATAATTAGGTTTATAATTTTATATTATTAACTAGTTAACTCTAACTATAATTTTTTATAATTTTATATTATTAACTAGTTAATTATAAGATTATTATTTTATATCAAAACAACATCTCCATAACTTCTGATTTATATTATCCCAATAGTGAAATTCTTCAATAGTTATTTTCTGTCTTGTATCAAACACACAAATAGACCTATACTTGTCATAAAAAGAGCTTTAGAATAGTTTGAAAATTCTAACATAAACGTGTTAAACGTGTTAATCATGTTAGCCTGTTTCCGACCCATTTATTTTGTGTTAAACGTGTCGACCCAATTTCGACCCAATTATTAAACGTGCGGTCCAAACCCATTTATTACATGTCGTTCTCGTGTCGTGTTACCGTATCGTGTCCGGAATTGCCGACCCTAGTTGAAAGAAGGCCTTTACGACAATACGGAGCTTTATTTTGTCTTTTTTTACTTTTGCCAGGTTCTAGTTCACACTGTTTTAACAAACATCCAGATAAGCAAAAACTACTGATGGACATGAGCAACGCAGAGGCGTTTTGTACAATTTATACACTACACGCACTAGAAAAACGAACAAAATGAAGTGCCTTGGGAGTTAAAACAGAAACGACCGTGCGACTAACTATTGTTATCTGCACAGACATTATTATATAGTTGACAAACTACTTCATTTCATCAAGGAGAAGGGCCATTACTACCATGCGTGCGTCAAAGCATCAAAGCCGGCGTCACAACAATTAATAGCGTCGACCACCGGCAGTAGATAAAAGGACACGACTTGGTTTCTTTCCCTTCTTTCCCAAATCGTTCATCTTCCGTGGTTCCAAGCTTTCAATGGACTTGGCTCTAGATATTATGTTGGCGAATGATGCAGTGCCTGCATTATTTCTTGGACCTGCAGAAGCAAAAGGTCAACTGGGCGGCGGACCACAGAAACAAGCACTGGATTCACTATGTATCCCAGAGCAACAGTGCAACACAACTAATATGGCAACATAAATGGCAACATAAATATCCAACAAAGTTTTAACTGTACGACCATCCTACATAGGAGGCTCGTAATTAAGCACATTACAAGTAACCTGGCTAAAAGCTATATGTAGTCCTCTTTAGAAGCAATCACAACACTCACCAGTACCAGAAGAATCGCTTGTCACTTGGTTGCCATGCTGAGAGTTATTCTCCTCAATTTTCAAAGCTGGAGAGTCGTGTCCAGCAGCAAAACCAAGCCTTGTTACACTTGAAAAGAGTTTTCGTTCGCCAACAATAGGAGGGCTTGATGACGTCGGAGTTGAAGTTCCCAGGGCTGCACAGCAATAAATATTTTATCTTTCCCAAATATATATATATACACATAACTTAACAATCAGTCTTAGATTTCCTGGTCTCTGTCAGTGTACAAATAGCCAGACCAGTACAATTACCTTCAAAGTCATCCATGGAGAAAATAGGAGAATCATCGCGGAATGAATGCTCAATATGGGAAAATATAGGTGTTGGACCCTCCATGGAAGCTTCAGCCTTGATTTTCTCTTTCCGCTCCTAGAAGTAAAAGTAGCATATAAATCTAAAAGCATACGCAAACTAGCATTGCATTCAAATAGTAAATGTCCGAAGAACGACTAAACCAGAACAAAAAACATAAAAAAATTTTCAAGCTAAAGAAAACACCATATAACTTAAAAAGTACATAATTAATAAAGTGAAGCATATTCTTGGGTATTTTATGCATTGAATCCCCAGGGGATTTTGGAATTTTATAAGTGTTCCTTTTTATGCATTACATTTATAGTCCCATTACTCCTCTCCTAGGACTTCCCATGTTTAAAGAAAACAAAAAAACAAAAATACTTGCTAAGCTTCGTATGACTAAGCGCAAAATGCTATCACTGTAAAATAACAAAGAGGTAACATAATTGCGTACAACAAGAAATTAGTACAGCAGGGCATCAATAACGATAGCATGCATCACTAATAATACCTTCCGAGCAACTTGCTTCCTTTGCTTCTCACGTTTCTTTATTTCATCCATAAATGGTTGCAGGGCATCAGCAGGTAACAACTCCCTCAAATCAATTTCACAGAACTAAAAGAAAACTACAATTAATCATTAGAATCTTCAGGCAAACTCCAATCCTATCATATTATGTTTTTGTGTGTGTGTGTGAGTGTATGTCAGAAAAAGGTACCTGAAATGTTGTAGTTAAAGAAAAATGGCTCAAGAACCGAAAACGCCTCCTTATGGCTTCCGACTGAGTCACTGTCTCTAGCTGCAGAATCTTTCCATAGATTCTGAAACGAAAATAATTCTAATTAGAAAACAATCGTAAAAAATTAAAATTAAACAACACTATAAACATCAAATCAGTAACACCTGGAAACCATACATTTGAAAAGAAAAGAAAAGTTAAAAAAACAAAAACCATTTCCGAATGCCTCCATACAATTAAGCTAAAAAAAATTGCTGTGTCCTATGTACTTCTAAAGGACTATGTTGCACATTTCTTTTATTAAACATGAAATTTCATACACAAGCAAGAGAGCTAGTATTTCCCTGATACCTGTCAGGTAGTAAATCATGGCTCCCAAAGTGATGCAAAAGACACTTCATGTTCAACGGATGAAGAATGATGTGCTGACCATCAGCAGCCTGAAGACAGAAACAGAGCATAAGAAACGGTAGCACACTCAAGATGCAGGTTCTGAATCAGCTAAACAAGAACAGATATCAGAAATCAATCAATAATAGAACTCTGCCGCATTACTAATCAATCCCATAATCCTATATAAGATTCGGAATCGAGGCCTTAAACATGATAAACATATTAAAAACTAGATGAAAGAAGAAGGGGGGGGGGGGGGGGAAGAAACATCCATTGCCACTGAGTCACCTGGTAAAAACTATACGCATCCTTCTCCTTCACATCCCTAAAGCCCTTTAAGTTTCCCTGAACATCCTTGCTTTCATCGTATGAAGAAGATAAAACACTCTCTTGGCCCTCCAATGATACAGCAGCATCTGCAGATTGGTCACAACAAGCCCCTGCAGCTACGTTATCCCTTCCAGAGTTGCCCAAACAATTCTTGAGATTATCGACTTCAGAAGACAAAGTCTGAACTCCGGAATTCGATAGCTTATGTTCACGATTATTGTTAGCAGTGTTTGGCTGTATAACAAACGAATCAGTACTGCGATCAGCATATTTACAAGCACTTTCACAAGCCCGGTGCTCATCCCAATACTTCTTTCTCTGTTCCAAGTGTTCCATTGCAGCACATACATATGGAAGCTTCTCAAGGTCATCAACAAGCCCAGCATCTGCCTTTACCAACCAACCATCTAGGTCAGCTATCGCTTTTCTCACTGAGAGATCCACATCTGAGGTGAATGTGAACTTCGCAAATGGATCATAGCTTTCTGCAGGGCTGTCCGGCTCTAAGCTGATGTCTTTTTCCCGTTTGTTTTTTGCAGATAGCATATATGAATCCTTCCGTCGTGTTAAAAGCAAAAATTCTACTTTATCACAGACATTGTACTGCTTAACATCCTCAATGAAGATGGTATATAAGTCCTTGGGTGATATCATCACAAAGCATAGAGGGCATCGTTTCCAGCAGTCACCTTTTTCATCCTCCTTTCCCATTAACAAGTAGCGAAGAATACAAGGGAAACAAAAAATATGCCCACAAGATGTTATTTGAGGACAGAGAGGAGGCTCCAGACAAATTGGACATTGTACTGAAGATGGGGTAGAGTACCTCACACATATAATGTCCTCCCACCGTAACATTTTATCCGGATCCATTGATTCAGGTGTATAGTTTCCCAAATCTAACACCACAAATTTGTAGTTTGCCTGAAGAAATAGATCCTTGTTGTAAGGCTTTATCTTGTGTTGTCTTCTTGGAGGAGGGGCTCTTGGTTGAGGACGAGAAATGGGGTCATAATGGAAATTTAACAAGTGGTTGCCACTCATCAAGTGGGATCTTCTTCCCCCCGAGGGTGTGGCCATGGAGCTTCCTTGAGAATTTGCAGATCCATTACTTTGTTGGTTTCGATGGGAAACTCTGCTTCCATGGGACTTCCCTTTAGCGTGGGCCGATCCACCCCCTTGTCCACCAGAGGAACTCCGAGAATGTGTGTTGGAATTTTGGTCAGGTGAAATCCTCCCAATACTTGGTGTCCCCAATTCAGTCACCTAGCAAGATGACAGAAAACAATGATTTTATTACCACATAACTAATCTATCCTAAATTAAAAATAGATAAATAAATACTAAGATGTAACATCAGCGAGCTCGAGTAAATTAAAACAAGTTTGGCACAATTAGATACATTCTTACAAAAGAAGAACAGGATTCAAATACTTGAGTGCTCATAGGATATATACCTCTTGGGAAATCCTACCAGAATTTTCTGCACCTGAAACCAACGCGCCTGCCACATACAGTGAATATGCATGGGTGAGTACTGGTAGATTTCCACACAATATTGAGTATTAGAGTTTACCAAAAAAAAAAGTATTTTTCCCTAACGAACAAATTCTTCAACTATTTATCACATGCGTTCAAAAAGAGAGAAATTCTTATATAAAATACGAAAATCTGATTGGAGAGATCATATCATAACGAGAAAAATGGCAATAATATGTCCGAAGATAATAATGAAACAATGTCCGAAATGTTTGTCTCAGTCTGAAGACTTGCAATCGCAATAGACTTCAATTCGCATTGCTAATTTTTGGGGAAAATGAGCCCTGCTCAGAAGCATAATAAGAACCAAATCCCTTCTTGTTTAAGTAAAGTAAACCAAGCTAACGTCTGGTTTGTCAGTTGGAGTGAAATTTATAAGTTGGAGTAGGTTGGTTTTTGAAAAACTAGCTATAAATTTTGTTGACTTTTAAGAAAAAGACAAAAATTGGGACAAAAATTGAGATGAGAAAACACAGTTAAACTTGAATTTTCAAAGCATAAGGGCCAAGGACAATTCCAAAAATAGAGGGTCCAACATTCTAGAGTTCAAACTGGCTTTTTTTTTTTTTTTTTTGAAGAACAGAGAGAAGAAAAGCAAAAAAGAGGATTCCCAATTTCTTGCGATTCTAGGGTTCGTTCAAGATTAAAGAAATCAATTTCAAGAACAACAAATTAAATTATAAAGAAGGGGAAAAAAAACCTGAATTGGTGGGGGAACGGGATATGGCGGTGCGAGAATGAGGAAGAGAGGAGATCTGGAGCGAGGGTTGGGAATGGTGGGATTGGGATTGGGAATGGGAATGGGAAAGAGAGTTGAAGAAACGGTGTCCATGGTGAGAAGTAGGGTTAAGAGAAGGAGCAAATGAAGAAGACGATGACGAATCAGATCCTTGAGATTCCAGAGGCAAGATGGACATGAAATTGTTGCAGAGAGAGAAACAAGTTCGCACAGAACAAAGAGGAAAATGCAAAGCTTCGAGTTTTGGCCACCGTACGCCCTTCTTCTTCTACCACTTCCCCTTTTCACATCCCCTTTTTCCTCTTTTTGATTGATGCTAGGCTACCCCCCACCCACGCACGTGCCAACTCTTTTCTTTTCTTTTTTCAATTTTCTTTTTAATTATTACAGTTGACGAAAATTTTTTAAAAAATAACTAAATAAATTGAAAACGGGCACTAAAAATTTAAAGGAAAATTGTACTGTGTACCCAATTTTAGTAATCTAATATAATAAATGGTCAATTTTTTTTTAATTTAACAAAATATCCATTTGTTATTTTTGTTAAATTTGATGAATTTAATGATCGATTAAAAAATTTAATAATTTTTATTATGATCAATTAATTAATCACAATATTAATTATTTAAAAATAATAACATTTTAATTAATTTTTTTTATTAAAAAACTTATTAAAAAAAAACTATTTACCTTTAAATCCTAAATTAAAAAGCCTCAGGTGGACCGCCACCGGCATATGATAGGTGGAGCCAACTCGGGGCTTCAGGAATGTACGGTATCTTTACCGAATATTTCTTCCACTTCCACTTATTTATAACTTTACCCCCCTACTTCTTTTCCTTTATTTTCCAAATGACCCTGTTTTTTTTTTTTTTTAATTGTATACCATGTGGTCCATGCGTAGGAGTAGGTTCAATTGTCCGACTTGGATTGCCTTCGACGTCTCCAATAGACTTGAAAGCCACCCGTAAACACACTGATGAACAAAAAAAAAAAAAAAAAAAAACTCAAATTGATAGAATAATATTTAGATTATTAGTTATCAGGATTTTAAGATTATCTATTATGCTTCAGAGGACAAGTAATATTAGCCTATAACATGACAGCACATTATTTAATCAATCAAATTATGTAATATCAATTCAACATTTTTAGATGACATGATAAAAGGTGATTGATTAGACTTAAAAATTAGACAGGAGATACAAATCCTGTTTGTCACCTAACATAGAGAAGCTATCTGTTAGTGTGGTGATACATCATTAGTGATGAGTAGCAGTAGTCATTGCGGATAAAACTCTATTCAGGTACTGTGTTCAGTGAAAGTTGTTCAACCAATATGCTGAAGGAGTTATCTGCTCGCTTCTTCATAGTTGAGCAAACTTCTATCAAAAAAAAATAAAAAATGCAATTTTTGTTTGCTTATGATATAACAACGCAACTCCATGGCACCTTCCCTTCCATACTAGAACATGAAATGAAAATAAGCCCCTTTTATTCCTGGTTTGTGAAAACCACCCATGCGAATGGGAGTTTTTTTCAGTGTGGTCACTATACAAAAGTTGAAGGGTTACGAAGTGGAGGAGCTCAAGAGGAACCTGTCTTGCAACATGAAACAGGCAATAATCCTCCATTCCATCATCATTAAGCATCAAATACTTGATGCTGGATTTGAAACAAATTGGATAACAAAGGTGCGAATCTCCATTGGGGCAAGTTCCACAGTGAGTGCCATAGGGTCAACCGGTCGACCCCTTTTAATCTCAGCATCATTTCGCGTTGACGGGCCTTCGACTTTCCACACCAGTCTCTTTCTCTCCATTTCACTTCTCTCTTGGTTGGCAGATAAACTCACCTCTGCCACTTTGCTTATCTGAAAGCAAACACGAAGCATAGTTGGAAATGAATTGAACATGTCAAGAAATCAGAAAGCCTGGTTAAGAGTTCATTGCTTTTAATACCTTCTTTCTTGGAAACACCTTCTTCAGCTCCACATTAGTCAGTACAGAAAGATCCTTGTCCTCTCCAATCTTTGTGCAATTTTAACAATCCAAAAAAACAAACACGTAAGTATTGAATAGAGATGCGGAACATCAGAATTCCAGAATAAGACACACAAGATCCAAAAACTATATCAGACTCCTCATTTTGTTCATCTTTGCCTTTTTTCCTGTAGAGAAGCACTATCTAGATGTAAAATCAAAAGCAACTTTCATGCACAGGGAATGAAAATTCAAATTGCTAGTTGTTTAGAAATGCCGGGTTCCACGATGGAACGGAAAAGACCTAACCAACTTCTACTTGAAGGATGGGCCTAGTTTTCATATGCCACCACCACAAGCCTGATGTTGAACAGCCCATTGACGGTTAAGGATTCTGGAAGTTGCACCACCACATTGGTGGAACCAAGATGCTAGTAATGCAGGTACCTTTCATGAAATGAGGGATTTAAAGCATCCATAAAATAAATGAAGATGGCAATAAGAATATCTGCTAACCTCATATAGATGTGCTAACCGCAGAAGAACTTTCCCGCCATCGAGCTCCTGCATATTCAGAAAAACAGAGATTAAATACGAAACATATCAAGGAAATCACAACTAGTTTATGTTTGCTATTACAACTTTCAGTCTGGCCATTGGTTCCAAAGACACAAAAGACGCTCATTTATTAGTCTAAAACATTTTATTGTTCTTATTTTTTAGCTGGAAAATTTCTTAATCTAACATGAGAATTGGAGCAATCTCAATAATTTAGATAAAGACGTGTCACCCACAGAAGCCCAGTACCTGAAGTGTAATTATAGCAACATTATCAGGTAAACTGTACGAGGAATCAATCCCAGAGAAAGTGGGTCTATGAGAATTGATCCAGTTATCACCTTCCTGCGAAGAAAGGAATGAACTTTTCAAGATCAATACAGAGAGCTGAAAACATATACAAAAAAATTTTCCCTTTTTCTGGATCTTATCACCTGTTCAGAAAAGGCAAACAGAAGTGGAGAATATATCTCCTGGCCAAAAGAACGACGCCACTTGGAACCTTCTCCTCGGGGGTCTATTTTGTAATAAAGTTTTCCTTGGATCTGAACAAGAGTTGAGCAATTAAAAAGCTGGATTCTAAACTTATAGAAAATTTACTGAAGGTAAATATTGGGCAAGCTATAAGATCTTGAATTGTTCACGAAAAATAAAATCGAGATGCAAAACAGAAGCAATTAATTGCGACAAATACCAACTTGTGTGCCAAAATTACCATTACTTGACAATCAATATTTGCAAAGAAAATCTTGTCTACACGTGATGCTACCAGTTATGAAGGCATTAACATCTTCAAAATTGAATGTAAAAATAGGTAAAACTCTAAATTTGCAAAAGGTGTGTAATATTTCCTCCAGAAACCAGCACACTTGCCAAGTCCATTTCTTTAGAAAGAAACGTAGATACATCACGTTGACCTAAGAAGTGAGAACCTGTTTTTGAAGAAAAGAAGAGATGATTAAAGAATAACAAAACTTACAATTAATCCCTTGCAGTCATTGACAACACAAACTGTTTCATTTAGAGCCTCTGCAACACCTCTTGAGTCATCTAAAAGTAATCTCCTGTATGGTTCAAGGCAGTAGTTAACTTCCAGCTGAAGTTAAGAAGAGAAATGTCAAGATATTAAAATTGCAAAGAAAAAAGAAGGCTACTAAGGATCTTTTTGAGAATGCTAAATATTTAGCTTTCCTTGTGGACGTGGACTGATAAAGCTTACAAAGAACTACCCTTTTTCTGTAATTCTTTGAGAACTTTTTGTGCTCATTTCCTTTTTGCGGTTTCAATATCAATAAAGAATGTTTCTTACATTATTAAAAAGAAAAGAAAAGACGAAGAATAATTCGTTGAGGACTTTTTGTCCTCGGTTTCCTTTTTGCGGTGAAGAAGAAGAAGAAGAAGAGTGCAACACACCTGTGGAGCATGAGCTCTATTTGTCCATCCACTATACTGGATCCTCCTACAGATCGGTCTACCAAAACCGAAAATTCTTTTTTGGCATCTTGCATGTAAATTCCAAGATTAATCTGAAAGAACAATACAGAATAACAAGTGAAATTTCTAGAACAAAAAATACAAATTCATAGAGTCTGAATCATTAAGTGCAGGGGAAACTATCTGATTATAATTTTTCTGCCAATATCGTTCATACAAAAGAAAGTCCGTCTGCCCTGGGCTTACTAAGCGTACATGAATATTTTGACATGTTTAGATTATGGAAATTTAGAGAATAAAGAACAAATAATATCAAAATATATACATGCAACAGTAATTTATTGCAAGGTGAAAAATATAGAACATACAGGATAATAATTTCCAGCAACGGGTTGGTTCACTTTTAGGTCCCAATCTGCTCTGTAGTCACGAATCTGCAAAGTGTGAATCCGACGATCATTGCACACTTATAGTAATCAGAGATGCAGTCAACTCATAGAAACGTCATATAACTGAAAAGCAGTTGAGTCAACTAAGAGAAAGGCAAATTCTGACAGTCAATCCACAAAATATTCCAAGATTCACATGAACTCTACCTAATAGTTGTAAAAAGGGACAGTATAAGCCAATGTACCCGTTCAATAAAATCACGTCCGTTAGAATCAGTGTAGAACGTCTTGTTGCTATCAACACTAGTTGTTATTTGAGTTACAACTTCTTTGCCCGTTCCATCATCAATAGGTACGGGTCCCACCTGAAGAAAAAGAGATCATTAATGCCTATGAGGAACTAACAACCAATGTTCAGCGTGGAAAACAAAGTTAGGGACTGGTGCACCAAGAGTGGTGTCTTCTTCTCTAGGGGCATTAAGGTTCCCTCTAAATTGGCATTGTAGTCTTATAAACATCTTTGAATAAAAATTGAATAAATTAATTAATAATCCCATGATAAACTTTGGTAAGCTTACAATGTATTCAACTTCGACATGTTCTTTCCCTTTTTGAAGCCTGGTGACCTGCAGACACGTTTCGAAAGGAAATCAGAATCTCTACATGGGTAACTATAAAAAGTTAAAATTCTGATCTTCTCCTAAGAAAAGTGACAAGGCACCTGATATATCCACGAATTGATCCGTTGATGTACTTCATCTATTATTGGTCCACGCATAACAGTGGAAGAGACCTGAAACATAAATGAGAAAACGTTTTTCAGAGAAACTTATAATAGAATTTCTGTCCAAATAATCCTGTGATAAAGATTTTTGTATACCTCTTCTTCAGGCTTTATAAGAAATGTGCCATTTGGACGGAAGATGTATGCCCCGGCATTCTAAAAATAAGACCGATCAAAGAATAACTCTTAAAGATCATGCAAGTTTTTTGTTTTGGAAAAAAAAAAAAAGAATATATATATACGTATGTGAAAAAGAAGAAGAAGATACATATAAGTGTTCCATCTGTCCAATTATCTACCTGGGGAAGTTTATCATTTGTCCCATTGTATCCAGTGTAAAACCCATAAGATTGCTTCACTGTCTCCTCAATCTTCAAAATAAAGGAATTAGATACAAATAACTAAGGAGATGACGAACAAGGAAATGTAAGCATCACATACCAAGCTTCGGCTATTGACGTATTCAGTAAGTTTTCCGTGATCCATCGAGAAAGTAAGCTTCAAGTTCCCATGGCCAACTTCAACAGCAGATGACTCACTAGTGTGAAATGTGTGTATTGACGATCTAGTTGAGCTAGAGCCTACAACCAAAGAATTAAAAAACCATTTCAACTCTAAGTTGCTGAGTTTGAAGGAGGAAAAAAAAAAAAAAACATTGTGCCTCTTCGCGAAAAGAAGAAGACCTGGCCTTTTGGCATTTGAGATAATGTAGCTGCTGAAACCAAGTGGTGGAACAGACACTGCAAACGCAAGCCAATACTTGGGTGTCTGAACAGGAGTTTGACCTAAATATGCCTTAACGTGGTAGTTCCTTAAGCTCACATAGGTATCGACCAGAGGAAGAAGTTGCGACTCGATATCTTTTCCTTCGGAATCATGAACAATGACATCTCCACTAACCACCTGTGGAAATTAAAAGCACATGAATAGAGAATCGGATTGCATTTAATTAATGAAGTATTGTACCAGACACATTTTCACTGCGTTTAAACAATAAGCAGCCTTTTTATTTGCTCTAGGAGAAGTGGGTTTGGTTAACCACTCGAATCAGAAAGCTGAAATCTATTCATTTTGAATTTGTAGGAATATTCGGTTGTTACCGGAAATTAATCATTCCATATTTAGAATGATTGATTTGTAATGTTTCCATTGTTTTGGGAAGTTAATGTATAGCAGTTTTTTAGGGGTACTAATTTCTGGCTTTCCTTTTATGGAGACTGAATACTTGTATATATACATGTGTTGTATCATTCTCAAATATATGAAAATACAATCAGTTTTTCTCCCTAAACTTACTTTTATGGTATCAAAGCCATAGTTTTCAAAATTCGGTCTTCTCGTCTTCATAGTCCCGAGAGTTGTTCTTCACGAAAATGAGTTCAGAGAAGGAGATAATCGGAGATGGTAAGGATGGTTCATCCCTATCCACATCCAGCCCAGTCACAACGACTGTGGTTGCGCAGTCCTTCGGAGAGGGATCATCACTACAGACCACGAATCACAAGTTAGATGGCTAGAATTTCCTCCAATGGTCCCAATCGATTCTGATGGTGATCCGAGAGAGAGGAAAAATTGGCTACATCACAGGCGAGGTTCAACGTCCCAATCCGACGGATCCGACTTATTGAAATTGGGAACTTACTAATTCTATTGTTATGGCACGGCTGATTAACTCAATGGAGCCTCATATCAGCCGCATCTATTTATTTCTTCGTACTGCCAAAGCCATCTGGGATGCTATTAAAGAGAATTATTCGGATCTTGAAAATGCCTCACAGGTTTTCGAGATAAAGAATAAACTCAAGGACATTCGGCAAGGCAATTTGGATATCACCGAATATTACAATGTGTTGCAGACTCTATGGCTAGAATTGGATATGCACTATGAGGCAGACCGGGGTGATCTTGAAGTCAACATGAAGTTTAAAAATCATCTAGAGATAACGGCTATATGATTTTCTCGCTGGGCTCAACAAAGAACTTGATGAGGTAAGAGGACGAATTCTAGGCCGAAGACCACTACCTTCCATAAGGGAAGCCTTTGCGGAAGTACGCCGAGAGGAGAGCCGATGCCGGGTGATACTTAGGGAAAAGAGGGATTCATATGTGACCTCTCTTGGTGAAAGACCTGCTGAGAACGCTGCTCTTATCACAAAGAGTAGTGTTAACCGACCTTATAGTGATCAGAAATCAAATCAGCGCCCACGGTGTTCGTACTGTAACAAACTTGGCCATACCCGAGAACGATGTTGGGATCTTCATGGACGACCTGCCGATACAAGACCAAGGAAACAGCCTTAAAGCAAGGGGGAGCTACTACAGGGGAAAAAATAGAGGACACCGGCAACAATGGGATCTCTCTGAATCAGGAACAACTAGAACAACTTGTCAACCGTCTGAAACAGCAAACCATGACCAGTTCCAAGACAACAACAAGTAGTTTTGCTCATCAAGGTACTGCCTTTCATGTAGAAAATCAAATTCCTTGGATACTTGACTCTGGCGCATCCGACCACATGACAGGTAACTCATCCCTGTTTCACTCTTATATTCCATGCCACGGGAGCTCAAGAGTGAAAATTGCAGATGGAACATTCTTTTGTGTTGCTGGAAAAGGATCTATCCGCCTCTCCGACAAACTTGTCCTAAATTCAGTGTTCCATGTTCCAAAATTCGCATGCAAATCTGGTCTCTATAAGTAAACTCACTCATGACCTTAATTGCACTGCTAATTTTTCTATTACTTCTTGTCACATACAGGAGCAGGGATCGGAGAAGATGACTGGCATTGCTAAGGAGGATGGCGGACTCTACTATTTTAAGAATGATGAATGTGTGGATACACAGGCTGCAATAGCTGAGAATGTATTTTCTGCTTCCAATAAAGATGTAATGAGGTGGCATCATAGGTTAGGTCATCTCAATTTCCATTATCTCAAACGTTTGTGTCCAGCTTTATTCATTAATAAAAATCCGAGTTCATTTCATTGTGATATCTATCAATTAGCCAAACATACACATACCTCATATCCAGCCAAACCTTAAATAAAATCTCATCCATTCATCTTAATTCATAGTGATATATAGGGGCCTTCTCGTGTAAAAAATATCACAGGAACTAGATGGTTCATTACATTTATTGATGATCACACTAGAGTATGTTGGGTCTATCTTTTTAAAGAAAAAACCGAGGTCTCACAAATCTTTCAAAACTTTCACTCCATGGTAAAAAATCAATTCCAAACCGCAATTAAAGTCTTGAGAACCGACAATGGAACAGAGTATAACAAATCCATCTTATGTGATTATCTAGCAACTAATGGTATCATTCATCAAAGTTCTTGCACTAATACACCACAGCAAAATGGTGTAGCAGAAAGAAAAAATCGTCAGGAAAGGTACACGATCATGTACACATCATCTAATCTCGAAATATATCTCAAATGAGAAATTGTCTCCAGCTTTTCAGCCTTCACCACTACTCTAACG
Source organism: Ficus hispida (assembly GCA_025413025.1). Classification (NCBI taxonomy): domain Eukaryota; kingdom Viridiplantae; phylum Streptophyta; class Magnoliopsida; order Rosales; family Moraceae; genus Ficus; species Ficus hispida. Next base: position 31,856,756 of record CM046365.1, read on the forward strand.
AATATTAAGATGCCAAAAGATATTAAGGAGGCTCTCGCAGATCCCAAGTAGAGATTAGCAGTCCAAGAGGAAATGGGAGCTTTGGAGAAGAATGGCACATGGGAGATTGTGAAGCTGCCTAGCAGAAAAAAAACTGTGGGATGCAAGTGGGTGTTCACAGTCAAGTTTAATGCAGATGGCAGTGTCAACCGATACAAAGGAAGACTGGTCGCCAAAGGTTTCACTCAAGCTTATGGTATAAACTACAAGGAAACATTCGCTCCCGTAGCCAAACTCAACTCGGTAAGGGTGCTTCTATCCCTAGCGGCTAATCTTGATTGGCCACTTCAGCAGCTAGATGTGAAAAATGCTTTTCTAAATGGGGATTTGCATGAAGAGGTGTATATGGATCCTCCTCCAGGATTTGAGAAGAAAGGGAAATTGGTGTGTAAGCTGAAAAAATACTTTATGGCCCGAAGCAGTCTCCGAGGGAGTGGTTCGAGAAATTTACTCAAGCTGTGAAGGAACGGGGCTTTGTACAAGCACAATCTGATCACACTATCTTCTACAAACACTCTAAGGATGGCAAAAGAACAATCCTTATAGTATACGTGGATGATATAATTGTTACTGGAGACAATCTACTTGAGTTGGAATCATTAAAGGTGTATCTTGCTAGCAAGTTTGAGTTGAAGGATCTAGGTGCTCTCAAGTATTTTTGGGTATGGAAGTCGCCACGAGCAATTCTAGAATCTTTGTTTCTCAAAGGAACTATGTACTCGATCTTCTTCAAGATATAGGCATGTTGGGGTGCAAACCAGCTAAGACACCTATGGAGCCTAATGCCAAGCTTGGGATTGATGGTGGAAAGGATATTGATCAAGAGCCGTATCAACGATTAGTGGGCAGGCTTATCTACTTGTCACATACTCGTCCTGATATAGCCTTTGCGGTGAGTGTTGTTAGTCAATTTATGCACTCACCCAACGAAAGACATCTTGAGGCAATCTTTAGAATTCTGAGGTATTTGAAAAGGACTCCTGGAAGGGGACTGTTCTTTAAAAAGGGTGATACAAAGCTGTGGAAATTTATACTAATGCAGACTGGGTAGGTTCTTCTGTGGACAGAAGATCAACATCAGAATATTGCACTTATGTTTAGGGTAACCTAGTGACATGGAGAAGCAAAAACAACCAGTGGTAGCTAGGAGCAGTGCAGAGGAAGAGTTTCGGGCATTAGCACATGGTATGTGTGAGGAGATTTGGCTTGGAAGGCTACTGGAAGAATTGAAGATCTCAAGTAATTCTCCCATGAAACTCTACTGTGACAACAAGGCAGCTGTTAGTATCGCTCACAATCCAGTCCATCACGATCGAACAAAGCATGTAGAGGTGGATCGTCATTTTATCAGAGAAAAAATTGACAATGGAAGCTTCTGCATGACATACATTCCAACTAAGGAACAGACTGCCGACTTCCTAACAAAAAGTTTCCACAAACTGAATTTTGAAGACCAGGTGAACAAGCGAGGAATGACAAATATTTACATTCCAGCTTGAGGGGGAGTGTAGGAATATTTAGTTGTACCGGATATTAATCATTCCATATTTAGAATGATTGATTTGTTAAGTTTCCCGATTGTTTTGGGAAGTTAATGTAAAGCAATTTTTTAGGGATACTAATTTCTGGCTTTCCTTTTATGGAGACCGAATACTTGTATATATACATGTGTTGTATCATTCTCAAATATATGAAAATACAATCAGTTTTTCTCCCTAAACTTACTTTTAGAATTAATGATTTTCCTATGTAGACATGGAGAAGCAGGAAAAGACAAGGCTTAGATTCTTCAACGATAATAAATGCACAAAAGCTGAATTCATTATCTATTACATGTCATATGACAAATCACGTCTTTGATCTCAAAAGTAATCAGAAGTCATAGGAATGAGGTGCAAAAACTAATACATAAATGAAATACTTACAGGAATTCGAATTATTTCTTCTCTCTTCCATCCAAGAGAATTGTATATCACAACAATCTACAGATGAAAAATACCATAAATTTTAAATTCCAAAGTGGACCATGAAAGTTTCAATCACTAAAAGGAAGGAGGGGGGAGAGGAGAGAGAGAGAGTGTGCGCGAAATATCCTCCCTACCAAATTTTTTCCTTGTGAAAGCTGAGCTTCTGATGCAGGACAGTAGCTTACATTTAAAAGTGGGCACTGAAAGGAAGGAAAAAACAAGAATAAAATAAAAGAATAGTCAGGTTTGCATTAAAACTCCAGATATTTAAGCATTAAAATGGAAGTAGCTAAAAATTTTAGGGATCACGATATGCTGCCTGTTGAAACTTTGTCGTTGGGTTTTTGCATCCAAATGCAGGTTCAACCAAGCAAGCAAGTGAAGACGAGACCAATATCTCAGCCTACACAAAGATCATAAACAAGGGAGTGACACAGATTAAGGATGAAGAAACATACGTTTGGGGGTCAAGTTAATTCACACCTCCTTGTAGCCTATAGACAGCCGTTTGGCATAATCATTAGCCACATGCTGCTTCTCTGTACCGGTAACCGCATCATGATGTTGTGCAATTGCCAAGGCATCCCCCAACGAGTCTGTATTGGTAGATTTACTCCTCCCCTTGAAAAACTCCAATTGCCTAGCAGCCTAATCATGAATCGAAAATATAAAAACTGTAGCTCATAAAACCATCTCTTAGAAAAAGGAAAGAGAAGTGTGCTAGACTAAAGCATTCACAAGAATTATACCAGATAATAGCCACTCATAACTCTAACGTAACGTTTCAAGGCTGGTCTGCTGGTAAAGTATCCCGTCCAATAAGCATTTTCACGATCTGCATAACTGCAATGATGCAATGCTATAAGTTCTAAGAAAAGTTGATGTGGAAAATAAATAATTATATAATCAATGAATATAGAACTCACGGAAAGAAGTCATCGTTCTTGATTGGCCAGGATTGATCAATGGCATATTTTGCATCCGTATATAGGGATGGAGTAGAGTACAGAGCATTAACACGTCCATCCTAGGAATATCCAATTCAAACAATTTAGATTTTGGAATTCCAAAGAGTGTAAATACCAGGGGTCCCAGAACAGCCTCTATCAGTACATCTAGAAGGAACTTTTGACTTATGCCATCATATACAAGAAAACAGAGGTGGAACGGTAACATATCTGGTGAATGGAGAATCATCACACAGAAATGTAAAGTTTTTTTTCTTTTTAAATCTCGTGCATCAGGCTCATGGTGTAATTTACTCTATATAGGTTTTCTTGTTCTCCTTATCTTCATAAGCACAAAATGAAATTTATGTTAGAAATATCCTTGAGCTCATGATATTTTTTTATGCCACAAGTAATTATTACCAGCAAACTTGAAATGGAAAAAATTGACACTTAATCCCTACCTCCTATAACAGATTACAAAACAAATACGGGTTCAAGTTGCATAACAACATCAACGGAAAAGAGCTGTCAATTTTCCCTTATGCGAAACAAGCATATGATTGTTTTTTATTTAAGTGATGAACTGCTGGTAAGAAATAGGTACAAGCCATTTATCAGGTATTAAGGAACAGTACCAAGTTCACATAATGAATAAGCTTGTCCAACTGCCTGAACCAGGTGTGCGCATACTGATACTTAAAATCCGTTCCCATTGTCCACATTATATGGTTTGTCCGAGTTATGTTAGCCTGAGAATGAAATGATCAATGTTACGTTCTTATTTCGAAAATTGGAAAGATGTAAAAACATGCCACACAAGCAAAATAATTTACCTGTGCAACTGCAGCAGCAACAAAGTCATTAACTCGCTCTTGAACATTGTAATCAAACAATTCGGGGTCATCCTTAAGAGGCAGTGAAACAATAGTATTAGTGTAAACAAGTAACGCTAAAGACAATAACACAGACAAGTTTCTATGGTTTGTACTTGAACTACTGGGGAAGCATCATTGACTTCAAAATAGAAATCAGATGGAGGTTCATAATTCTCGGGGAATGCACCAGCAAAAATCTGCAAATATTAGAAGAAATGAACAAGGAAATCCCGGCAAACAAATTTCATTCAGTTTTCAATGCTATGGATTTGAAATGAAATATTCAAAAAGTAGAGAGAATCATATCCAACATTATAAGCACATCATTCAGATGTACATAAACAGAAACAATATACAAAGCAAACCCATGCTTTTCACCTGAGAGGATGAACCAAGACTCTTAGAACCACGCCAAACAACTTCAAGGCTCTTTTCATTTTTGCGCTTAGCACGGTCTTGGTAATCTATCCGACCATAGAAAAATGAATCGAAACCAACCTACATCAAAATTCAAAAGGAGAATTGATCCATGCTATGTGGGATTATACATATACAAGGAAGGCTCTTTTCAATCATAGAATCTAGAATAAAAAACTGAACTCCACGTATTAAGTTCAAGCATGGTCAAAGACGAAGCCAGTTATGTGCATACTTCAGCTCCCAGCAAGTAAGCTTGGACTGCAGAATGTCCAAAAGGGTCAATCTGCCAACCAATTCTGGGGGTCACATTGAACTCCTCCTTAATGAAGTGATGCCCCAGAGTTGTCTGATCAATCATGTCAATGTAATGTGTTGCAGCCTCATCGTGCATACACATTCCCCCATTTCTGCAACAAACCAAAATCAAAAACCATCAACACCCACATCTTTTTCTTTTCTTTCCTTTTCTTTTCTTTTTTCTTTTTGTTTTTCTCTTCTCAATCGAAGGTGGGAAAGGTGTGGGCAAGTTCTTAGTTTTTCATTGCAATCATTCCATCTTATGTCAAACATAGATGGCATGTTAACTTATCAGAAATAAGAAAAAGAGATAAAAGAAGAACACTTTCTTTTTCAATCTATTCATGTGTTTATTTACCAAACCAAAACTTCTAAACTAGCACAACCCACATGATGTAGGAAATGAAAGAAGGAAAAGCCAATCCTAACCCGATTTTGCCTCCCTATAAATTGGAATAAACCAGAAAACTAATTTGACAGTGTTACAAAAGTTTAACCAAAATAGTATGCATAAGGATATTTTAATAGTGAATCTATCAGGATTCTTATTCTCAAAGTTTGTAAACACTAAAAAAGGACATTGATATGTTTCCAATTCTAATTCCTAAAAGAAATCCAATAATGTAAAGTACGCCCAAAATTCATTCTTTCTGTAGTTGTCAAGGTTAACTAAGTATTACATAAATTCGAGTTGGCCCAAATTAACAAGCTTCTTAACCACGAGCTTCATTGCCTCGCTCTGGTCTCTCCACCAACGCTGAAAGAACGCCTGCAATTACAATACGCCCACCAACTCATATCATAATAAACAACTCATTAAAAAAAATAAAAAGAAAGAAAGAAAGAAAAAAAAAAAAAAAAACTTGCTTAAGTTTCAGTCAATGTGAGAAGGAGGGGGGGGTGGGGGGTGGGTTGGGGGGTTTGGGAAAGGAAATTGAAGGAGACATAAGAGACTCGCCTGCTCAACATAAATAAATTTCCGGTTCTTGTCAGCCAACAATGCAGGGATCAGTGAATCCAACACATTTTGCACGCATGCCCCCTTTTCAATTTCCAGTCAAGTAAATAACAATAAAAATAAGATCAGATTCCAGAACTCGAAAAGAGTCAACAGAGAAACCAACAAGATAGAGAGAGAGAAAGAGACCTGGATGGAATTGTTGGAGCCAACATAGTACTGATCAACGGTCTTCAACCAGCCAACATCATCGTGGGTGTGAGCAACCAAATGCACGTTCAGTTTGTCGGGCACAATCCCCTGCGATGTGTTGTACAACATGTACTTTGACTCTCCTGCTAATATTCCCGCCGCCATAACCACCGACCAGAGTATTATCACCGCCTCATTTCCCATTATTCTCCCCCCCACCAAAAAAAAAACAACCAGCGAGCTTCTGATTTTCGGCTTCAACAACTAGAAAGCAACAAAATTTGGAACTTTTGATCGCTATCCAATTGCTCCTTTGGACATTTGGACTAAGAATACACAAGTGTGTGGTGTGCTTGTCTCTCCGGGCAGAGTTCAGACTTAAAGTCGATGACTTTTTATTTTTATTTTTTTTCGTTAGTAAGGAAAAAAAAAAAAAAAAAAAAAAAAAAAAAAAAAAAAAAAAAAAAAAAAAAACTCTTTAAACAAGAGGGTTAAGTTAACATGGGGGGATTAATAACAAGGGAATGGAGAGTAAATTCATAAAATACTCTCCCAGTCTGTGACAGTATGAGAGTCTGTATCTCACGCTCTTAAAATGGTTTTTTATTCATTTTTGGTGGTCTTTTTTTTTTTTCTAAAATATATTTTTGGTAGTTGTTGTGTTGCTCAATTTGATCTAATCTTTTTGGTAAAAATTTGCACTAACCTTGACTTCTTAGAGAGAAAACTTTGGATAAAGACAATTTAAAGACATTGAATTACATTATCATATCAAAAAGAGAGAGAGAACTTTAGATAAAAACAAAAGACGTTTAATTTTAGGGATGTCTGTTGACACCAGTTATCTATTTTTTCTACTTATTTATTAAATTACTCATTAATTAAATTTTAAGTGTCACTTTTAACTTGTTACATCCACTTCATTATTTCCAAAAAAAAGTCTCCACTGTTAAATTCTAATATTTATCTTTTTTCACGCACTAACTTATGAATAGCTCTCTTTAAAAAAAAAAAAACAAATCCTTTTTTAATCATTTTCATTGCTTTTTTTTTCTTTGGTCGGCTTCATCTTCTATTTTTTTTCCCCGATAGAAACCCAACTATTCTTTTATATATATATATATAGATATTTTAGTTTACTTGAAATCCAATTAAATCAGAGAGGATAAATTTTAGTAGTTGTTGAAAGTAGTTACTCGTAGCATTAAGGATAAAAACCCGTATAAAGTTTTTAATTTTAAGTATATCTTTTAAAAATAAATCAAGAATTTTTTCTCATTTTTTAAGAAAAAAATTCAAGATTTTGACTTTTTTTTAAGTACATAATAAAGAATATAATCTAAAAATACATACTATACTAGTCTAGATCGTATTTAAAGTAAAATATGGATATTAGGAAAAAAAATAAAAGTAAAATATGTATGTGTTAAAAAAGAATGAATTTCTATAAACAAATAAACAAAAATAAGGAAAAAAAAAACAGACAAAAAAGGAGAAGTCGATGAAGAAAAGCAACAAATGAGAAAAGAAATGTTATAAAAAATTGAGGATTATTTATTAATTGATGGTGTAAACGATAAAAATTAGAACAACTTTATTTTAGGATTTTTTTTTTTTTTTTTTTGAATAATGAGGGGATGTAGAGGTAAATAGTTGATATATAAAATTTAAGTAAAGAATTGTTTAAAAAAATAAGTGCAAAAAGTAACGAATGGTATCAATGGATGTCTTTTAATTTAATTATGTCAGAAGAAATGAAATTATTGCGTTGAGAGTTCTTTTGCTACTCACTCTCTCAATGTCTTTTAGAAAGTGGTTCACGCAATTAGTGTTCTCTGATCTATGTTTAAAAAGCAAGCAAAAAATATTATGTCTTCAACTATCAAATATCAAATAAATATCTTTAACTTTATGCTCATCCATTATGCTCTTTATATATGTATCAATATAAACTAGAGAGGGCCCGTTTCACAAAAAAATATATTTATATATATATATATAACTACAGAGGGCCCTGCACGTGAAACCCCATTGTAGCCTTGTAAGCTAAAATTTCTTTTTTAATGATGCCCAGCTGCTAATCAATCACCATTAAGCTCATGTTTAACTTTTTTTTTTTTTGGGTTAGTGGAACAAATAGGCCCCTTGAAGAGCGGGCCAGGGGGGGGGGGGGGGGGGGGGGGGGGTGGGTGGGGGTGGTGGGCGTGGGGTGCGGTGTTGGAGGCAATCATAAGAATCTTCAACCTTTATTTTCACGTCGAGCCAGTTAGTCAGCAGCCACAGTTTGACCTATTTTGCCTCTTAGGTATAGCCAACACATAAATATTTATGCCCAAAGTTCAACAAACAAATAAATAAATAATAAATATTTATGCAGCCTTTTTTTTTTTTTAATATTTACATTATAGAAAATCCTACAGAACATGGCATCAAAAATAAAATCCTACGGAACATTACAAAAAAAAAAAAAAAATCCTACAGAACATTAAGGAACGACAACCACTTCTTTTCAGACGGCAAGAGCACAAAAACTGCAACATACATAAAAACGACAGCAACCTGCAAACGAATGAGAAAAGCCGGTTTAGTAAAATGAGAAAATTAGAAAAACGAAAACAAAAGATAAACGACAACACCTATAATTGTTAAGGAGAAAGACCAAAATAGCATATTGATTTTTATAATTTTAACAATCTAGTAGGTGGTAAAATTTGAAGTACTAAATAGCATATTGTCATTAAACTCATATAGGAATTCTCCAAAATATCCTTCATAAACAAAACCCCCACAATCTCTCATAAACACCCAAACCCCAGTTTCCCTAAATTAGAAACCCTAGTGTCGGAGTCGGCATCGGTACCATCGAGACTACCTACGTTGGTCGCCATAGAGTCACAAACCGGAGAAGGGCATGACAGTTGCTGTGGAGTCACGAACTGGAGGTGGGCACAACACTCGCCGTGGAGTTGCAAACTAGAGGAGGGTGCAACGGCCACCGTAGAGTCGAGATCCAGAGCAGGGCATGATAGATCTTGTCGTGGAGTCACAATCTATAGGACAATCTCGACTTGGAGTCGCAATCAGAGGAGGATCTCGTCGTGGATCTGAAGCTCGCGAGGAAAATCACCAGAATCGCCAGGAAATTCGAAGGAAAATCATGATCGTTCGTCCTCATTTCCGTCGACATCAGATCTCCATCCTCTTCGCTATGATTTCTCCAACGGTCGCCACCAGGCTCTTGTCTTATCTGGCTAAACCTTTTTGGATTATGGTTTTTGGGGCGGATTTGTAATTTTTTTTAAAATCTAGGCGTAAACAAGTGATAAATCTATTTATTTCCAAATAACAAATACTTTACTATTTATCAAGAAAAAAAATCAGTAAATATATTAATTTCCAAATAATTTATTTACTATATAATTTACGGAAATATGATATTCATCATTTTATCAAGTAGAATGAAAACATTTATATTTATTTGTAAATTTAATATTTACATGGTTTCAAAAATTATCAATTTATCATATAAATAAAAATATTTACTGAAATATCTTAATATTTATTATTAATTTACATTGTCTAAAAATTATCAATGTATCAAGTAAATCAAATATTTACTAGTAAATAAGTAAATCTAATATTTATCGATATCTATATGCTTATTTATTTTGAAATTTATCAATTTGTTAAGTAAATCTTTTTATTTACTAGTAAATCTTAATATCTACATCATAATATTTATTTTAAAAAAATGATGTTTACTTGGTAAATCTGATATTTAGTCAACGAATCTATTAGTTGATTTAATTTACAATTTGTTTTTATTTACATAGAAATCTGATATCTACAATTTTTTTTTTTGAGTAAATCTAAATATTTACACAACATAGATAAATTTATTTATCAAGCAATACATATATTTACTTATTAAAATTTAAGAGTAAATAAGTAAATATAATGTTATCAATATCTACGTTATTATTTGATTTGAAATTTATCAATTTGTTAAGTAAATCTTAATACTTACTAGTAAATCTTAATATTTACTAGTATTTAAGTTGTTTTAGAAATTATGAACTTATCAATAAAATCAATTTTTTATTAGTAAGTCTTAGTATTTACCAATAAATGTAAATTGACAATCTAAAAATTTATCATTTTTTCTTTTAAAAAAACCATTTTTATTAAATTGTATATTGATAATGATTTATTAGTAAATATTTGTATTTACTTGGCATTAAAACTAACTTATTTACTACAAAATATGATAATTTCCATTCATAATTTCATATATCTAAAAAAAAATATCAGTATTTACATCATATAATGGTAAATGCATGAGAAATTACAAAACAAATAACAATAAATTATTTTATTTTACTAATCTACAACAAACCCCTCAAAACCAATTAATTACAAAGCAACCCCAAAAAACCAAAACTCAAACCTAGCCCTAATTGCCCGGTGTCACCACTAGAGAAGATGACAGCTCCGGAGCCAAAGTTGTGGAAGATCGCATCCGCTGCAAAAAATCATAGAAACAAAAACCTGACCTAGAGAGGAGAGAAAATTAACAAGAGTTGGTCACGAGGTAAGAGAATTCAGGACCATTAGAAAATCAACCCAACATATACAAAAAGAAATTATAGAGAGAGAGAGATATGCGAATTTAGAAATCATATAAAATTCTAGCTACATCATAAATATTGCCAACTTCGGTACTGTTGAAGAAAGTCATATAGCTAATTAGTTGTTAGTTAGAGTCAGAAAGTTAGTGAATGATTAGTTTTGTAATTGGTATTTAGTGTGTAACTGACTCAGTAACAAACTCTGAGTGTTTATTTGAATGAATTCAGTGACTCAAAGATTAGAGTCATCATTCCAAAAAAATTATGTTTGCTTAATTTAAGACAATCCGTAGAAGATATATGGTTGACAACAAAGTTCAGGCCAAAAGTATTTGACAGAGATTAGGATGATGATTAGCATAACTAAATGAGCTATACTTTTTCAGTTGGATTTTTGTCCTTTTCTAAAATGTCAACAAAAATTATAATTACTTTTTGAAATGTCAATCAACTCAAATTTAAAAATTTTAACTCCAACCAGCGATTAAAACTTAAGCTAAGGTTCCTTTTCCTCCTGGACTATTCTGCGGTAAAGAGAAAAATGGCCTTGGTGGAATCTGGAAGGGCTGAAGACATCTCCACCACCTTAGTCATTGACGGTCGATCAGAAGGAGAGTTTGAATGCACCACAAGCTCACCGGCCCAAATCATCTTTCTTGGCATTTCCTCGTCTCCATTTGTCATTTCTTCGCCGATTTCCAATTAGTTCTCACCATAGTCATTGATATGGTTATGCGACCAATCAGGAAATTAAACATACCTTACTTGTTCTTGACACTCCCATATGGATTTTTTTTCTTCCTCCCACCATTTCAAGAACCATCAGTGTAAGATACTCTGATTTGTAAGATACTCTCCCAAAGTTTCCGAATTACACTTCCGGTGCGACATATCCAGCACTCACAGTGCTTCTTGCACCCAACATTGATACAACACTGTCTTACCTTCGGCACAATTTGGCAAGGCCAAAATCAGATAATTTTGGACATAAGTCCTTATATATCGAGGAGAATGTCACATGTGAGGTTTTATGTCAAAATGCAAAATTATGATAGTACAACCTTGGTGCAAGTCCTCTAGTCCCCGAGCAATATTGCCACTTGTAATATCATAGTGTCATCCATTCGAACAGAATATTCATATTCAGTGACTATTCCAGATTGAATATGAGTTTATCCAGCGATCCATTAGGCATGTATGTAATTAAGGCTCTTTTATTCGTCTCAAAGCCAAATTCCAACAAGAACCATAAATTCTTCACCATTACTCTTGGGACTGTTTTAGCACTTTCACTGCTACGTACGAGAGAATCATCAGATAGCTCTCCTTTATATACGGAACCAAATCCTCCTTTATTACCTGCTCTTTAAGAAAATGAGTTTGTCATCATTTTCTCCACATTTGCATAAGTATACCTACCTCGAGGCAAAGGGTTCAGGGTTCTGTAAAAATGCTCCTCATCGAACTCATCCCCTCTCAAGTATTTTGACATTAGTTGTAGATTTATGTACCTGACATAATCTAATCATATAAAAACATAAAACTTTAAATACATTGTATACTTTTTAAATAAAAACAAAATACATGGGATAAAATGTAAATAACACATAATTGTAGTCTTTCTTTTTAGGGTTATTTATAATTTTATACCTTAAGTTTTACTTTTATTCGAAATATATACCTCATATTTTGACATTTTTATATCCTTAAATTATAGTTAATACAGAAATATGTAGCCTTGATTGGTCAACAAACCATTTTGACCAAATAAAGACTTTCTAATTTCAAAAATGCCCTTTAGAAAAACTTTTTAATTGATAAATCTTTATATATAAAAAAATATAACAAAATGTTTTATTTTTAAAAATAAAAATGGCTTCCCTAACATTGTTAGGGATTGTGAAATCGAGAAGGCCGTTGAACGTGGGGATGGCTTCCTTCACTAGCTCATCACCGCCTCCACGATGCCATGCTAGGCCTCTTGCACCACAACAACAACAACAACCATACCAAAAAAGGTCGAGAATATGAGCCCGCCTTCAAGCCTCCGCCATCTTGTTAGTCACGACTCACCAGTAAAACCTTCACCAGCCGCAAGTTTGAGGAAAAAAGCTTTCTAATTTTTTTTAAGGGATAACGAGCAAAATAATATTTTTAAAAGAAATAATAGTAAATTATATCATAAAATTTTAAATATAATAATAAACAGTATAATCAAATTTATGATTATATAAAACCAAAAAAAAAAAACACATCTGCTTCCTTTTCTCTTTCTCTAACATAAAACTGTGTACATAAATTTGTTGTTAAAATTAACCATAAATCTGAAATTTTTTATAAAATCCAAAGAAATCTAGGGTTAATAAAAAATATATGCTATATTTATTACATTTCAAAAAACATGCTATAAACTTCAAAAGTATCTATAAAATATGTTATTGTTATAATTTAAAAAAAAAATTTAAATAAAGTAGGGAGATTTGTTGGAACCAACATCTCATGAGCCTTCAAGCTATGGGCCCAGATTCTGCACAAGCTTCATTAGACTCCATCTCTTTCGCAACAAGCTCGTTTTTCAACAGAAATTTCTCCAAGACACGTCTCCGAAGAAGGCAAGCGACTTTTGGAGGACTGAAACCACCGGAGGCCGGAGAAACCGCTGCTATGGGAGGCTGAGAACCGTAGATACCATCCTCTTTTAATTTTATCATTTCAATTTTTTTTTTCCTTTTTTTTAATTCGTGTGTTTAAGGATATTTTAGTCATTTTAGTGGTCAAAATTCAATGCCGACTGTGGAAAGTTATATGTTTGTCGATTAAATGTAATTTGAAAGTATAAAAATGTAAGACTTCAAACACAATGTATATTTTTTTAATAAGACTAAAATGTAAGGTATAAAATTGTAAATAACCCTTTTTTTGGGTAATTTGGGTATTTCAATATTAAAATTAAGTGTTAACTAAAAAAAATATAATTTTGTAAAAGAGTTAACAAAGCGTAATATGATATATAAAATACAAAAGTTCAAATCACATGATATATTTTTTGAATAAAAATAAAATTGTGATACAAAAATATAAATGACCTAATTAAAAACTCTCATATAGCCCTCATAAAATAAATTCTCCCCAAAAATTTTATAGTTTTTCAGCTTTATCCCACTAAAAATTAAAAATTCTTAATAACCCATATTAAAATTTTACCCTTTAATTTTATACTTTGATGTTATTTATTTTTTCTTAAAAACATTTACTATACACCCCACTAAAACACGTCTCATTCGTCTCTGAAAACGAATAAAATATATACAGGAATGACCACTTAACATCAGTTTCCAATAAATATGTTAGTAAAAGCCGGATTAAGAAATGATTAATTTATAAGTCATAAAACATTGATCAATCTAAATATTCTACTTCTTGCTTGATTTATTATCTGAAAAAATTTACTCTCCGATCCTTCAAAATTTTGTTATCTCTATAGATCTGATATTAATTTTGACATTTAGGGGTGTTTGGCATTATAACCCAAACCCTAAGCATGCGTTGGTCTAAGGTTTAATTGTAAAATTTGGGTTTGAATTGATTGTGTATTTATCGAGACGTTTGAATTATTGTAGTTAAAAAGTGTAAAAACTTGAAATGTGTTAAAAAAATATATCAATATAGAGCTTGTCTCGTTCGTCTCGAAATTCTATGTAATATAAAAAAAAAATCATATCATATGGACTTGTTATGTAAAGTTATGGACTTTTAAATTTGAGTTACAAAACTGTGTGAATAGTGAAGCTGAAGGAAAAAGAAAAAAATTGGATTGTAATTGTAAGGTTTGAACCCTAATGCCAAACATCCCCAAAATTACAATTCAATTTTTATCTTTTTCCCTTAGTTTTATGATTCACTCAGTTTTATAACTCAAACTTTAAAAGTCCATAACTTTGTATATATAAGTCCAAATGAGATTATATATTTTTTAAGTTATATAGAATTTCGAGACAAACGAAACCAGTTCCATATTGACTTTATTTTTCCTCAAACATTTCAAGTTTTTTACACTATTTAACTTCAGTAATTCAAATGACTTGATAAACGCACAATCAATTCAAACTCAAATTCTACCATCGAAATCTTAACTCCAAACGCATGCTTATTATTTATGTTAAAGAAATGTTTGAAATTTTGTTGTATGTGTGGAATTTGGGCAATCAATCTGGCAATAAGAAATGAAAATTCAACGGAGATTATTTGGAATATTCTTCTTGGTAGTAGAGACAATAAGATAAATCTTAACATACATTTGGTATACTGATTTAGAATGAAATTTTTATATTGAAATCGGTTAATTTTTAAAAAAGTAGTTATAATTTAGGGAAAGTCTGTGAGAGAGCTCCTTTTATATATCATATCAATAGAGTTCATTTTTAAACCGTATAGATATAATCTAACGGTTGAGAATTTGCTAGTATATGATAATTATTATGGACTTTACCTCATAGTAGTTTGGACTAAGAAATTAAAAAAAAAAAAAAAAAAAAAAAAAAAAAAAAAGCTGGTCCTCCAAGGGTTCAACGTGGGTGGGGGAGGTCACCGAGGTCAGGGAAGGAAGGCGTGTTGCTGAGGGGGATTGGATCGCAAGCGTCAGGGGGGGTCTAGCATTTGGGGGGGGGGGGGGGGCAAGGCTTCGTTGGCGTCGAGGGGCAGAACTAGGTCGCCGGCGTGTAATCTAAGGGTTGGGTTTTTTTTTCTTTGCTTTGATTTTTTTTCAATTTCTTATGTTATAATTCTATGAGTTAAGGTGTATTATAAATACCATATATAATAACATCTTAACCGTTAAAATTATAGCAATTGATATATAAAAGAGTTTTATTAATAAGATATATAAAAAAAATTTACTGCAATCTTTTCTTATAATTTATATTGATTTAAAAAAATAAAAACTGAAAAAATTTGGATTTAAAATTGAAACTAAACGCACCCTTAATTGCATGACTTGAACGTGAAAGAAGTGAAAAAGGCTTTAATGGAAAAGGTCAAAAAAGATAAGCCAATGCGGGTCCCAGTGAGTGCTACAGGGAGGACTTTTGCTGCCACTTAAGCAACGTATCAAAAAAGTTGGAAAGAAAAATCAACGTGGACCCCACCTAGTGGACCACTGACCAAGCGTATTACGTACGTAGCCCGTTTGCATATGAATTTGTGATGGCCGATCGGACATGCTACAATCAAGAATAGACTCCTCATTAATTATCTGATGGCCGTCCATTGCCCATCCCTCCGTTGCCGTCGCACCATGGGAGCTCCTGCATCTCACAAGCCACTCCCCCTGCTCGACGGAGTCTCTCCTGTTCGTGGCAACAATAGTTTTTTTTTTTCTTTTTTTTTTTTTTCAATTCTGGCAGTCATTAGGTCGGCGGTGGTGGCGGAGTACTGGTCGGTGGAGGGGCTGCCGGAGTTCAGTTTTTTTTTTTTTTGAAATGTTTTGCAAATTAATGATCAGGTGTGAGAGGCTCTCTGTTCTATTGGTGTTTCTTTTTAATCTCAAGCGTCCAAATTCACTGTGAAGATTAAAATTTTTTCACCCAATTGATAGGCTAAAACAAGGAGGTCTTATTGTAGAATTGTCCTAATTTCTATGACTCACACAATTTATTTACCTCTTGTTAGCTCAGGTTGTCATGAGCATTAGCAACTAACAGCGTTCTATAACTCAAATGATCATGACCAAGAGTTAATGAAGTTTGGAAATTAAAATGAAACATTAATGGATTAAAACTACTGAGATAAAAGGATTTATTCTTCTCTGTAAAAAAACAGGCGGAAGATTGAAACCCTTTAGTGAGAAAAAGAAAAAAAGAAAAAACCACGATTGGAAAAATCCATTCGAGGGAAAACAGGTGCATAATATGAAAGTACTCTAAATGATATCCCTTCCATGATGGAATTTTTGTTGCTCCCTTAAATTACGTTTGGTAGAGGAGAAAATTGGGAGAAAAGAAAAGAGTGGAGGGATTTTTAAAGAAAAATAGAATTTTAGATTTATTGGCAGGAGAGAAAAGTAGAGAGAACGAAAGAAGTGGAGAGAAAAAATGATTTATCTCATTATTTTTTACCTCTCTAAAAGTGGAGAGATTTTGGAAGAGGAAACTTCTTTTACTTGTATATGTAATTAAATTTTTTTTGTCTTTGTTTTTGAATTAAATTAATTTAAATAATAGACAAAATTATCATCTATTTTACCACATATTTTCTTTCCTCTTATCATGTCAAACAAGATAGTAAAGACATAAATTCTCAAATTGACTGTTTTGTTTTCTTCAGGACTTGTCAAAGAGCTTGGCTTAGACTTTTCTTTAGGAGGTTCAATAATTGAGTTGTTAAGATCATTTAAATGTTTCACTGTCTGTCTGGCCCACGAGGTGATTAGTTTTCTTGGCTGAATATAACCTATGATTGGAATACTGACCCCCAAGAGATCAAGCATATATACATGTGTGTGTGTGTGTGTGTGCGTGTGTGCGTGTGCGTGTGCAAAGTGTATAGAGATGCATGCTTGGTCACTAGGGTCCACACGTTGAGTACTTGTCTCTCTCTCTCTCTCTCTTTTTTTCCCCTCCTTTAATTGGCTGAATTACGGTGACATGTCTTGTAATAGTTTTACTAATACTAGTCACTAATATATAAATATTCTCCAATTCTAGGGAAATATTTGTCATATATTTTATCGCTTAAATCTTTACACTTTGAGTAAAAATTTATAATTTCGTAATTACATGTATAGTCCAACAATAATTCTACATATGACTCTATATAAGACGCAGAGTTTGAATAAGTCGATTTCCAAAAATTTTAGACGATAGAGTCAAAAACCTAATTGAACCTGAATGAGAAAAAAAAAAAAAAAAGCATGATTAACAAGTGAAAACACCTGCCAAAGGGAGATATATTGGGTCCAGTCATATCACCATCTATAATGGCTATTATTTTACTTCAATCTAATATATGTTTGGTTAGTGGTGGAACATTCAAATGTTTTTAAAAAGAAATTTGTACCATACTTATTTTTCTATTTTTATACTAATTGAACATTCAAATGAAATTTATGATCCAAATAGACACATAATATTCATGAAGACATAATACATACAGTAAAGAAAGCTTGCAAATGTGTAAAATCCCACACATCTATTCTCCTTCTAATTGCTTACAATGGATCACCTGATTTGGCTTCCATGCTCATGGTGTCTGGCGACCTCGTTGTGGATTGTTCAGGAGCGTTCCTAGGAGAAAACAAGAATGGTTTTCGTGGAATCTCAAGGGACTCGAGTCTTCCTTCCATCATCTCTACTACCTTAGTCATTGATGGACGATCTGCTGGATTCGTTTGAATGCACCATAAACTCACTAATATCATTTTTTTGGACATTTCTTTTTCTTCGTCTGATGTTATCCCCCAAATACTCGTATCCTCGCCTACTTCCAAGTCCTCATAGATCCAATATGGATAGAATATTTCACTTGTGTTCGATGCCGCAGACTCAAATTTCTTTCTTCCTCCAACCATTTCAAGAACTAACATTCCATAACTATAAACATCGGATTTGTGAGACACACCACCATAGCTCCGACTGAATACTTCAGGTGCAATGTATCCTGCAGTTCCTCTGGCCCCCATTATTGACGTAATACTATCGTCTTTTAGCCAAAGCTTTGCAAGTCCAAAGTCGGATATTTTGGGAGAGAAGTCCTTATCCAAAAGAATGTTTTGAGGCTTAATGTCAAAATGCAAAATCCTCGTCTTACAACCACGGTGCAAATATTCTAAACCTCGTGCAACGCCAATTGCAATATCATATAGCACTCTCCATTCAAGGCAGGGATTTGTATTCAAAGAACCTCTGTTGAATATGAACTTATCCAATGACCCATTGGGCATGTAATCATATATCAACGCTCTTTTACTCTTTTCATAACAAAATCCCAGGAGGCTAACTATGTTAACATGAGAAGTTCGACCCATACTTGTAACTTCATTGATGAATTCTTCTCCATTACCATTCAGTTCACTTAGGACTTTCACGGCTACCAAACGTTCATCAGCAAGCTTTCCTTTGTATACGGTACCGTATCCGCCTTGACCTATTTTTTCTGCAAATGAGTTTGTCATCTTCTTCAAGTGTGAGTAACTATACCGCCTTGGGGCAAATAACTGATTATTCCTAATAAATGCATCCACGTCAAATTTGTTTCTCTTCTCTTTCCTCCAATATGCTAGAATCACAATTACGATTATCATAATCCCAGATAAAGGAACAGCAATACCTGTATTAAGAAAATTGTTTCATCGAATTCCCCTGTTCTCTTCCAACAAAAATTATTTTAAATGTAAGACAAACAATCATCATACCTGTGGCCAAATTATGCTTTAAAGAAGATCCTGCAGCAAATAGAGGAAAAAAAAAAACGTAAAAAATTAGAGAACATGTAATTTCGTTTAGAAGAATTAACAAAATTAACAGCATGACTCCGCATCAAAAGTACCTAAAAATGGAATAACAGCAAATAGGCAATATTGTTCGTTGATATCTGTTAAAAGTACGGCAATAGAAACACAAAAACTTTTGTCTGAGTTATATATATACTTGGGAAATTTGAACTACTGAATCGTACCCGTTTTGCGATGTAAGGGTACTGGCGTAGACAAACATGCCCCGGGAGGTTGATTCCGGCAGTAGCAGGCCATTTTGGTGGAATTCCAGTAGTAACCACAAGCTCCACCGACTCTCTTGCACAGAATACAGGATGCAGAATCCATCTTATACTTCACCTCAAATCCTTCTCTTATCGCTCTCTCCAACATCGACCAATTCCCAATAACTTTGTAATAACTTTCAGTAGGAACCGCAACGGTCACGCTACTATTACAAATTCCAATTTCAGTTTTAGGTTCTGAAAGAACATACCCATCCTTGTAGGCAGAGCCACTCCGGCAAGTGAAATAATATCTATCCGAAAAATAACTATATTTTTTCCAACAGTCATAGAATAAAATAAGGTTGTAAGAATTCGGAGCGTATTCAAATAGCGTGGAATCGAAGGCAGTGTTTCCGTATTCTGGTGAACAGATTCCGTTCAAAAAGTCAGTTCGCGCAATTTTGAGGGTTTGAGTGCTCTGGTTCAGCTCTAGCACGTGGTATTTGACGCTCATAATCTCTAAAACGGTAGTGAGATTATCTTCGCAACTGAGCTTCAATTGCGGATGTCCGCAGCGATCGGGCCTTCCGTTGCCCCAGAAAGGATAATCGACGTCGATTATATTCCCACATGAGAACCGGGAAGTACGGCAGTTGGAGAACCAATCCATGCTCCAACACACACGAAAGTTAAAGGAGCACAACAGAGCGAAAACGACAAGCACAGAGGCGAAGAAAAGCCTGCAATTCATGATCTCCTATCCAAATTATGGAGAAGTGAGTTGTGGGGTGTATAATTAGATCAGGTAATACTTGTCACTTGATGGATACTAACAAGTCAAAACACGGTTTGTGATGAACATGACTTTTACTTTTGCTTTTCTTATGCTTTTTTTTTTTTTTTTTTTAATATAATAAAAAACAAACAAACAAACAAATATCACATGTCGTTACTTACTGCTCCCAATCTATTTTTAATGAACATTTTAACAAATAAGATTAATATGAGTGGTACTCATTAATTAAATCCGCCCCTCACACACACACACACAAAATCTACTCCCTCTGAAAATAAATAAATAAATAAATAAAAAAGACCCCTCCATTAAGGAACAAAGTAGCTCCATTAGAATTATTTGAGAATTTGTCACTTTTTCTCTCATTTTTCTTGTTTAGACCACCTAGTTCTTTTGTTTAAAATTTAGTCAATTGTATTAAAAACTTTCATTTACATCATTAGTTTTTTTTAATATATTTTTTAGTCTCTGGTCTTTTTCCCTTCTTTTTAATTTACCCGTTGGAGTCAATTGAACACCTTCTGATACATTGAACTTATGCAGTTGCTCTTTTTTTTTTTTTTTTTTTTTTTTTTTTTTTTATAAATCAACATTAATAAAAATAATAATAATAACTGTATTTTTAACTCTTTAAATTTGACTTTAAAAAAAAAAAACTCTTAATTTTAGTAGAAGAATTTTTATGTCATTTGTGAAGGAAAGATTATTACCTTCTTTTTTTTTTTCTGTGAGGAAAGAATATTAACTATTTGAATCGTTCAAAAATCACAGAATGAAAATAGTATTTCGAATAACTAAAGAAAAAGTATTTCGGAAGGAAAAAAAACAAAAACAAAAACAAAAAAACAAGGGATATTTCTTTCATATTAGTTGGCACACCTCTAATTTTAAGAATTATATACGGGTAGCAACACCTTATTACTCGAATAAGATGACTTATGCTTACTAAACCTATCAGATCTCTAGGATTTTGGAGAGGTGAATGTTTCCGATGCAGCTAAAATCCTTTCTGTTCTTTCTGAAAATGCGTTTTTCTCATGTCTCCGATATCGTTTTTGTATTGGTCATGGTTGCAGCAGCCATGTTGTTGGTAGTCCATTTACCCACAACAGATGCATCTGCATCTGCTGACGACTTGCAGCGATACGATATCTGCAGCACTCCCATTCCATGCGCCAATATACAGAATATGAGTTATCCCTTTTGGGGAGGGATGCGCCCTTATTACTGTGGCCATCCAACGTTCGAGTTGGAGTGCAGCGGAGGAGCAGCAAAGATCACAACTATGTCCCTTACTTACCGAGTGCTTGACATCAATCAGGCCGCACGTACTCTCGGGGTTGTTCGGACGGATTACTCGAACGATCTTTGTCCTGCACACCTTGTGAATTCCACTTTAGATTCCACCCACTTTGATCTTGCCTTTGGTACTGCAGCAGTACAGCTGTACTATAATTGTCCACGGTTAGATAATCTATCCGTGAGTTTTCATGAATTCTCTTGCAGTTCAGACCAAACGCTTGCAATAAGTAATTACTTTGTACGTAGTGATTACCAGCTACTTACAAGCTGTAAAGAATGCGTGGTTGTTTATGTTTCCAGCTAAGATGTTTCAAGCGTTGAAATTATAAATTCTGGGTTTGATTTAGAGTGGAAAGCAAACGATACACTGTGCGATGGTTGTCAAGTATCAGGGGGCCAGTGCGGCTACGACTCAGCCTCAGGTGATTTTACTTGCCACTGCCAGGACAGATCCTATCGATTCACCTGCGGATCGGATTATGAAGGTCCATATGATGAGAATTACCTCAACTGCAGCACAAGGTCTCACTGCGCAGGTCTTCGTGACATTATTTATCCTTTTTGGGGAGGAAATAAAGCAGAGTACTGCGGCCACCCTGACTTCAAATTGGACTGCAGTGGCCGGCTAGTGGAGATCACAATCATGTCCAAAACGTATCAAGTGCTTGACATCAACCAGACTAGTCAAACACTCATGATTGCTGCGGAAGATTTCTATGAGGCTTATTATTGTCCTGGTACATACCCGGTCCACAAATTGAGCTTTGTAGGTTCCATCTTCATGGATTATCCTTTGGAAAATCAAGATATCACAATCTTCTACAACTGTGAAATATCAAATATTACTGCTTCGGCTGAGATTAGCACTTCATATCATTGTCCCAATAAAGAAGAGGTTTTGTTCAATTTCATTCTGACGGACGACCTCAGGGCAAAGAATCAAACAAAAAATGGCATTCCATTGAGCGATGTCATTAGAACATGCAGCGGCGGAAGTACAGTTGTCCCTGTTTCCAGATCTAGACTTCAATTTTTGTCTGAAGGGAGTTTCGAAATTGGCCGGACAAATTATTTTGGGAGTTTCGAAATTGGCCTGAGAAGTTATTTTTCTTATTACTGGGCTAACAAGATTTATTACCGGGATTATACGATTAATGGGTTTTGGTTGGAGTGGGAATTGCCGAATCATACAAAAAGCCGTTGCGATGACTGTCAAAAGTCAGGGGGTGTGTGCGGATACAACTCAAGTTCAAGAGACTTCTCATGCTATTGCAGAGATAGACCTTACCCTCTCACCTGCGCTGCATCTTCAGCTGGTACGTGTCCTGCATTTTCTTAATTAATTAATATATTTATTGACATACATTTCCAATCCTACACTTTCTGTTTTTGTTTTTTTACCTCCAACTTTTCTTTATCACCATCGACTTAGATGAGTTAGAGCCTACCCCTACTATGTACTAGTCACAAGTCATCGTTCGTGCCTTAGTCATCGTTCTAACCGTGTCATAGTCATCATTATTGATAAAATATGGGATTGGCAATTTCTAACACGACTCAATAAAACGACTAAAAAACAAAACAAACATGCACGATTAATAATTTGGTCATTTTCTTAAGTCAATATATATAATAGAGATAAAAATAAATGGGTTGTTTTCATGCATACCCGATCACGTATTTGAGTCGGCCCTAAGGTGGTAAGTTGAAGACGTCACCAAGAAGACAGGTGGTGATGGTTGGGTAAAAAAATAAAAAAAAAAAATCAGTATTAAAGGACAGTGTGGAAGGCTTTAGCCTATGTTCGTAGTGAAAGAAAATAAGAAGAAAGGAAAAGATTTTGTTTTTTCTTTATTGTGTTTGATATCATAAAATAAAAGAAAACAAAAAAAGTTTTGTAATTCTTATTTTATTTATTTATATATATTATTTTATTTTAAAAATAAGAATAAAAAAGTAATTTTAGTAATTATTTTGTGGATTTTAGTTTTCCTTCTGTTTTTTAAGGGAGTAAAAAAATACACCACCTTATAATATTTTTCATCATATTTTCCTTTTTTTTTTCTTTTCTTTCTTACTAAACAACCAACTCAATCAATTTTCCTTTATTTTTCCTTCAACCCACTTCCTTCGTTCCTTTTTTATTTTACCTAACTGTAATTGTACTTGTGAGGTTAATTAAAGCAGGGGTAAATTTAAAGCAGGGTAAAAATGTAATTGTGAGGTTAATTAAAAATGGAAAGGACGATCAAAATAAGTTTTGGTATATCATGCTGGCGATAAAATTCTACCCAACTGAGCTATCATAATCTCGTTATGGTAATCTCGCGACCCAAAACAAAGCTTCGTTTTACTGATGGGTCTTTATTTTACTCTCCGCCATTTTCATCTTCCACAATTTTTTTATTTTTAATTTTATTTTTGACAATACTTTAACAGCTTTTCTATATTTTATTTCAACTTTAGTTCGCTTTTGGAGTTTTCTATTGTTTTTTTTATTCTGAAAGATAGCCTATACACGTGTCAGTATTTCACCTAACTTACCCCTCATTCGGCTTCATCAAATCGCAAAGAACAATCCCATGTTTATATTATGTGTAGACAATTCATAATTTCATACGCATCATTTACATATATAATTAAGAAAATTAGATGAAATATCATATTTTAAATACTTTTATATAATTTTATTCATTTTAATATTAAATTTAATAATTTTAATATTATAAAATAATAAAATTATTAATTTTTATATTATAATAGGTATAAATATAAAATATAGATGTAAAATTTTTTACATTCTTGAATTTAACCCGTATAATATTAGCCTCCCGCGTGTTAATGCCAGAAGTCATGGGCCGTAGTGTAGGGCGGGCGCTGGACCCCACCTGGGCCCTGACTCTGGTTTTCTTTTTCACTTCGCTGCACATCTAATTGGAAATAATTATTAAAAAAAAAAAATCTATTCTTGGAACCGCATTTTAAAATTTATCATTTTTTTATAATAATGCATGAATATTCATTTTAAGAAAAACTATCGCTTGTATTACTTATTTTATTATTTTATCAAATTTAACATCATTTTTTCTTATTAGATTCATTATTTTCTTTACTTATTTGTTCATTATTTTATATATTTATCTTAATATCTAGTTTTTTATTACGGTGATTACTTATAAGTATGGTTTAGGTTCTTTTTTTATAATCACATTTCTTAAGTATGATTTAGGTTTCTTAAAAATAATTTTTTAATATAATTTAGGTTCTTTATGATAATTGTTACATTATTATGTTAATTTTTTTATATTATTATTGGTATTGTTTAATTGATAGTTTCTAAAGTTTTTTTTTTTTTTTTTATGATAAAGAGATAGTTTCTAAAGTTTAAATGTGAAATGAAATTGTTTATTTCTTTATGGTGATTACTAAATCATTATGATACTTCTTTTAAGTATGTTATTTTTTTTTTCTTTACGATATTACTATATTATTATGATGTTCTTTTTTTATGATAATTAATATATCATTATGATGTCTTTTTTCAGTTTTAAAGTGTCTAATATTTATTTACAATATCAATTTTAAATATATTCACTGTGAACTTATCTTAAGAACCAATTATTTATGATAACGAGTGTTTTTCATATGTCATACAACTAATATTTATTACAGTTCTTTTTTCTTTATAATAAATCAAGTAAAATAATCTCTCTCTTTTTTTTCCTTTATAGAAGATTTGCTTAATATGAAATGTTTTAGATATTTTTTTCTTTTCTTTTTTTATCAATTCTTTATTTATTTATTTTCAATTCTTGATAAAAGGGTAATGTGGTCTTTATAAGTATCAATTTAGACATTCATGTAAATTAAAAAAAATGAATATCATAATCTTCAATTTAGACATTTATGAAAATAATCCTATCTAATTTTCTTTCCTGTGGGATCAGTGAGATGCCCAGTCTACTTTTAAAATGTTCAAACATTGTAATTCGCATAAATAAGCATGGGTCTTTTTTCTTTTTTTTTTTTTTAATAGATGGGTTCACTATTTAATTGCGACTCAAATTTGAGTCAACATATTTATTATATGTTTGGATGAACTATTAGAATAACTATTATTATAATTAAACATAATAGATGTTTGGTTAGACTATTATTGAAATGAAATTATTTAAATGTTTAACTATTTTATAATAATTCAATTCAAATATAAATATAAATTTTTATTATTTAAATATCTGTATAACACTAATTTTTTTACACTCTCACTATTCAGATGCCACCTTTGATAAAAACTATATAAACACATATTTAATTTAAATATATAATTTAAATTCTATATTTAAATATAAATATTTATTTCGAATAAACATTTATATATATGATCTATGATCCAAATATTCATATATGATCTATCATACAATTAGGTCATTGGTACTATCCATCTACTTTTGTTCATTCCATTGTCTTAACGCGGTTTTGGTTCACTCTGGACCTTAATCCTATCAAATATGAATTGAATACTCGCTCCTAACTCGATTCCTTGAATTGAGTACATGTCTATTTCCTTGTCATTTATTCCTTGTCAAGTCTAGAGGTCTGGACCCCACCTAACTCTACATTTCTTTTGCACTGGCTGCATGTCTACTTTTCTGGCTGCATGTCTACTTTTCATTCCCGTGGATGAGTAAATAACCTAGGTGAGGGAATTAAGAAAGAAAAAGAGGTTTTTTTTCTCTCTTACATGAAATGCCTTTAATAATATCTCCAATTTATAAAAGATCAAAATTGAAATATTTTAAAATCTCTCCCCTAATCCCGTCTTTTTATTTTTCTTTGTTACCAAACAATCATATATATCTAAATTCTTCCATTAATCACTCAATTCCTCTCTTTCCTTCCACTTTTCTCCGGGAACAAACACACTCTTATAATCATAATATTGGTGTATTATACTTTGTTTTCTTTTGGGAGAAACAAAAGAGACAGTGTTAGGAGAAACAAAAGAGTAATTTTGTTTAAGCATTATGGATCAGTTTATGCATAGAGGGTTTTTTATTTATCTACCAAATAAATGTGGATATATATATATATATATATATAATATATTCCCAAAGCCGTCATATTGTAATTAAAAATGAGCTAGCTTTGTGTGCGTGTATTAAAGTATTGTAAGATATAACATAATTTGATTCTCAGAAAACATACATACGTGCATTCTTTTTTTTTTTTCTTTGAGTAAAGATATATTGTGTAGAAATCCAAACTGAAGTATGCTAATTTAAACGTTCGCTCACTTGTTCACCTTTCTAAAATTGCAGGATCGTCTTTGAAGCGTGATTGGGCCATTGGTAATTACAATTGACCTGTTCTTTTAGATTAAGATTTTTGCATGATACTACTATTTGTGTGTTCTTGTAATAATACTTCCATTAAAACATTTTATTATATTTGATATATATATATATATATATATATTTTTTTTTTTTGTTTTTCTTTTTCATGACAAATAAGTAAAATGCACATAATTATATTGTTTTCTAACTGTAGGCATTTCAGCAGCTCTATCTGGAATCATAGTCATCACGATTTTGATTATATATAGCCGTAAGAGAGAGTCCATATCCAGTAAGCTGGGTTTTCTGAAGAAAGACGAGAGTGATGGATTCAACGTGGAGGCATTTATAGAAAACTATGGACCATTTGCCCCGAAACGTTATACTTATGCACATGTGAGGAAAATGACAAACTCATTTGCTGAAAAGGTCGGCAGAGGAGGATTTGGCTCTGTCTATAAAGGGAAGCTATCTGATGGCTCTCTCGTAGCAGTGAAAATGCTAAAAGAGCCCAAGAGTAATGGTGAAGAATTCATCAATGAAGTTGCTAGCATTGGTAGAACATCACATGTTAACATCGTCACTCTTGTAGGATTCTGCTACGAAAGGAGTAAAAGAGCTCTTGTTTATGAGTACATGCCTAATGGATCGCTGGATAAATTCATATTCAATCAGGAATCAGTGAAAAAGAATACTCGGTTGGAATGGAAGACGTTGTATGAAATTGCGAGTGGCATTGCACGGGGACTAGAATACTTGCACCGAGGTTGTACTACCAGAATTTTGCATTTTGACATAAAACCTCATAACATCCTCCTTGATAAGGACTTTTGTCCAAAAATATCTGATTTTGGCCTTGCCAAATTGTGCCGAAGGGAGGACAGCATCGTATCAATGTTGGGTGCAAGAGGCACTGTTGGATATGTTGCACCAGAAGTTTACTGCAGAAACTTTGGGAGAGTATCTTACAAATCAGATGTCTACAGCTACGGAATGATGGTTCTTGAAATGGTAGGAGGTAGAAAGAACATCGATGTGGGAGTGTCTCGAACCAGTAGGATATATTTTCCTGATTGGTTGCATAACCATATCAATGACTATGGTGAGAACCTGGAAATCGGTGAAGAAATGACGAATGCAGACGAGGAAATGGTGAGGAAAATGATATTGGTGAGCTTGTGGTGCATTCAAACTCTCCCTTCTGATCGACCATCAATGACTAAGGTGCTGGAGATGTTGGAGGGCAGTCTTCAGTCTTTGCAGATTCCACCAAAGCCAACCTTCTCTTTACCGACAGAACAGTAACCAAGAACCCTTCCTCAAATTATCAATAATGATGCATATGTTTTACAGTACATTCTCCGGACGATTTTTCAAGTACTTTATAATTAGAATGGACTTTTTACTATTTGCACCATCTTATTTGTACTGTAGATTGTGGTATGTCTTTCTTCAATTATGAACGAACCAATGTGTTAATGTGCTTTCTAAACTCTAAACTCGTATAGAGAGAGTTCAGAGTAGATTTGTGTATGGTATGCTGAAATCGTAAAATAAGGAATAAAATTGTTGATAATGGTCCTATATTCTCTTGTTTTCGTACCAGTGGTCCCTGGACTCTCTTTTTATTTTTAATGGTCTTTGAATTCTCATTCATATAATATTGAAGAAGTCGTGAAGTACGTAGCCCGCCATGTAAAGAAAGGAGATTTCGATATAAATTAAGGTTTAAACTCGTTAAGAGCTCTCTCTCTGTGTCTCCCATGGCAATGGCGCTTTCCACTTCCTTTCGTGAACGCCTCGAACGCATGGAGCTTGACAGAAACAAGCGTCTCTCTCTTCTCCAGGTTCTTATTCCTCTTTCTCCCCCCTTACACGTTTGCCAATTGGGCCGAGAAAACAGAGGAAAGTTAAAAAGGAGGACACTATAACTGTTTTGCTGTTTGGTTCTGATCTCTTCGAATTCGAAACTAAGAGATTGATTTCCTATACGAGTTCTCACAATCAAGGATTTCAATTTCATCGAATTTTATTTTTTCCTACATTTTCTCGGTCGCCAAACAGAAAATAAATCCTTTTTTTTTTTTTGGTTGTTGGAAATTGATCAATATAAGGCGGAGAAAGAACTGCAAGCAAGCAAATCTCTGGTGCTGTCGTCGAAGCTTGTGGACATCAGGGACATGGAACGGCAATGCTCAGTGCTAGATCACAAGATCGCGTTGCAGAATATCAAGATCTCGGTTCTCAAGTCCGAAATCGACGGCCTCAATTCCAAATACGATAGCCATTCGCTTTTGCTCAGGTGCGTTCAATTTCGCGCCTATTTTTGCCCCCCTCTTTGCTTGCTGGATTTGTTAATCCAATCGAGACTTTGAATCTGGCGTTTCTAGGGATTTGATGAGCGAAGTGGAGGGTCTTCAAGAATTGGAGAAGGCAAAAGATGGGTTCTACAATTCCAAGGGCTCCGAAATGAAGGAATTCAAGCAAAATGTGGACAGATTTGTTATGGAGTGTAGAATGCGAATGAAGGAGCTCAAGAATGGACTCAATGAGGTAATTTGAAAAGTAAGTTCATTTTCAGATTTTGTCAGCAGTTTTTGGCATTTCAATTATTTGAGATTGATTCTACATTTCAGTTGCAATCGAGCTTTGTGAGATTTCAAGGCAACAATGGGTGTCGCAACTCTGAAATAGCCGCCGCTGAGATGATGAAGTCCCAACTCTTGGCTGCCAAACAGGATTTGGATAAGAACTTGGCTTCCAATTACAGGTTGAGAGCACATTTGCAAATGGAGCTTCAGAGCATTTCATCCGTAGATTAGAAGACTGTCAGGACTCGTGAAATGTACAAAACCGTAGACTTGACATTTCTCTAAGCCTTACAATCTAGTATATTCATCCACGACAGTTCTACCGAAAAACAAAAAGAGTTGTGCATCACGCAAAAGAAACGGTTACACTTAAAACAACTGCAATTCCTGATCAGATAACTTAGGTTGATTGATAATTTCTTGTCCTTTTCTTGTGATTTTTGGCGTCAACTTCAAAAAATGTTCAAGAAAACAAAAACATTGTTTAGCGAAAGCATGCCACATGCCAAAAATATAGGGACAAGTACTCTCGTGCAAAATGCAAATATCAACCATGGTGAGATGTATTGGTCTTCTTTTTCAAGAACCAAACAGACGGAGGACAGCAAAGTCGATAAGGAAAGTGCGGATTTCCATAGGGCCAAGTTCCACCACAAGTTTTTCAGGGTCAACAGGTCCTCCCCTCACCACTTCCGACTTCTCGCCTGATCCTTCCACTTCCCAAACTAGCCTCTTCTTCTCCATCTCTGCTCTTTCTTGGTTGGCAGACAAACTCATCTCCCTTACTTTGTTGATCTGAAACCAATCCAAGCATGAGTCAGGACATAAACTAAAAGATCATTGCTTTTCTATACAGAAAACCCATCTCCCACTTCTGACGTAAGAAGTGATTTCGAATTTCCCCAATTCCTAAATTTTAAAACATAATAATCATGTTGACCTCCCCTCTTACCTTCTTTTTAGGAAACAGCTTCTTTAGCTCCACGCTTGCTAATAAGGAGTAATCCTTGTCCTCTCCCGTCTTTGCATACACAAACAACAATTGGTGAATGGTGAGCAGAGAAGAAACAAGTCGAACATATATTTGCTAATTAGCTGGATAGAAAGAAATTGGAACCTCGTATAGATGGGCCAGCCGAAGGAGTACTTTTCCATTTTCAAGCTCCTGCAATTTAGAAAAGGACCAAACTTGTGATCTTCCTAAAAATATTTGAGTGAAATGAACACTTGAAAAAAGACAGAAAAAAGAAAAACATATGATCTTAAGGACACATACCTGGAGGGTTATCACTGCAATGTTGTTCGGTAAAGCATAGGAAGGATCAATTCCAGAAAATGTTGAGACATGAGAATCTATCCACTCATTTCCATCCTGTAAAAAGAAAAATGATCATCTATGCAGTATGGCCACATGATAAACAATCAATTCAAGGTTTTCTTCACCTGTTCTGTGAAGGCTAAGAGAAGCGGAGAATATATCTCTTGGCCAGTTGTGCGGCGCCACTTGGCACCTTCCCCAAGAGGATCGATCCTGATATAGAATTTTCCTTGTATCTGAAATAGAAAGAGAAAAACTCACTTAAACCAACAAGATCTGAAGCAGAGACACCGTAAACTTGAGAAGTGAGAGAACACAACGAAGATTCTACAATTCGAACTCGCCATTGCAAGATACTTTGTGCTAATTCCCTTAACAGGTTAAAGGTTCATAGGAATAAGGACTTGCATAGTGTTTACACTTGGTAATGCAACTGGCTAAAATAGTGTACAATGTATACTTACAGTTAAACCCTCGCATCTATCAAGGAGACAAACCGTTTCATTCAACACCTCACCAACTCCTCTTACATCATCATGAATTAACCGCCTAGAGAACACAAGAAGCTCGTTAGAAATCATGAAAGGAAGAAAAAAAAGTAAACAGAGTTTTATTCAAGTTTTAAAAGAAGAAGAAGAAGGCAAGAGAAACCTGTGGAGCATCAGCTCTATCTGACCATCCTTTAAGCTGGTTCCTCCCACTGAACGATCGATCAAAACTGAAATTTCGGAGCTGCGGTCTTGCACATAAACTCCAAGATTAATCTGAAATAATAGAATAATGGAGAAGTTCAAATGGATAATAATATTATAATAATCATCATCATCATAATCATAAGCAAAAGATCAAGCAAACTCGTTAGCTGAAATCACAATATATGAAGATAGAGTAACTAATTCGAGGTGTCAAATGGAAGCATACAGGATAGTAATTTCCAGCAATTGGCTGATTATTTTGCAGTTCCCAGTCCGCTCTAAAATCCCGAATCTGCAGAACAATTGAATATATTAGATTTGATATAACACTGCAAAATAAAGTAACGATGGTGAAACTGGAATATGTCTCGTAGAATTTCCATAATTTATAACCAACTAGAGCTAAGTCGAGCAAAAAAGAGCTGTTGTTAATGAGATGAAGCAGCAATTACTGTAACAAAGTTATGGTTATGTGTAGTGCAACTAAGATCTATATGATCCTAAATCTCAAACAAAAGGTAGTTAGAAGGAATTAAAGTACCCGTTTAATGAAGTCACGTCCATTGGAATCTGTGTAGAACGTTCCATTTGTTTTCATGGCCGTTGTAATTTGAGTTGTGATTTCCTTGCCAATACCATCATCAACGGGTATGGGTCCAATCTAAAATGAGGATGACATTGCCACAGACAAGCCCAAAGGAAATCCCCGGTTATACAAGAATCTCAATAGGAATCTCTGTGTGTTCTTTATGAATCAATTTGCACAAGTTAACTTACAGTGAACTCAACTTCAGCATGCTCCTTTTCCTTAAATACCCTCGTTATCTGCGCATACATTTGGTATTGTGTTACTAACATTAAAAGCAACAAAGCCCAAGTAGATGAAAACAAAAATCAAAAGAGTATTTTGTTCAATTGATTAACCTGAAGAAAATTGATCAAGCAATTACAATAGTATATCAAGTCTAAAACAACAATTACTTCATTTTTGTATCTAAAGCACCAAAACCACCTGAGATATCCATGGATTTATCTGCTGGTGTACTTCATCCAGTAGTGGACCCCGAATCACAGTTAGAGGAACCTGGGGACAAGTACATGTCATCTTTTTCAGAAACTCAGCTATGAAGATGTAAGTAAAGTGACAGCTCCAGGGTCATTTAACAATTTGAGAATAAATTGTACTTTAGTTACCTGGCTTTCAGATTTTATAGGAAATGTTTGATTCGGACGGAAGACATATGCCCCAGAAGCCTTCAGTTCAGAAAATCAAAATTCAGAACAATTAACTAAAACAACTCTAAACAACGAAAACTACTCTCAGAATTGACACGATATTGAGAATTTTTTGCAAATCGTTGACCCACCTGAGGGTCTTTATCAGTTCCATCATTTCCAGAGTAATAACTGTATGACTGCTCTGCAGATGTTGTGACCTTCAAGAAAGTAAATTAGCACAAGAAAGTACACATGAAAATACAACATGATAAGAATATAGAAGTGAGAGAGAGAGAGAGAGGTGGAGATAAAATAAACATCTCAGTCCGTAGGAACCGTCCACAAAGATAATGCAATATATGTGCTGGCTTTCATTTCAGATTGAACGTTGGGAAGAAAAACAAAAAAGAAAAATCATGTAAAATGAGAGAAAAGTAGACTGGAAATTGAACCATCAATATTGTAGCATACCCGATTTTGGCCATTAGCATATTGTTTTAGTGTTCCCTTGCGTGCAGAATAAATTAGCTTTAAACTTCCTTGTCCGACTTCTATGGTATCGTCTGTACTTCCTTCTGATGTGTAGATGGAGGAAATGGTTGAACTGGGACCTTATTTAAATAAAAATAATAAAAAAAAGAAAAGAAAAGAAAAGAATATAACTGCAATTAAACTCCATATTCTTAAGTCGGAAAAAAGATGCTAACATTTACCACAATGTGCTAACCTGTCTGTTTCGCAGTTGAGATTATGTAAGTGCTGAAACCAATTGGTGGTACTGACACTGAAAATGCAAGCCAGTACTTGATTGTTTCTTTTGGGGATTTACCCAAATATGCTCTAACGTAGTAATTTCTTATGCTCAAAGTGGCATTTGATATAGGAAGTAGCTGAGCTTCTACTTTTCTTCCACTAGAGTCTCGAACGGTAACTGTGTCAGTGGACACCTACAACAAATTTCAGTCTACATTAGCCCCATATATAAGTTCTATAAATACAAAATGAATACAACCTTCATAGTATTTTTTTTATTTTTTTTAATTCAATGATGCTTAATTCTTTTACAATGTCAGACACAGGTGAAGTGCCATGTCTTCAAGTGTCAACATTTTGGTAGAAAATGGTCTCACAATAGAAGGTACAGTTATTAAACATATGATGATCAGCATATGAAGGCAGGGAGGGTAACTGCTTACAGGGATTCGTATTACTTCCTCTCTCTTCCATCCTAGAGGATTGTATACGACAACAAGCTATAAAGAAAATATGTGTATATTAGATGATACAAAAAAACCGGTTCTTTAATCCTAAATTAAGTTGGCTTATACCGGTAGACAAAATAACAGGCTTACCAAGCTTTTCCCATCAGACAAGACAGCTTCTGATGGAGGACAATAGCTTACATTAAGTAGGGGACACTGCCAACAAAATCCAAATAATACAATTGAGTCGACATAAACTCAGTTATGGATAAAATAATCTGAAAAAGGGTGCTCGGGATTGAAGATCAATCTCCAATAAAAAGAAGGCACGGTATATATCATTTTTAGCCTAAATCAATTGCTTTAAAATGAAATTATAACGAAAGAAAGTACTCCTTTAAAATGAAATGATTGCAAAAGAAAGCACTCCAATGAAATTATTACAATACAAGAGCTTTAAGCTTTAAATCATCCAGAAAGCAATTTCATCTACTCGCCATTATTCTCACCATCATAGTACTTTCTGTAATGATCCTTTCAAGGTCATGAGCTCCCAGGTTAATATCCGGTTTGAAAATGACATGAAGAGTCATGTCTCTCTTGAATTAAATGACAAAAACATCTTACACAACATAGATAGTAAAGAACGTTAAACTCTTTTGACATTGGCCCTTACATTGAAAAACATCCTACACAGCAAAATATACAAGTCAGAAGGAAAAGTGTAAGGAAACTAATAACAACTTGCCTGCTGAAAGTTTGCAACTCCAGAACTTGAACCTGATTTTTTTGTCAGGTAAGCTAGCGAAGAAGCAACCAACTTCTCAGCCTACAGAGAGACATATAGAGAAAACAAAATTTTTATCATACCATCCATATGTAAGCAATAACAAAAACAACAAAGGCTATTGAAGTGATATGGACCTCCTTATATCCCATTGACACTCGCAATGCGTAGTCGGCAGCAACGTGCTGTCTTTCTGTACCACTAACTGCATCATGATGTTGAGCAATCGCTAAAGCATCAGCAAGGGCATCAGTGTTTGGCCCAGATGCATTCCTGCCTTTAAAAAATTCCAGCTGCCTGGCTGCCTATACAGAATCACAAAAACCAAAAGATTTGGAAAAAGGACGTAGTCGAAGCCTACCAGATACCACAGAATAACTTTGAAAAGAAATAAACATCTCAAGATATACCAGATAGTAAGCACTCATGACTCTGACATAGCCTTTAAGTGCTGGCCGACTTGTAAAGTAGCCAGTCCAATATGCATTAGGTTTATCAGCATACCTGTGAAATTTGACCAAATATTTTTAGAATCAATTCGTGGAAAATAAAAACATAATTAATGTGCAGATCAAAATATCTTCATCAAACTCACGGGAAGAAATCATCGGTTTTGAGGGGCCATTTCTGATCAGTTGCATGTTTTGCATCAGTGTAGATGGATGGTGTTGAATATAGTGCATTCACACGCCCATCCTAAGATCGCCAAATTAATACAAATTAATGGCTTCCAATTTCATTGAAAAGAGTAAAAGTAGAGCAGAATGGGATCAAAGGTTGGAGATCTCGTAACTATTTGTAAAGATAAAAACATGTCTACTAATCATTTATAGTGGGCCAACAGGAGTACCTGATTGACATAGTGAATGAACTTGTCCATCTGCCTGAACCATGAATTTGCATATTGATAACGAAAATCTGTCCCCATGCACCACATAATGTGGTTGGTTCTCGTCACATTAGCCTAAACGAAGAGAATATGAATAGTAAATGCAATCAACCATTTAGTTAAGTGAAAAGGCTTTGACAGGGAAAGAGAAATACTTTTCTTTATAAATTTTAAAAGTACTTTCAAGTTTGATCACCAACTTAAATAACAAAAATTAATGGTTGACTGTAAACAAAAATTCCTCATATCAATCATAGTCTAAAAAATGAACATGCATGAAATTTTACATTTGGTGTTTAATGTGTTCTTATGTTACACTACCAACGACTAGCTTCTACCGTTAACGCTTGGAATTGGATATTATGAATGAATAAACGAATGAGAGAAAAGGTACGAGATACCAATCAGAATTACACGCAAAAATTGCATAAATACCCAGTTATCATGGAATCATGAATACTTATCATTAAGCTTAAAACGAAGGGTCCACGGAAAATGGAATCTAATTGAATGGTTATTATAGATCTTACCTGTGCTAAAGCAGCAAAAACAAAGTCATTGACTCGTCCTTGAACATTATAGTCAAACAGAAGAATGTCATCCTGCAGCCAAAACCACATTATAATGCAGTTTTAAAGCCAAACTTTAAGGCACTTGTCTGTGTAATTTATCGGATTTACCTGAATAGGTGGTGATACGTCATTTACTTCAAATGTAAAACCATCAGGAGGATCATAATGCCTGGGGAATATTCCAGTGAATATCTGAAAATAAAGTTAGATCCATGAATTCAGTAATTAACATCCAAGCAACTACTGAACAAGTAATGCGAACAAGTAATGAGAATAAAGGACTAGACATTTAAAAATAGAAATTAAAATTAAAAAAAAAAGACGCCTGTTTAAGGGGTAGAAGAAGAGAAGTTAAAAAAACTAAGGTTTTCTGATCAATGTCTGGAACCATTTTGTTTAAAAGATATTTATGAGACAAAAATAGTACTTATTTTATTAACGAGCAATAAAACTGTTATAACAGAATTTATAAAGTCTTATTTAAATTCTGAAGTTTCAAGGTCTTCTTAAAAAAAGCTTAATTGAGAAGCTATATTTTGTGGCTTTAACTGGAAGCTCTTCTAGAAGGTTATCCAAACTCTTCCAAAAGTAGCTTTTGTAACCGGAGAAGCCCAAAGTTGCTTCCAAAGAATCCATGCCAAATAGGTCCTCCATTTATATATCAAAAGTGTGCTTATTAAAGAAGAAGAATGCAAAGTTCCAAACCTGTGAAGACCAACTGAGAGACCTAGACCCCTGCCACACAACCTCGAGAGTCTTGTCTTTGAGCCGCTTGGCTCTATCTTGGTAATCAATTCGAGCAAAAAAGAGGGAATCAAATCCTAACTGCAATCAATATAGAGACGCAAGTGGTCTATTTTCATAAGTCAAGAAGAAGAACATGATCCAACTTTAAAGAAAAACTTCACATGACATGCGTGAAGCTGTTGTATTAAGTGTTTCGATACTACTGTAATGATAAATTTATATAAAAGGAACTTGAAATGGTTTTTTAAGGATTTATTTTTTTTTCACCTCAGCACTAAGAAGGTAAGCTTGAACTGCAGAATGTCCAAAAGGATCAATCTGCCAACCAACTCGGGGAATCTGACCAAATTCCTTCATGATAAATTGATGCCCCAAGGTCGTCTGGTCAATCAAGTCGATGTAGTATGGGGTTGCCTCGTCATGCATGCACATGCCCCCATTTCTTGAAAAATCAGAGAAGAAGAATAGGAAAGACAAAGTTCACAACTTGTTTAGCAACAAAAGCAGAACAACAAGTGCCATTACTCACAACCAGTGAGAAAGGCACAGACAAACTGAAGCAATTTCCATTTTTGAATAAGAAGAATGAAAAGGAGCCAAAAGTAGTTAAAAGAAAAACAGTACATGAATTCCAGTTGACCAGAGTTGACGAGCTCCTTGACCTTAGCCTTCATAGCTTTGCTTTGCTGCCGCCACCATCTCTGGAAGAATGCCTTTGGAAATTCCAAGAATTCAATTCAACCAAAGGACAAGAGTTAAAAACTAATGATAGCAGTTTTCCACTTAAAAAAGGACAAAAAATCATAAAGGAAAACAAAAGCAAAGAAAAGAAAAGATGAATGAAGTAAGTAGGATGAATTACTATCTCAACATAGATGAACTTGCGGTTCTTGTCCTCCAGCAATGCCGAAATGACGGAATCCAACACGTTCTGCACGCAGGCCCCCTGCCACAAAAATCAAAATTCAGTCTTGCTTTATATATGATTCCATCCATATTGCATTCCATGGGTAGTAAAAAGTTAATCAGAAAAAATAAAAATAAAAATAAGTAAGTACCCGGATGGAGTTGTTGGCGCCAACATAGTACTGATCGACGGTCTTGAGCCAGCCGACATCGTCGTGAGAATGAGGAACCAAATGGACGTTGAGCTTGTTGGGGAGTATTCTGTGGGTGGTGTTGTAGTCAATGGACTCCGATTTAGCTCCTCCAGCCAATACAATATAACCCCAATACTACTATCCCAAACATCATCGGAATCATACGATACAAGAAGAAGAACTGGATGTGTTTGTAGATTGTGGGTGGTTTGTCTGTCTGTCTGTCTGTCTGTCTGAGTCTGACAAGTACAATGTTATTATACTGTGTTGCTGGGCTGGGGCTAATTATTCTTAATTCTAAGATCAGTAAGGCGTCAACGAGAAGCAAAAGTTCTGAGTGGGATCATGTTCCGACTTTGGATAGAGTTTCTACAAATATTATAATCAATAATCATGTCGCTGCCTTCCCTTCAACACAAAGCCTCTCTCTTTTTCCATTTTTCTTTTTTGTGGTGGGGAAGGGGCGGGGGGCTCCGTTTTTCTCTCTTTCTCGTGTACACCATAGAGGCGTGCAGCTCCACACTATTGTCTTGACTCTCTCTCTCTCTCTCTCTCTCTCTCTCTTCTTTTTTCTAAAAATAAATTAAATACATAAGTAAATAATCTTGTCATTTTGTTGAGCATACCTTGGAAATGAAAGTAGTAGACTCCTATTAGTTTTTTTTTTTTTTTTTTTAAGTAGTCGTAGTAGTTGATAGACTAGTAGCTGAAGGAATTGAAAATGATGAGTTATAATTACTTGTTGTTGATGATTTCAGATTTCACCAGGAATAAATCAATAAATTTATAATGTTACTTCGATTATTGATTTTTATGATCTTATCCAAATGAATAGTCTGTTAATAAGTTTCTTCTTTATCTTATTTTATTGCAGAAAAAAAAAAGGGGAGAGACAATTATATGTAAGAATGAAATAAATTTGACATTTTGTATATTTATATCAATTATGACATTAAATTTAATAATTTTATTATTTTATAACATTAATATTATTAATTTTAATATAATTTCATATAAAATTGAGTAATAATATTACATTTAACTCCATCTAAAAATACAAAATTCGAGTTATTAATCCCAACTTTAAAAAAAAATATCGACTTTAACAAAATTATAAGGACTCTAACCTAATTCTCTGCCATTAGTTCTTAGTAATGTGGGCCCAGACAAGCTTTTTTGTGGGCTTTCATTTGACTCTTGGGCTATGAAGCCCATGATTACAGACATGGATCAAAACCGAGTGGGCTCAGGAACGGGCTTCTTATAGTCCAGTATGAAAAGTACGTAAACTTGTTAAACAGCCCAGGAAAGCATTATTGTCCAATTTCGAAGATACGTTACAAAATTACGTACCCGCCATCGAAGGTCAAAAAACAATACAAAGCACCGGCATCTTCCCCAAAATTCTCGACCTCAAAACCCTAATTTGAGGCTTCAAGTTTCAACCATGGAAGACTCCTTCAAACTCCGCGTCGACAAGATATTCGGCTCTCTTAATTCCGCTTCTTCTTCTTCTTCTTCGTCGTCAGCTCCGGCTTCGTCATCTCTGGACTCGCTCTGGTGCCTGACTGACGACGAAATCGAGAGGAGAGAGTGGAACCGGGACAAGGGAAGTCCAGAACCCGAATCGTGCTCACAAGCTTCGGTCTTCTCGAACCGTCGAGACGAGACGGTATATAACTCCAACCGTGCTTGCAGAAGTGAACTGGAGAAGGACCTAGAAGACCTTGACGAAGACAACGAAATCAACGACGACGAGGAGCTACAGGTATGGCGTTCGCCGAGTAGGTCTGGGAAGCCGGAGGATTATAACGACGAGGAGTGGGAGGTCAAATCTTCAATTGGCTTGGATTGTACTCTCGATAACGAGGTTTTTTTTTTCTCCCCTCTTCTTGAAGGTTTTTGCAAAGGATTCTTATTACCAAGTTCTTTGAACTTTTTTTTTTTCCCCGGGCCTTTTCGTTCCTTTTTTTTTTTTTGGTTTTTTGGGCAATCTGATTTTGGCTTTACAAAGTAGTATCGGTTGACTTCAATTCAATGGCATCAGCTAAAAACTCTTGTGTAAAATGCAGGAAGAGGAAGATGAGTATGATAAAGTGGCAGTTGGCATTGAGAAGCCTGAAGATCGTGTGTACATGAGAGATATGGAAGACTACGGGATCGACATAGACTCCGAACTCGAGCTTCCGACTTCATTCAAGGAATTAATTAGGGACCCGCGGGCAAATCACCTGGCTGCCAAAATCAGGCTCAAAGAGGATGCAGAAGCTGCAAAGAAGATTGATTCTTTGCGGGTTTCTGATGAAGACACGGCATTGTCCACTAAGAATAGTGAAACCATCCCTGGGGAGGGATCTTCCAATCCGAAATCGATTCTCAAGAGAAAGGACAACCAGGTTGACGCAAAGTCACATAAGCGTGTTCGTTTTGATCCCGAATGCAAAGACAACGGTGATACAGAGCCCGAGCATAAGGCCATGAAAGAAAACTATTCTAAGGAGGGGGTTGGTGCTGAAAATCATGCTTCCGGGATTCCAGATTATTTGCGGAACCCTTCAAGATATACGCACTACACATTTGACTCTTCAAGTGCAATGGATGAGGAATCGAACAAGCAAGCTTACATGGACTTGTTAAAGGTTTTGAACAAGTCAAATGCTAGCTCGAATTTGCCACCGGAGGATGAGGATGCTCATTTTGATCGCTCAAGGTCTGTTACATTTATACCAAGAAAGAAAGGGGGTGATACGAGTGCAATGGTAGATAGCTGTACTGAGTTAGTGCAACAAGTTGGGATTGGAAAGGATATTGGGGTCCATAGAGGCAGGCCAATAGGCATTGCGGCCACAGAAGCCGAAGAGAGTGATGCTTGTGCAATGGAAGAAGACGAACCAGAAACCACAGAACACAGGAAGGGCAGCTTGCATAAACCAGGGCGCCAATACCGTCTAAAAGCACAGTCGGATTTGGAGGAATGAATCACTGGTCACTTCAATTTCTTGAAAAACTAAAATCTAGCTTGTAAGTTAGATCTGATAATTTAGGAATTTACCATGTTGAAGAAAATAAGAGTTTGTGACTGACAAAATTTGATGTTCTCTTTTTTTTTTTTTTTTTTCTTGTAAGAAACGTTAAACTAGTTTAACCTGCTCTGCAAATAATATGATTAGCTTCAGAGCCATTTGTTTCTTTAAGTACGAAAAAAAAAATACACACACAAGTGATGGATGCGTTTCTGTGAAATGCCCTCATTTGCAAAATGTGGTCAATTTTGCACATGCAGGGTTATTTCTTGATTTCATCCTATCATTAATAATTTTATTACATCTTGGATAACAATATATTGAAAAAACGTTTTAGGTGCCCTGCCTTCGACACCAAAATAATGATTTCATCCTATCATTAAAAACCTGCTAGCCGAGGATGACCCCCTAAACAACCAAATGTCAAAATTGGGCACATATTACATTTGTTTAGCTAAAAAAAAAAACACTACAATGGAGAGTAATTTTCCAATCCAATTATCAGTGATGCTCTTGGTAAACAGTTAATATGGGGAAAATCCAAACATGAGCAGAAGGATGGTGACCTTCAAGAAAAGGGGGTGCAAAAGGATAGGTAAAAATGATCCTCTCCAAGTTGACAAACAACCTTCAGCATTATAGATATTTTCATCTTTTTTGCCCAACGTACCATTGACATTTATGATTTGGCAATTCGTGAACTAAAACTCAAGCAGCAAAACAATATATATAACCAGAGTAGCTGAAACGAAGGATTACCCAAATCTAAAGAACAGATATCTCTTGCCTCTAGGAACTCAGTCAAAACATTTGTATTATCATTTTTTTTTTTTTTTGTCCATGTTTTTCATTCATCTTAGTTAGCAGTGTATTTGGGCTGTGGTCTTTTTCTGTACCAAAATATGGGAAATCCCCAACGAAGGGCAAAATAACAGATCAGTTGATCACAGTTAAAAAAAGACCAATATGATGATTAGTGAAGCAGCCAAAAATGTATTCCACCTTGGAAGAAGAAACTTGCACGCCAAAGGTGAATATTCATCCAAAACAAAAGCTAGTATAAGCGTTTCTTACAGTCTGCAGCACCGCAGTAACATAGCATCTGTTTTACCTTGCCATCCGGCCCCAACACACTATCAAGGGCATACCCGTAATCATATGTGAGCTCCTGTAGTGGATCAACAAAAGCAAACATTTAGGCTGTGTTTGGTAAGACGAAAATAAAATGGCAAGGAAAGGCATATAACCTAGGTTAAGGAAATGGAGAGTAAGGAGAGGACATTCTCTCATTGCGTTTGGAATGGATTTGGCCAGTTACAGCTAGGGTGGCCCAAAAATTTAAGACAAGCTGGCGCTGTCAGCTTGAAGAAAACATAAGCTGAATCAAGCCACTTTGGCCAAAACCCTGACATTAATCGGCTCAACTCGGCTTGTCCAGTTGGGCCCTAAAATGTTGGACTTTCCCTATACGTTCTCTTAATATATATAATATTTTCAACACATAATATATATCGAATAACCTACGGATTCTTCTCTATCACTCTTCAGGAAGCAAACACCAAAAGCTTCTCCCGACTTTAGAGCTTCAAGATAGGCCAAGGGTGGATGAAGGCAAAGCAAGGCAAAAAAAGAGATGTGTATGATGGTGAAGGAAGCAAGAGAGGAATGTTAAAGGTTTGGATGAGAGAGGCGGAGGTTGTAGAGAGTGAGACACAACAGCGAGAATTGAGGGTGAGAGGCAGTAGAAAGAAGAAAATAGTTGGGGTTTATTTGTTGGGTTGCCTTATATGCTAAGTGTTGGGAGGAAAAATAGAATACAAAATCCTTGTCATCCATCAACTTAATTGGCCCTCCAGCTAGCCGAACCACAACCATGAGTTAGGCATTTCAAAAGCTGAGGAACGTCAGAAAATCCAGAACAAAACACACATGCACGCACACATCAATTCGGGGTTGTCGGCTCAGATAGGCCAGTTTCTTGTGCAGCCCCACCTACTACACAATCATCCACTTCTTCGCACCCTTATCCCTTGGTTCACTTTCAAGTACGAAAAGCAAGGGAAAAAAGTACTAAAAAAAATTTTGGCAAGTCCATATTAAGTGAATTACCTGCAAAGGAGGTATGTTGTCCGCAGCAAATAGCATTACTCGAGCAAGCTTCATATCATGGTGCGAGCTCAAAACACATTGGACAAACAGATTCGGGCCACAACTATGATTAATAAATCTAGCAATATTTCCACTTGAACCAGCATCAATGCAAAACTCGGGTACACTGTCACATCTATCTTCATGTTTGTCCAATGAGTTAATTGCTGCTATGGCATCACGGGACCGCCGCTGTTAAAGTTTGAACCAGTAAAAGTGAATGTTCCAAACAAACTATTGTGAGAAGTGGAACAACATGACGAAATTAATCACAATCACAAGTGTATATTCAGCACAAATAGAATTGACCACAAAACATGAGCTTAATTCTCTATTGGATAAGGACTTGAAAAAACACATTAACATAGGTTGAGGCCAGAACGAAACAAGAGCACTAGAAAACTGTTGACGAACTATTTTGTTGTTAATCTTTAACTGTATCTAGAAAATAAGTAGCATTTTTCATATGTATTCTAAAATCATTAAAAAAAAAAAAAGTAAAAGTAAAAGAACT
Source organism: Ficus hispida (assembly GCA_025413025.1). NCBI lineage: Eukaryota > Viridiplantae > Streptophyta > Magnoliopsida > Rosales > Moraceae > Ficus > Ficus hispida. The sequence continues at coordinate 31,900,014 of CM046365.1, forward strand.
AACTATGCAATTTGCGGAGAACATCTATGGATGAAACTGTAGATTAAATAAACATTATTTTGAAAGAACGTATTCGGGTCGCAGTACCAGTACCTCTCTTCCACCAAGACCCTTTATTGTTTGCAAGCAATCAATGTCAAAAATATAATCGTTCCCCGAAGCAGTAACAACATCTTCTTGCTTCCTAAGAATTCCTGTGTACTCGCATATTGGTGCACCAGCAGGAATAAAATCCCAAGATCGAACAGCCCAGCCTTTCTTCGGGGTACGGAAAACCTGCTCGCAAACCACACAACATGTTTGGCTTAGACACACCCCACTTTGACAATCAGGTATTACAAATAACATTTTACTAGCAGTATAAGCACAACCTCAAATCTGTACTTGAGTCCTCTCTGAGAGGTACGGTTGACACAAGCAGGTCCACAACCACATCCAGCACCACATTCGAAGACTACATCCTTGGCTTCAATTAATCTGGGTAAATACAAACAAGACCACCCCAAAATAAGAAGATAGAAGTAAACCAGATCAGCCATAATCAAACATGTTACCCACCTGCCTCCATCACGATGCACGTATGGGAAGTCATCACCATTAAGCATAGCACAGGAGCAAGTCCTGGGATCTCCACAAGTACCTATACAATCACATCCTGTGGCATTCTTGGGAAGTTTCACATTCTTTGCAACTTGAATGGACTTGTAATATGTGAAACCTGAAAGTCAGCAAGGATCCAAATCAATATGGAATGAGACTTGCGCATGTGTAAAGGTCAAAACAAGAATTTTTAAGAAAAGGTCACTTAGGAATGAGAGTTAAAAATATGACATTAAAAAAAGGCAACAGAATTCCAGAACTACAACCACCAAGAGTGTAGCTTGTGCATTCACATAGACTAACTGACAAGCAGATGTAAAACAAAATTGGAAAAGTGAAACAGTAATACAGGCGATGATAGTATGATTGACCTTGCAATAAATGACAGAGAACCAGGCATACGAAGCAAACAACCAGATATCTTTCCAGTCAATAACATACTAAATTGAATAGTTCAACTTGCCTGTTGGTGCAACAGGTGGATCATCAACCAAATTTGTAGCTGGAATAGGAATATTCTCTTGTCCACCAGTTATGTCGTCACATACCAACCTTGGAAATATAGGAGAATTCAGTCAATTCCAAATTAAATGTTTGTTAATGTTCTAGTTTCACTATTTAATAGTTCAATCATCACATACCCTCGTATTTCTGAGATGGATTGTGGAACACGCCCATAGATAAATTGGACCTGCCATGGAAGTAAAACTCATTAACTGAAAATGAAAAAAAATTATTTGCTTCATCATCATGTGTGATTTGTCAGAGTCGCTGACCGAAAATGAATAAAGAACCGTTCACTTCTCATGAAGGATTCAGAGAAACAATCACTGAACCTGGTTAGTGGTCAACAATGGTTGCCCTTCAAGCCGCTTTAAGCGAAACTTGAAAACAGTAAACCCAGAAATACCCTTCTCCGCCCAGTACTCAACGACCTACAAAAGAAAGCAAAAACTTACTAAAGAAAACCAGTTGACCAAAACTATAATAGGAAACGTATGCTACAGAATTACCTTGTACAATCCATCATAAGTGTAAACTCTACCACAATAACTATTTGAAGAGTCATGACCACGAACTACTCTAACAGGCACATCTTGCACCACACAGTTCTGAAATTGGTTGCACAACAGGTAAGATCCATTGGATTCACCTCTTATTTAGCTTGCCCACAAGACTCTATGTCAAAACACATGAAGCACACAATAAACAGAACAAAGCATGTTTTGATCCCATTTCACACTATTTTAGACCAATTATACCAAATATGAAAAGAACGAAGCTTTGTGCTTGTTGCCAGTCATTGAGAAATAGAGAATTTTCAAAAAAGTTGTCTGATAGTATTCATGGAGGTCGCCATATATTATAAGCACAATTTTCACGTTTCAATCACCATGATACTCATCAACCATTATGGGCATCATTTTTTTATGGTTCAGATGACAATAGGCCTGTACTGTACTGAATTTCATTGCCACACTGACATTGGATATCATCTCCTTGCCGACTCTTCAAAGAAAAGAAACAAAACAATGCATTGAAACAGGTCAGACAGTAACAAGTTCCTCGCACAAGTTCAGATGTCTGCCATACAACCCATAGTACATGTACAGAGTGCGAACAAAGAAACTGTTAAATAGATCAATAACTGGCATTTCAAGAGAGGTGAGAGCAGGTTTCCCCTGAAAATCCCATAAACGCGTATAACACACCTTAAGTGCCAAGTTTCCACGCTCCATCACTTGATCTCGAATTTGACGTTTATCACCTGTCAAATTATGCCCACCTTGACCGGTATACACAACATCTTCAGCATTATCCAAGTCATCTTCATACATGCCAGACAGAACAATAGCCACAGCAAGTGGGAATGTATATTTACTGTACTCCTGCAATTCCACCAATACAACAAAAAGTAAAGTTGGTTTTACCTTCTAATCCAAACATTTTCAGAAAATTGGGCATTAACGACATTCAAAGGTCAGCTATATTGAACAGAATCACAGATACTCAATACATTTATCTCTGAAATAAATCCCTTAAGCAAAGCATAAAAAAAAATAAAAATAAAAAAAAGATTCATTACCCCTTTGCTGTAGTTTTGTCCCATGTAATCGATTCCATTCAACCAGTGGCTGTGGAAACCAACAACTACCATTTCAGCTCGAGAATAGAACTGATGCCCAACATCAATACCTGTGACCAAGCAACAGCATTGTTAACACCCACCAACATGAGCTTTAGAACATTTAAGAGGTTCTTATCTCGTTACTGTAGTCGAGCTTGACAGGGAGGAAAATAATGGTTCTGACCAAATGCAACAGTAAATAGGAAATTGGTTCAAACAACTCTGGTGAAAGACACGAACCTGGAATATTGCCAATTCTTTTAACCGAGTACAAATTTTCTTTGTTCTCAATCATCTGCAACAGATTTTAAATACCATAAGAAAACACATAAATTCAACAAAAGCTTAAGCATAGATAGAAAAAGGAAGATAGAAGATAGGAAAAATGACAAGCATAATGAACTTAAAAAAAGATGATAAAGTATTCAAAAAATTGTCATTAGCCCACCCAAAACTTGCCTTAGTAATTGCCTTCAAATCAGGGCGCTTTGCTGTGCTCTTTGTATCTTCTGCTACAGCTCGTTTCTACTCAAGTTTTTACATCAACAAGCATTGTATAACACTAAGTCAGTCACTTTCAAAATTGTTCCAATTCAACAACAGATTTGAAAATACATAATAAGCAAGAGATGCACACAACAGGATTACATATATATATATATATATGAACAACATGGCAAAACAATGTAGTTTCGAAAGAGAGAGAGAGAAGAGTTTGATAGTCAGAATTTTACCTTTGATTTAGACGCCTTAGAAGATTTCTTATCAAGCTCCACCACAGCCTTTTTGCACCTTTTCTCCTCCTCCTGCAAAGCAGTAGGAAAGAGCATGTGAACAACAGCTTTCACGCATAACTGACCAAACAATATGTGCAGATGCTATGAGAAGTATAAGGAAAAAAAAATAAAAACTTTCATTTTAAACAGAAACAATAATCTCTTATTATTAATCACTTGAATACAGTTAATAATAATCTTAGTCTAGATATACACACTAAGTTAATTTATCACATATAACAACCTACTTCAAATTCTTTCACTACAGTATCTTCTCCAGTGCATGCAAATCTTCAACGAACTTATTTCGCCTTCTTTCTAAAGGTGAAGGAAAACTATCACATGTCTACATCATGATTTAAGATAAGAGGAAGCCAAATTTTGAATTAACAGAAGAGCCTGTTTTGGGCGTGAAAGACTGGTCTGAGAGTGTTTGGATGACCTTTTTTAGTCAAAATCACAAAGCATGACTGCTTAAAAAAAGAGATTGGTTGCCCAAGAACATTTTAAACTTATACTAAAAACTTTAATAATCTTTTAGAAACTACATTCCAGCATTTATTGTTGATTATTAGAAAATTTAAGGATCATTTAGTTCCCACTAAGATCTCCCAGAAAAATGTGATTCCAGACACTAAAGAAGAGCTCTACTAACTTGTCTTCTTCCCAGTGCCCAGAATCAAAAGCAAAAGATAATACCCAAATGGGTCTAGAAGATTGATTGAAGAATGTGGGTTTGTGTTCCAAAAAAGCCCATGATTGAGTTGAGGATTAACCTGTACAAAATGAAGATAATGCTTGTTGAACAATCTGATGGTGTCCTTGATTTTAGCATGGTCGCTTTTCTCGACCAAATTAGTAGTGACGCCATCAGAGGGTTTCTTGGTTTCCACTTCCGGAAGAAGATTCACCGGCTTGTCTTCCTTGTCGCCATTATCGGAGCTTCTCCCGCCGGAAGCGGCAACAGCAGGAGAAGGCGTCGCTCTTTTCTTAGCCGGTGCTCCTCCATTTTCGCGTTCTTCATCAAGCAGCTCCACTCTGCGACGGACCAGAAGCTCCTTTTTGTACTGAATCCTAGCACTGCTTCTCCTCTGAAATGACGACGTCTTCGACGCCGACGGAGAGGACGATTTCCGGGATTGGAGGGAGGGAGAGTCGCCGGAAACACCGCCGTTGGCCATCGGAACCACGCATTTGGGCGATTGCACAACCATCGCTGTGCCTGTGGATGGGTCTCTCTTTCTCTCTCTTGAAGAACCTAAACCCAAAAAAAAAGAAACAGAAACAGAAACAAACAACACCCACAACGACTGTATTAAAATAACTATATATAATCGTATAATGATAGTGACAACCAACAAAGAAAATCAGAAGAAGAAAAAAAACATAAAAAGCATTTTGGCTCCAAAAAAAAAAAAAAAAAAATTGGAATGAAGAAATGGAGAGAGGGAGAGAGAAAGGGACTCACACTCTTGCAGAGTACGGACGGACAATGGAGGAGAGAGACAGAGAGAGAATGATTTTTTTTTTTTTTTGTGTGTGTGTGTGTGTGTGTTGGTGCGGGAATTATTTAATTTTTTATTTTTCTTTTGGCAAACTTCCCGCCTTGGTTTTCCAATTACAATGTCCGTGGCGCTCTCCAAATTTCAGATCCCCAACCGGCCTTCCTCATGCTCTGCTCTGGTCACGATGTGTCACCTTGCTATTGGTTTAGTTTTTCGTATGTTATGTTTGTTTGGTAAAGTATAAAAGTTAAATAAGGAAAAAATTATCGAAGGAATTTTTGTGAGGAAAATATAATATTAAGCTTATGTTTGGTAAAAAGGAAATTAAGAATAAATAAGTAGAAAAATCATAGGACACACTATTTTTAAATTATTCACAACTTTAGACTGAAAAAAGTTAATTTTTGCAAAAAAAAAAAACCAAAAAGAAAATAGCTATTTGTCCTTAATCAAACTCCATTCACCGATTTTGTGCAAGTTTATATTGGTAAAATACATTTACAATTTCTCTCCTTTTTTTTTATTTCACTTTTACTAAACAAGTTCACTTTCCATATTCCTCACTTGAGTCTCTCTTTTTTCATTCCTCCCACCACACGTAGTGTTTACCCAAAAAAAAAAAAAAAAACAACAATTCTATACATGGCCTACAACATCTCCAATGAAGTATTACCGTCTTCAACGAAAATGTGACGCCAATTTTTATATTTTTCATAAAAAAAAAATGAAAATAGCATAAATGACATGTATTCCCACTTTGTGCTCCAACCCTACAATGCATACTCTAGAGTACAAAATCTAGACACAACATATGAAATGACAAAATTTTTTTTTTTTGGTAAATGAAATGACATTAAACAATAGAGTACAAAATAGAATGGCAAGTCAAATATGTCATTTATATATATATATATATATATATTGAGTCAAATATAGAATTAATATTGATGTTACCAAGTATAATCAATTGGCAAGTTTCTTCGAACAGCAAGTTTCTTCTTAATAGTTTTGTTTGGTTTGATATGTAGTGATCTAGTTGTTGTTGATGATTGTATCTGTGATGGTGAGATTTTTCTAATTTTTTATAGGATTTTAATTTTAAAAATAATGTATTTGTTTTCGCTTTTTAGGTTTAATATTTTGGTGTTTTCTTTTATGTTGTGGTTTGTACTAACGATGGTGGTTTCCCTATTTTCTGATTTGTTTGTTATATGTCAAATTTAAATATATACAGTGTTTTAATTCCGTTAGATGCGAATCTAGACGGATTTAATGATGGCCTCTTTGCTACAGTTGGCAGCCTCTCAATCGATCCGAAGTTTCCATCGATTGTAGAGGAATTATCAAAAACAGCATTATGCGTGCTCGATAGTGGTATGTTGAGGTGCTATCCCGATTTCAGGTCTTAAACATTCGTTTTTCCTTTTATGTGTCATCAAAATGTACCGATGGTACTAGTTTTTGTTGAGGATTTTATCTCTGTAACACGGGATCAGATACATATATTTGTAATTTTTATTTTGAATTGAATGAAATTTTCCCTTTAAAAAAAAAAGAAGAAAGAAGGCAAATTGATTATCCAGAATATCACTAAATTAGAGAGTGATTTATTATCAAAAGTATCAAAATTTGACTTTGGCATCCGAATTTGGTATTACACTTGAAATGCTAGTAGAATGGTTTAGTACCAATACCGAATTTTGACATTTGAATTAGGAAAACAATAATTAAATTCATCCTTATTTTCGATAATAAATTTAACAAGTGTGAGAGGACAAAAGTTTAAATCTACTATATCTATCGCGAATGGAGTGATACAAATGTAATGACCCCCTTTCCTTTCTTTTGTGCTCAAAATGCATCCATGGTTGAATACAAACAAGTCCCCCTTCAGGACCCTTCTCGGTTAAAGTATAGGTTGCATAAGCATTTTTTAATATTACACCCTCCTATATTTGTTCATGCAAGGGATAAAAGTAAAAAGTTAAAGCGCATTGTTATAGTATAATTGCTTTTTAAGTTTAATCAATGAACCTGAATCCTACAACTTTCACGGTGATAGATCAACAAGATCAATAAGTTCGTGAGCTTGGGCTTCTGTTGCTGACATAAAAACATCTATTTCCATGTCTTCGGAAATAACCCATAAGGATTTGCCCGTTCTTTGTGCATAAACCCTTGTGATGGTTTCGCGAAGCTTCAGTAGTTCTTCCGCTTCCAGGATAAATTCTCCCGTCTCCATGTGCTATGGCTCAAATCCGTAGTCAATCCTATTTCCGATAGGAACAGTTGACAATTAAATCTAATTTTTTCATTATTTTTGTATCCGTAATAGTGCAAAAAGAAGGCCCGACTCCAAGTTGTTCAAGAATAATGGCGTTGAGTTTCTCGACCCTTTGCCTTAGGATTAGTCAATTCTATTTCTCGATGGGGGACAATGGAAGGGATATAACTCAGCACACTTACTTTTTTCTTTTGTTGATTTCTAATTGATTTTATTGCAATAATAAAAAATAGAAATATTTATCGATTTAAGTAGACAATTTATTATTTTTCAGTCTAAACTTAATACTAGTCATTATATCATTAATAATATAAAATATTATTATAATAAACATAATAGGAAATGTTTAACCTTATAACTCTAATAACTATAAAGATGAATAACAAGGATTATATAAAAAGTACGTTATATAAAATAGCATCAATTATTCCGTTTCTCTGTGCACCAAGAAAAGAAAGAAAAAACGCCAGCATGGCCAAAAAGTTTGGATCATTCAAAAAGGTTAGCACTTGAAACGACATTTTTATTTTTATTTGTTATTTTTTATATTTTGGGATTGGGATGACGAGGGACTATAGATTTGGGGGGGGGTGTGTAGCTGAAAATGTGAATCGCTCATTTTGAGACGAGACGAGACGACACACACTTGTCTTTGGTAACCCAAAATGCCAATGGTACTGGTGGCAGCTCAACCAGTGTTAACATGCCCCTCACACCATCTCACTTCTCCTCCATCTCCATCTCCTCCATCTCCTTCCAAGTTTCATCCTACTTCTCTCTCTCTTCTTCCCCATCACCACCACCATCCATGGCCTGGCCCTACAACCTCCATTTCCAACCGGAAATTGAAACTGATGGCTCCTACTCCACCTTGTGCCTCGCTCCACGAATCCGTGTCTTTTTTATCATCAAACGACAACCTCTTTCTTCTATCGGAGAGCACCGGGTACTCCCTGGCCAGCTACTACACCTCCTTGGGCCTCTTCGTCATCTCTGTCCCTGGCCTCTGGTCCCTCATCAAGCGCTCTGTCAAATCCAAGGTATATACTATTTTTTTTTTTATATATTTTCTTTTTGATTTATATATATATATATATATATATATATATATAAGAAGGGGGTGGTTAATCAACTGGGAGTGATGGATTTTTGGTGAGGAAAGATTGTAAAGAAGACGTTCATAGGAGAAGGTGAAGCCAAGAAAGCACCCAATCAGATGGCGGGTGAGATTTTCTCCTTCTTCACTCGCAACAATTTTGCGGTCACTGATCGTGGAGAGACCATCACGTAAGCCTATCGTCTTTCTCTCCCCCGCGCCGCACCCCACCACCTTATCCTCTTTTTTTTCCTTCTTCTTTTTCCCTCATTTTCTGTCAACTGCCTATTCTACTAGCACGTTTTTTAGAATTTAATTCTCACCCTTACCCTTGAATTTTACCTGATTTTCATTTAACCATTTAAACTTTAAGGAAATGCAGTCATTAGCCAAAAAAAACACCGGGTAAAAGTTTTATTTTTATTTTTTAAATTTAAATTCAGCAAAAAGAAAAGGTTATCCTTTTCCGGTCTGCATTTAATCAAAATTCTAATAAAATAAGACTAGTTTACGGTTCATGAGATAAATTGGTAGCTTTTTAAAATTTAAGAATCGAAGAATTTAGGGGGAACGACGAGTTTTCTATTTGACGCTTTATTTATTTATAAAATTCCTTCCATTACGTTAAACTATTTCTTTAAAATAAGTGATCAGAGATTTTGACTCTTAACATGCCTTCTTTTCTTACTTAATCCAGAGAGGCCAAATTTTGCTGTGTCTAGTGTCTACTTGGCCTTTATCTCATGTTTCATTACCATCATCAGTGTTAAACCTGGTTACTAATGCAACACTAGAAGTCCAAGTTAATTATTTGATGCTTCCTTCCATTCCAGGACTCTAGAATAAGATGTTTCTTTCTTTCTGTTGTTTTTTCTGACTCATTGAATATATGTATCGAAATAAAAATAAAAAGAGAGAGAGACTCAGTGAATTTTTATTTGTCATCTCTTGAATGAAGGTTTGAGGGCATGATGGTACCAAGCAGAGGGCAGGCAGCCTTGCTCACATTTTGCACCTGCATCAGCCTTGCCAGCGTTGCCCTCGTTCTTACCATAACTTTTCCAGACGTCGGCAACAATTGGTTCTGGCTCACCATCTTAAGTCCATTAGCGTAAGTACTGTCACTATAAGTTGTGTAAGTCTATTTGACAAAGTGAACATACATATTGGGAGAAGTACTAATGCATCTGTAATATAACGGACCACAGCGGTGCCTATTACTGGAATCGAGCGTCAAGGAAGGAGCAGATCAAGGTCAAAATGATAGTTGGAGAAGACGGGAACCTATCAGAGATCATCGTTCAAGGTGACGACCAGCAAGTAGAGCGAATGAGGAAGGAGCTTCAGCTCAGCGAAAAGGGGATGGTGTATGTCAAGGGCATATTCGAGAGATAAAAAACACATCAAAAAAGGCAGTTTGTAGAATTTTTTCAACGGTTCTGAAAAGAGGCATGGGAAAATGAGGCCGTTCAAGAGATGTGTAGCCTAACGACCCAAATTTTATACGAGTAAAAGTTTTAGAGTTTGGGCTCTACTTCAAAGATCTTCTTCAAACCCACAGAATCAAATATCTTTGATAGGTCACACAGTTCATTACCAAGTATCATGCACTTATTTGTCAACTTAAATCCATAAAGGAATCAGATATCACAAAACAAAGATACAAATGAAGAAGCAATAGCAAAAGATAACACACTTGAAAAAGCTATTCGAACCAGAGAGAAACAGAGCCCTATTATTAAATGAGCTAGTGACACTGAATCTGAACTCCACCTGCAAGCTTCTTTGAACTCTCTCCCATATAACCGCCCCATTCACAAAGGGGGTGGGTTTCAGTACATCAAAGAGCAGTGGTCCAAACTTGATAGTAAATCAGAAATAGATAAAAAAAATAAGTCCTGCTTCAGCTAAAGCCAGGCAACTTATTCAGAATGTGAGAACGATAAAAGTTACATTGTCCAACATCAGCCAAATAGGAACATGGCCAACAACAAAGCTGTCTTCCACAAATCTTCGACATTATCTGATTAAATTAAAAAAAGAAAAAAGAAAGAGAAAAATTCCGAAGCCAAAATAACAACAAACCTCTACAAAAACGATTCCCCATTACTCAACCAACCAGTAGTTTGTTCTCCTCCAAGAAGGTATATGTGGGTACCTCCAAATTGTATGGTGCTGGTCCCTTGCGAATTCTTCCAGAGATATCATAGTGTGAGCCATGGCATGGACAAAACCATCCACCAAAGTCACCAGCATTTGGTAAGGGAATGCAACCCAGATGCGTACAGACCCCCACAACAACAAGCCATTCTGGGTTCTTAACCCTCTCAGAATCTGGCTGAGGATCACGGAGAGAAGCTAGGTCAACGCTGTTTGCCAGTTTGATATCCTCCTCTGTCCGGCGCCTGATAAAGACAGGCTTCCCTCGCCACTTAACAGTCACAGTGCTGCCTGGCTCGATGCTGGAGAGATCAACCTCAAGAGACGCCATAGCTAGAACGTCCTTACTGGCTGACATGCTCAGCACAAACTTAAGGACGAGCAGACGAATCACTGAAGCGTACACAAACCTGCCACCTGTAAGGACAAAGTAGGCAAATGCCTTTTTGCTAGGATCCCCAGGTGGGTATCTCTCATGATTGTGCTCATCATATTCTATCTTTGAGGTTGGGTTCTTAACAGCCGCCACAGTGGCAGGAATCTCCGGTACAAGGTTATGTTCCTTAGACGGGGTCAGCGAATCAGAAGCAAAACCTGAAGAGTCCGAGAATTTGCAAATGCTTATTAAACAATTCTTGCGACCTTAATTGAAACAAAGTGAAGGCAAATGCATCCATCTAAAACCTGCAACTCTTATCAATTTTAAAGACTACATTTATAAAAATTAGATAACAAAGTGTTCTACCAACAAAATTAGAATACAAAACACAACATCTTCACCGAATCTCAACTTGTATTCAATAATCGGAAGCAAAACTTGAACAACCCGGCCAGTTATACTAAATAATTTTAGTCACTTTATTGAACATGTACTCCGGATATAAATGAAAAACAAGGAAAAAAATATTTGTTTAAAAACACAACTCATGAACACCACCACATTAATATCAATTAAAGAAAAAGACCCCATTAATATAGAAGAGATACAATCTCATTAACACAAGCAAACATTGCTGTGATAACTGACAATCACAAACTCAACATCTTCCAAAAGATTATCAACTCGTTATCGTATGCAACAATAAGTCGTCGCTGCTAAAACACATAAAAAGCACAAGATCATCACAATAATAGAACAATACTTTCAGACAGTATCATGGTAATTTCTAAGAAACCAAACTTGTTTAGACAAGCACACACAAGTCACGAGTAGCAGCATAAAGAATTGATTATGTATCTTTTAAACATTGTAATGAATTAATTCCGCTATAACTTCTGCACTCTTACAGGACACCTTTGAGTTAAAAAATGCATTTCAAGCCCACATGTGTACTCGTATACAATATATGCTCAAAGAAATACAAGACGCAATAAGTATAAAGATTAGAATCAACTCTGAATCTTTCAAGCTTTGAGCTAACCATTTGAAAACCCTAAATTTTATGTGCGTGTATATGTTTTTGCCCCCAAAATTCTATGTATATATATATATATAGAGAGAGAGAGAGAGACGTGTATGTATGAGAACTGGAGAATAATTACAAGCTCAAGCAACTGGAATCTTAGAACTAATGATTCAAAAAATCTAGGCTATATGCATATGTGTGTGAGAGAATGGAAGGTCCCAGCTTCCAATTTTTTTTGAATCCTCGAGTAAAAACCAAATCTTGAATAGCGATTTGAAAACCCTAAAAACTATAAGCACGTAGTCGAGAGAGAAAAAAAAAACGAATATCGAGACCTGAATTGGATAAAACTTTGAAATTGAATCTGAAGGCACAAAAGAAGAATTAAACGAAGGGGGAAAGAAACCCTAACCTCTGGAAGGGAAAGGGAAGGGGAAGAAGGATCGGAGAGGGAGATCATGAGAAGAAGAATCGGTGGAGACAATGAAGGGGTGGCGAGAGAGAAGGGAAGAGGCGGAGGCGGTGGCGATGGCGGCGGAGTTAGGCCTCCGAAGGGAATCGGAGGAGAGAGAAGAGAGCCTCCTAGACGCAACTCTCAACATAATGGTCTGGTTGTCTCCTTCTTCTTTCTTCTTCTTAGCAGGGAAAATGGAAAATGGGGAAATGGAGAAATGGTGGGGGAAAGGGGGCTTCGCGAACTCCTCGGAAGGGAATGGCTGCAGCACCCTGCTTGCCTATAAAAGCTCACGGCACAAAAGCAAAATGAGGAAGGGCTTTTTTCTTTTTTCTTTTTCTTTTTTTTTTTGGGGGTATTTTATTTGTTAAAATTTTAAAATTAGTATAATTATATTTTTTTTATGGCATCTTGCTTTTTCTTTTCTCTCTCTAAAATGAAATCATATAAATAAATTTATTATTAAAAATTAATCATAAATCTAATATTTTTTTAAAAATCGAATGAAATCTAAATTTATCAAAAATATATATTATAAGTTATTATTTAAAAAAACATATTATAAATTTTAAAAATATTTATAAAATATGTTATTTGTTATAATTTCATTTTTATTTTGCATGCATAAAAATTGCAAGTGTCTCCAACAAATTATAAACTATGTTCATTGTCATTTTATCTCATTGCAAATTTACAATAAAATCCATTACAGTAACCCCTTCATACACCCACGCTGACTATGAATAAATATAGTAGGTTTTCAAGAAATAAAAAAGCACATAAAACCTTTTTTTTTTTTTTTCTTTCGAACCCAACGTTTACAATACATAGAATTTGTTTTTCAAATTACTTCTAAAAATTTTTTTTTTCTTTAAATGAGTATTAAAAAAACCTCCACATATTTAACGATCCCTAATTTCACTTTTATAAACCCCAAATTTTCTTATCACATTCTTTCTATAAAACAAAAATCTCTTGAAGACTTATGAGCATCATATTATTTTGTGATCGTTGAATATGAGAAGATTGACGAATCTTGAATTATTTGTGTGATTGAGACTTTAATATTGTTCGATAAAGCATCAAGTATTTTAAAGCTTTTTTATGATATCTTTTTTTTTTTTTTTTTCTAAGAATAAGATTATGAAGAAGAAGTAGAAGAAAATCATGAAGAAGAAGAAGAAGAATGCAAACCTAGGGTATTTTACTTCTTTTTTTAGAAAAAAAAATTTAAAAAGAGAAAAGAAAATTTTTTTTCCAATTAGATTTGTTATAGATTTTGTTCTTTTTACAAATCAAATCAAAATCAAAATTAGAGTGGGTGTATGAGACGGTTAATTAGGAGTTATGAAAATAGTAGCTATAAAAGGATAGATTTTTCAATCTTTATTAAAAAAGAATAATTTGGTGGGGATATTTATAAATACATGGGCTGTAATTATAAGTTCTCATTTTTCTTCCAGCAAATCCAAAAAAGTATTTCTTTTCCTTGCACAAAGAAAAAGGAATTTCAATTTTTTTAAGGGAAAGTTTACAGTGGGGTAAAGTCACTCTACCCCCTACCCCATTGATGGAGTTAAAACTTTTGAAGTTTTTACCTCAATGTAGAAGTTCCTCTTTTTTTAATAAAGGAAATTGAAATATTTTGGGAATGACAAGGCACGGAAAATTTGACTGTTCCAGCAAAATTTTGTAAAAAAAAAAAAATCAAAATAAAAACTAGCTTACCAAATACTGGAACTCATGGAAGTTGAAAAAATATATATAGAAATACAAAAATAAAAAGTTTCAAAAATATTTCAAATCACAAAAATAAAGTAATAAATGGGAGAGACTTTGATAGAGTCTCTTCCAAATGACTCTACCGGTGGAGCCATTTTTTAACTGTTAGATTTAATCGAACGGTTGACATATCAGGGGTGTATTATTATTATCATAGACCTTACCTCATATAAACTTTCCCACCCCAAGTATTCTCCATCGTCGGTGACCTTTTTCGCCGCCGGCGACGAATGCAGGCGACCCACCTCTGGCCCCAGCCGCGGCCGCCGGTGACCCCTTTTCTCTCTCTCTCTTCCCCTTTCTCTCTCTTCTCCTCTCCCGCGACGACCCACCACCGGTCCGCCCCCACCGGCCCCCCCACCACCAGTCGCAGCCCCTGCCGGTCGGCCGCCGGCGACCTCCCCCTCCCTCTCTCTCTTCCCATTTCTCTCTCTTCTCTTATCTCTCTCTTCCCCTCTCTCTCTCTCTTTTCCTCCTTCCTGCCAGCCCCCAGCCCCCAGCCCCCAGGCCCCGCCCCCCTCCCCAGGCCTCCCCCTACCCCCAACGACCCCCCTCCCCCGGCTGCTCCCCTCCCCCGACACCCCCCCGACGACCCCCCTCTTTCTTTTCCCCTTTCTCTCTCTTGTCCTCTCTTCTCTCTTTCTCTTCCCTCTTCTCTCTCTTCGCGGGGCCGACCTACCCCCGAGGAAGCTCGCGACTCGGTGGGGGAGCGGGCGGGGGGTGGGTCTGCCCCGCAAAGAGAGAGAAGAGGGAAGAGAGGAAAAGAGAGAGAAACGGGAAGAGAAAGAGGGGGGTCATGGGGGGGGGTGCCGGGGGAGGGGGGCGGGGCCGGGGGCGAGTTGGGGGCCGGGGTTAGGGGCTGGCTGGAGGGAGGAGAAGAGAGAGAAAGGGGAAGAGAGAGAGAAGAGAAGAGAGAGAAATAGGAAGAGAGAGATGGAGGTCGCCGGCGGCCGGTGGTGGGGGGGTCGGTGGTGGGTCGCCGGCGTTGGGTTGCCACGGGAGAGGAGAAGAGAGAGAAAGGGGAAGAGAGAGAAGAGAAGAGAGAGAAATGGGAAGAGAGAGAGGGAGGTCGCCGGCGGCCGGTCGGCCGGGGCTGGGACCGGTGGTGGGGGGCCGGAGGTGGGTCGCCGGCGTCAGGGAAGAGGAGAAGAGAGAGAAAGGGGAAAAGAGAGAAAATGGGTCACCGGTAGCCGGCGTCTGGGGCTGGGGGGGCCGGAGGTGGGTCGCCGGTGTTCATCGCCGGCGGCGAGAAGATCACCTGCGAAAGAGAAGACTTTGTCTGGGAAGGATTATATAAGGTAAGGTGTATGATAAGTATCGTACACCATCAACGTTTTAATCATTCGATTGAATCTCAATGGTCTAAAAAAGGACTTTACCGGTAGAGACCATAGAAAGGTCTCTACCACATACTCTCCCATTTATAAATTTAATATTATTTGTTTTAAATTGTTTAAAATATTCATTTTAAAAATTTAGTTTATTTCAGTAAAGTGCTATTAATAGTTGTACCCACTCCCTCCCAAAAAAAAAAAAAATACTAGTAACTAAAATTTTCAAAAAATAAAGCACATGGAATAGCCAAATTGACACAAAAAGATTTTAACGCTGTGATCGTGGTGCAGTAGCTTAGATGTCTTTTTTAGATTTTATCACTCTTTTCATCAAGGTTCAAATGACATAATATCTATTAGAATTCTGCTTCAGCTTTGATTGTTGAAGTATTGGACGAAAGTAAGTGGTCATGATCTACGGTAGAAAGTCCGGTAAAACTATATATAGGTTTTGCTCACTCTTCAGTGTTCCCTAAAACAACTAAAATGTCGAAGGAATATGGGAGCAAGATGAACACTGCCTGGTTCTTTTTTTTAATTCATGAAAGGTTTTGGGCACAAAAGAAACTCTGGTTGAGCCCAAGAGGAGTTTACACATAAGGTGCCCTATCAAACTACTATTAATTATATCTTGTTCGATGCAACTCAAACAGTAGCCGTCTTAGCTCAGCCGGTAGAGCGCATGGCTTTTAACCATGTGGTCGTGGGTTCGATTCCCACAGACGGCGCTTTCTTTTTCTTATTTTGTTTTATTGGTTCCGACCAAATGTACTCCAACAAATATATGGTTTGTTTAAATGAAAGGTCTATCTAAACTTCTTTTATACGTTTTTTTTTCCCTTTAAAATTTAATAAAAATTATAATTAATTTTTTAAAAAATTAATCAATTTTAAACTTTAAAAATGAGGTGGATATTTTTAATTACATATAATTTCAAGACAATTAAAACAAGTTTAATATTAATTTTTTTTTCTTAAATACATTTCAAGTTTTTACATTTTTAACTCATATAATTTAAATACATCAATAAATATATAAATAATCTAAATCGAAACTTTAAGATCTAAATTTTAACACCACACATATTTATTCTTTGTGACTGATGAGCAAAACAAGTACATATATCTTTATGCGTGGTTTTGTTTTTAGTGGTCCAAAATCCATGGTCGTGCTCTCAAAACAAGTAGCAAACGCTTCACGTCATATGTACTGGAGTTTTGGTCCTGTCCTTAATGATCAGATACAAATATCTCAATAAGCACATCTCAAACTAAAAAAATAAAGCATGTTTAACTTCAACTCATAATACTAAAACATATTTGACTTCAACTCAAAATACTAAAATAACACCCATAGAACTGGATGGGTTAACAACAGTGGTTGACTTTGTTAGCTTCTCATTTTCGTTTATTCAGATTCGATTCTCATTTGCCTCTCTTTAAGTCTCGCTCTAATTTCGGCTGTTAAAATATAATTTGACGATGACAGAGTAGAACTCAGATGGCCGACTGAGAAGAATTAGTATAAAAAATATTTCTATTTACCATACCTAAAGAAATGAGTTTCTGATTATACGGTTGAAAACTTGAAAATGAAATGATCATCTCCAAATTCATTTATTCACAAAAAAAAAAAAAAAAAAAAAAAAAAAAACCTCATAATACTAAAATGAGCAAAGTCACTTTTTGTTTGGAGTGTTGAGCCGCAAACTAGAGGTAGGCAAATAGGTTTTGAGCACGCTGATGATTTCCTTTTTCGTTCTCCTTTAAAAATAAATAGGGAAAAAAAAAGGTAGATTTTCTTTAAAAAAAAAAATCAAAAGTCAAAAAAGACGAAATGAATAGGTTGATAGCAGCGAATGTTATATGAAATTAGTACATCCCTGATAAAATAAACATAGAGTAACATTAAACACAACATTAAACATAGCTAAGAACACGAGATGAAGTGATCATAAGTTATAACTTAAAGTGGAGCCAAAGATCATGATGATAACTTAACCATAGAGTACCATTTGAATAAAAAAAAACTTAAATAAAAACATTTGAACGATAGCTAAATTAATATTTGGATGTTAACATTTGAACAAGGTAAGTACTTATTTGAAAAAACATAGGAAAATAATTATCTGAAATAGTTTTAAATTTTTTTTTAATACTATGGAATATGGATGATATATCATAATGGAGGTAAATTTGGGGGACCTTTCACCATTTAAGAATAAAAAACCAAATAAAATTTGGATACTCTATTCTAATTGTGTTAACTAAACATATATTTAGATGAATCATTTAAATGAAATGATCCAATTATTGACAAATGATTGCGCCAAATGGAGGTAGTAGGGAGGCATAGGGTTTTTTTTTTTTTTTTTTTTTTTTTTCCCTTTATGAATAAGCATGGTTACAAATATCCATAATATTTATGAAACTTCCTCATTTAAGGGTTCCAAAATATTTTGTAAGTGTAATATCTTTTCCGTCAAAATATTAAGAAAATATCGGTAAAATTATTGATATTGATTAGTGTAATTTTTACAACATATTAGGAAATATTGATGCAATATCAGAAATTTCAGTGAAAATTTCTAAAATTTCATATTTCTTTCATTTACTATCTTATTGAACATGCTATAATTTTCTTTTATTTTTTAAAATAAAATGATGATAGAAAGCAACTAGTAACGAGTATGTTACAATTATCTAATAAAAAAATATGTAAAAAAATTAAAATAAAGACAACAAATAAAAATGAGAGAATATATTCTCTTATACTTCTATAAACTTTGCACAGTTTCCTACGTTTGAAAATATATTGAGAAGAGATCAACAACTTGCATATAGCATGTTCATAATCATACTAAATTCTATTCAATTAACATTTTATGACACAAAAATTGTTTAAATCATGATGACATCTCAACCATCTTTGAACCTTGCAGGATTTCCTTTTGGTATTAAGATATACAATATATATATGTCTCTTATATAAAACTTGTGTATTTATATATCTTTTTAATATTTTTATTACCCAAAAATATTAAAAATATTTTAAAGCATATTCATGTAACTTTTATTATTTTTTCTGATATTTCCAATGATATCGATAATGTCTATGAAATTTTCATAAAATTGAACTACCGATATTTCTGTTGATATCAACATTTTCATCGTTGAGTATAGGTTTGAGTTGGAGAGGAGAAGTGCTCCTTTTCATCCGTTAATAGCATGTTTGGAGCAATGGTTGTATTTGAATGTAATTATAATTCTTTTATCTTTTTCTGAAGAGTCAACATCAGTTTTATTATTAATACTTATTATTATAGTTTTGTAGTTCAAACATTTAAAGTCCAACTTTGTATATATAAGTCAAAATAAGATTATTATTTTTTAATTTGTAAAGAATTTTGAGACAAACGAAACAAGCTCTATATTGATTTTTTTTCTAAACACATCTCAAGTTTTTACACATTTCAACTACATCACTTCAAACACTTCACCAAACATACAACTCAATTCAAACATAAAAAATTCAATTTTAATCTGTGCACTAAATGGATGTTAATTTATTTTAAATAAAGCTTCGCTTTGCATTACAGTGTAATTCCAATCAAATTATATATATTTTTTTAATTTTTATCTTTTTTTAATGAAAAATCAATAAAATTCATAAGTAATTTTTAAAAAGTCAATAAACTCTAGCTTAAAAATTTTTATCTCTAATAAGTGAAGCAAACACGAGTTAAATATGTTATGTTAGAACTAGAAGGGCAAAAAAGTTACGTCGCCAAAGTCAAAGTCAAAAAACGACAGAAGAGGGGATAGAAGACTGGGCAGGGGACGGGCACTGCAATTAGGTTTGGCGTTCCAAAAATGAGAAAAACGAGTCCTGTTGGCATTCAGGATCACCAAAAGGCCCAACACTAACACAACACACAACACACAACACACAACACACAACACACAACACACAGATTAGAGCAATAAGTTTTGGGGGTGGCACACCCACAGCCACAGGCCACGGGGCTCCAAAAGCCAAGCCGAACCCAAGCGCGCCAATCTCTAATTTTCCCATTCCTCTCTCTCTCTCCCCCTCTTTCTAATTTTCCATATTTCCAATTTCCTTTTTTCTAATTTCTATGGTATGTGTGCAAGCTCTCTCTCCCTCTCTCTCTCTCTCTCTCTCTCTCTCTAAAGACTTCCAACTGGATTGGATAATACGAGGCGAGTCTCCTCCTTTCTCTTCTCCTTCTTCTTGTGCTCTCTCTCTCTCTCTCTCTCTCGTAAAATTCTAGGGCAAACTTTTAATCATCACCTTCTTCTCCATCCTATTATCCTTTTGTTCTAATCTTCATCTCTTAGGGATTCCTTTCTCCAATTCCTCTTCAAGGTATTTTATTTTTCCAACGCCTTTTTTCTTCTCTTTTCTTCTTCTTCTTCTTCTTCTTCTTCTTTTTTTTTATTACAAAAATTAAATTTCCCCCCTTGTTATGTACATTCGGCCCGGTTTACCCCCTTTTCTAATTTGATGTTTACGGGTTTCAATTTTTTTTAATTTTTTTAATCTTCTTTTCTTTTCGTGTGGTGGTTGTTTTCTCTTATTATATGCCGTTATCTTTTAATATTTTAATTTACAATTCAAAAATTTTTTTTTTCTGGTTTCAAAATAGTTTTGATTTGTGAGGGGGTTTGTGAGTCGCATTATTGGTTCGTGGAGTATCTCTCTTTTCAGGAAAAAAAAAAAAAAGTTCGGAAATTTCTCCTCGGTGATAAATTATATGCGAGTAAATATTTCCAAATCAAATTTCTGCGTTTTTGAATTATTTTTAATGGTATTAAGTTGGCAATTCGCGGTTCAATAATTAATAAGCTGAACCAGAGTGGAAGATTTTGATAGTCAATGATTGACTTTTGTTTCACTTCCTTGAGCTTCAATTATTTGTTTCCCTGATTTTTGTTTTTGGATGATGAGAACACAGGAATGTGTAACGTTATATTGATGAATTTGCATCGTCAAATTGTGTTTAGAGGGTATCTGGCTCTAAATCAATTCCTTATTTGTCATACTAAAAATTAGCAATTTTTTTTTCCCCCTTGCTGATTATAGGTTTCTTTATTTTGATAGCTAGCTACATTATGCTTTTTGGATGGTGTTTTCAGATTGCTTACGAAGGGACATCGGTTGCTGAACATGGTTGACCTGATATTGTAGTATTGGTTTCATCTTCCGTGGGGGGTTTTTTTTGAGAGCTTGTTCTAATGGCAGCAGATCAGTGGAGAAAACGATTGAATACTGCAGGTATTGTGGGTTTCCATGGCAGGGAGCAGCATAGAGCGAAACGGAAGAATGCAGGGTTACCACAATATGATCCTAATATCAAATCCCATATTTCTCTTGAGTGGGACGGAAATCAGAAAAGAGTGGTTGCCAGAAGGGACCAAATCGGCATTAATCGGAGAGACTTGAGGCCATTTATAGGTTCGTATCCTTCTGTCAGCAACGTAATAGCGGATGTCTTTTCTGTTCCTCAGGAGATTTATGCGTTGGAGAATCTGAAAGACGTGCTCTCATATGAGGTACCATTTGACTCATTGTTATTCACATTTGATATTTCATGAACAATGCTGTTTGCTGAATCTATTTAATAACGAACTTTGCTCGGATATTGTAGGTCTGGGAGACATGTCTGACTGAAAGCGAGAGAAACCATCTTATGCAGTTTCTTCCCAGTGGTCCCGAGGCTGAGGAAGTTTTGGAAGCATTGCTAGCTGGGGATAACTTTCATTTCGGATGCCCTTCTCTCAATTGGCAAGTATTGTTACATGATTGTTATGCTCTGGGTACAAATTTCTTGCTTTCAAAATTTCCTTGTTATTCATTGTTGTTGTCCTGTGTGCTCATGCCTCCCAAAATTAGGCTACCATGCAAACTACAAAGATAGACTTTTAATATTTAGTGAAAGTGTGCTCACCAGTCATTGCTGTTTATTGAGCTATATATGTTGTTGCTTGTCTGAACACCACTTGTCTTTTTTATTTTTTATTTTATGTTTCTTAGATTGAATAAGGAACTAAAACTATGATTTTCTCTGTTACATCGTCCTTGTTAATCTAAATCAAGAATTTTATTGTATAGATTATATGAATCATATTACCATTCCTAAGATTCTTACCGTAAGTTGTTCCTATTGCCTTAGATTTCACCATAACCATGTAGACGTTTGGTGGTTTTTTTGAAGGATTTTTTCTTCTTAGAACGAAATGAATGATTCAAGTGCACATTTAGTTAATTAACAAATTTATTTGGATTGTTTGATTGCAGGGGTGCTTCACTTTGTTCAGGTGATCTACACCCTGATGCAATTTCTCAGAAAGAGCAGTGCTTAAAGACTGAAAAGAAAGCATATTATGCGGAGTTGCATAAATATCATAAAAAGTATGTGAATGCTTTTTCCAAAAGTTATGTTGTCCAAAGTGGTTCTTGTTCCCTGAACAGAGGATTATAATGTTTCTGTGCTTATTCTGGCAGTATGATTGGATACTTACTGAAGCTGAAGGAGAGATTTGAAAGCTGTAAAGATCCGGAAAAGGAAATTGTGCAGAAGATATGGAGGTTTATACTAATTCAATGCTTTTCCTTTTGTTTTGTTCACAAGGTCAATGAGTCGAGCACTTTGAGTACATAATAATGCTAGTACAATGTGGTTAACACTAATTGTGTGTTATGGTATGCTTCAATTATCATGTAAAACTATAGCCCCCTGCCCACTCCCCACAAAAAAAAAAGGGGTAGGGAAATAAAAGACGTGGATTTCTGAAGATAGATAATTCTTGGAGGTGATACATTTCTAAAATCATGGGCAACGTCCCTTTTTTGGAACTAATAAAAACAAACTTGGATATATGCATTTTATTCAACTAGTCCCCCGTGGTTGTCCTTCTTGTTCTGATAAATTTGTGGAACATATTGGGGCCCTCCTCTTTTGCTAATTTTCATGATATACTCTTTGGAATGATCAGATCGTATGTTCGGATGATAAACATTTTAGTTCTTGTTCCCCCTTCCTGATGTTCAATAGTTAAAAACTTGATACACTTGCTTAAAAGTTACAACAGTGATTATATTTATTATGTGAACTTACTCTCTAGTTTTCTTACGTATGATAATTGATCATTTCAAGGATATTACAAGTTATATACGTATGGACGTTAAGCCCTCTTTGGCTTTTGGAGGTTCCATGTCATTTTGGTGCTATTGTATAGTTGTTGGTGTTCATTTTTTTTTTTTTCAATTATCTTTTTAATACTGCACCTGGCATGTCCAAAGTCCCATTTTTCCTGTGCTTCCGCGCTTTTTTTTTTTTTGGTTTTCTGAATCTTATTTAGGCATATTGGATGAAATCATATGTAGGTCAAGGAATGATGCAGACAAAAGAATTTCCTCATCTGCAAATGATTCTAGAATTTGTGTTCCTGAGGTCAATGTCGCAGCTTCGTCTGAATCTTGCTCATGGGTTGCTGATGAGAAAGCATGTAGCAGTGACAACCAGAATTCCTCCATAATTAAACGTGGAGAACTTAAGAATAGGTAAGTAATTTTACTTCCTTACAGTGGGCATGGCAATTTATGTACGTAACTCATGTAGGAATATGGTTGGGTTGGGTCTTGATGTTTGTTAAGGGTTTTGGCTGGGTCATGACTCATGAGCCAGTGATGAAGACAATTTTGGTACTAGTTATTGTTATCTGGCTTGAAAGGAATACTGGAATTTTTCAGAGATTAGAAAAGAGTTTTAGGTACTGTTGATATGATTGAGTGTTGGGAGTTCTCTATGGATATTCAAAGTAGAGGATATTTCTTTTCTTTCTTTCTTTTTTTTTTTTTTTTAATATAGCAGGTAATACGGGTATTTTGTTCTTTACAGTCTGATTGCTTCTTCTCTATTTTGACATTTTGAGGACACCTGGTTTCTCTAGCTCTACAATCTATATAATTTGTCTACAATAACTTTGTTACTTGTCAAAAAATGAAAGTAGTCAATGCTTTGAATTAGTAAGTAATGGTAATATTTGTAGATATATATATGTATATTCTTTCTCTGCATTGAAGAAATCTTATTAGTTGCTACTGGTGTCAGGACGCGTGAGAAAGGCTCTGTAAAGAACAATGGTGGAAACCTATCAGTTGTTTTGGATGATGTGCTTCATGTAGGATCAAAATCCAGAAAAGGAGACAGGCGACACCTGCAAAATATTGCTTCTACTGATTGTGCTAAATATATGTCATACTTTAAGGTTAGTTGTTTCTTAGGCAACCTAGTCAGTTATTTTTCAGGCTAACCTGGATCCTTTGCCAATTCAAAGATCGGTCAGTTGTAACTATCAGGTTGAAGCTATCAATTATAAATTTACATCTAAAGCATCCTACAGGGAATTTCAACATGGTTTGATTGAAACTGCTTGTTGTTTGGCATGTCCTGCTATAGCTGAATGTGCAGGACACTGTATCGCATGTGGTGCAACACCATTACAACATTAGTACTTGAACACTAGTACTATTCATAATAATTAGTTCTTAAAAGATTCTAGTTATTAAATTTATATTTCGTGCTTTACGATTTATCATGTTTTTTTTCCTTTGCAAATAAGGCAATTATTTGCGGCTGCAATATCGTAATTTATTTTTGTTTTTTGAGTTTGATAATTAGGCTATTCTTGATTATATGCCTTTATATTTCAGATTAGCAAGAAGCAACATGATATTGTTAAGAATATGAAGGGCAAAAGCATCCAATCAAAGTCTCTTAACCGAGTTTTAGGGAATATTGATAGTATTAATGTACAACCATACGAGGTCTTTATCAAAGAAGAACAGAAGAAGTTGCGTGAACACTGGTTAGTGTGCTTTACTATTTATCTTTTTCTCTCACAAGTGAAAAAAGGAAAAAAAAAAAAAAAAAGCGACAGTGAAAACCTTTCAATTCTTTCCTCCTCTGAGTTTACTCTTGTTTATATAGGATACAATTGGCAAACGAAGCTCTTCCAGCAGCATGTGCATATTGGAGGAACTTGCATACACAAAGACTGCAAATGAGAGAGTCATTGAAGCAGGAGTTGAATGAAAGATTTAAAATGATGACACAGGTCTGTGATTAGCTTCTGTTTTTTTCGTTTTACCTTTTATCCTTTTTCCTAGTGAATGGACATTCATGTATGTTTACTTTGAACTTGTTGGATAACCTGTGTCCTTACCGGTGTCTATTTTGCTAGACATGTCATACTGGCATGGCCATCTTTAACATGTTCATCTGTGATGGGAACTGCAGGCACAGGATGATGAGGACAGTGAGAGTGACAAGACCGTTTGTGAGGATCAGATTGAAGATGGAGTTAAAGACCACACTCTTACACTTGAAGATGATGAGAAATCCATATCCGACTCCCCACATAAAAGTTCTGAGCAACATATGCAATCTGACGAAGAGTCCGACCCCATGGATATAGATTCTGGGAAACACACCATAACGAAACCGGATCATGGTACTTTGAATGCATCTGAATATTCGGGAAATGCGAACACTGTTGATGTTACCATCAGTCAAGGCGCACACCTATCTTGTGACGGTGATGTCTGGCCTGCAGGTAACATCTCACATTCGTACTATGATTCTACTGCAAGCCATGAAAACACATCTGATGATGGGCTGTCAATTGTGCATCCAAAAGCGAATGAAGAGCAACAAAAGCGCTCGATTGACCTGGAATCCAACTTGCAAGTCGAAGACACTGAGAAAGATTTGGTGCATAGACAATCAGAAGATGCTTCTTTCGGACAATCGGATGATGGTTCCTTTGGCACTTACACTAACCAAGATGGAAATGAGTTGTTTCAATTGACAGCAAATGATGGTCAACAGCGAATGACAGCGAATGCACATCTGGAAGCGGATGAGGAGCAACAACCACAGTTGATTGATCTGGAATCCAACTTGGAAGTTGAAGACACTGAGAAAGATATGGTGCATAGACAATCAGAGGATACTTCCTTCAGACAATCGGATGATGGTTCCTTTGGTACTTACTCTAACCAAGATGGTAATGAGTTGTTTCAATTGACAGCAAATGATGGTCATCAGCGAATGACGGCGAATGCACATCCGAAAGCGAATGAGGAGCAACAAGCGCGCTTGATTGACCTGGAATCCAACTTGCAAGTTGGAGACAGTGAGAAAGATATGGTTCATAGACAATCAGAGGATCCTCCCTTCAGACAATTGGATGATGGTTCCTTTGGCTCTTACTCTAACCAAGATCGAAATGAGTTGTTTCAATCTCTTTTTAAGGGCCAGGAGATGTTGATGTATCATCATGGGCAGAAACAAACAAGGTTGGATTTTCAGTCACCGAACGAGATGCTCGTGGAAGATGGTCGGTTTCATGGGCATTTCCAGGAGCAATCACATCCATCACTGCCAATGGAGCAGGGACAGAAAAGAGAGAATGATGTTTATCTACAACAAAGCGCACCGGAGAACATCTACTCTGATGGTGGTAGATTCTTAATTACAAGGCAGGAGGCCTTGGCCCCAGTTGATGTTCATGATTGGGCTATCAATAGTGTCCGGATGTCGCCGCCACCACCACCACCTATCCAGTCTCATTTAAATGGAGACATGCAGAGCTGGTTCTCCGGTGACCATCAAGTTCGTGGTGGATGGAGTGGGTCGGGTGGGGTGAGTGTTGCCAGTCGGAGCATGGGGAATAGAAATGGTGGAGATCAGAGCTTATACAGCGTTTTATCCCAGTGCAACCAATTACGTGCAAGTAGCCCTTATCAGTCAGCTGTCTCTGCGGAGCAATACATTTCATCGAGGAACTACGGAATGATGGGTGGGGGGGCTACTCCTGGTATGAGCAATGTAGTACCGCAACCAACTCATTCGCTGGACTATATGAGCGGGCAGGAAGCGGGCTCCTCGTTGATGCCG
The DNA here is from genome assembly GCA_025413025.1 of Ficus hispida. Classification (NCBI taxonomy): domain Eukaryota; kingdom Viridiplantae; phylum Streptophyta; class Magnoliopsida; order Rosales; family Moraceae; genus Ficus; species Ficus hispida. The sequence goes on from CM046365.1 coordinate 31,926,527, forward strand.
GTCCCTGATGACATGGGGTGGATGGGGTTGCCGCATCAGAACTCTGGTTTACATGACCCAATGGGTAAACCATACTTGAGATCATGGAACCAATGAGGATGGTTTTTTCAAAGACACGAAAGAAGGAACCATATTGGGTGAGGTCTCTTCTTCTTATTGATGAACTTGGGGAGTAAAAAATGAGATGGTTGGAGAGACCTGAGCAGAGCAAAAGGTGGAAATTGGAGAGAGAGAGAGAGAGAGAGAGAGAGAGAGAGAGAGAGAGAGAGATAGGTTAATGTACATACCTATACAAGAGTGGTGAGGCAAGTCAAACAAACACCTTGAATTTCGTTTTTCAGCAAAAAAAAAAAAAAAAAAAAAAAAAAAAGAAAAAAAAAAAAAGAAGAGAGAGACGAACGATGTATATAAAAATAATATTTAGAAGTAGACATGTTAGTTAGGCTTAGAGGGGCAGGGCAGGACAGGACCGGAGGAGAGAGACTGCTGAAATTTAGAGTATCTTTTTTGTCCTTTTTTTTTTTATTTTTTATTTTTTAGGGTTTGGTTAGATTTTTCACATTGTCTCTAAAAATTTTTGTTCTCTGTTTCTCTCCTCTCTTTAGTTTTATTTTGGGAAAAATTTCTTTTTGTTTTTTCCTCTTGTTTTTAATTTATTTAAGAATGTAATTTTGGAGGCTTATAAGTTGCTACACGCACACTGACACAGGCAGGTGCTCTTTAATCCGATTGAATGTTGAATGCCATTTCTAATTCTAGTTAAGTTATAAAAGAAGATAATTGATCTTTGTTGTTTGTTATGTAGTGATGTGGTGTTGGAAACTTTTAATAGTTTCGAGTCTTTTGACCATCATCACATTAAGGGGGGATGTTTAGGCACACTTCTGGAAGTGTGTTCCAAAAGTTTTATTTTTCGGCCCCCTTTCTCCAATTTACTATTTACTTCTGGCAAATTCTTTTAGAGGTTTATAATTTTGTCGTTATAAGATGATTTTAATTTTCAAATTTATATAAAATTTTAAGAAAAACAAAATAAAATCTATGTTATTATTATTATTTTTTTCTCAATACGTTTTAAATTTAAATATTTTTGTATTATAAATAGTTTATTTTCACTGAATATTTATTTTTAAAACTTAAATTACTTTTAATTTTTAAAATATCGTTTAAAAAATATCGTCTCCAAATGTGATTTCACGGATCTTAAATTAACATAAGTGATTCTGGTGTTAAGGTCCATTTTTTCATTAATTCCTTTGTTTTTATTTGTTGAAAAAAAAAAATAATGAAAGCCAAAAAGAGAAAATATTGCCGACAAAGTGAGAAGTCGTCATTGCATTGGGGGTGGGTGGGGTCTCCTCAATCTCATCAATTATCAGCCGTCAAGTGGGCAAAATCAGGCTTTATTACTACGACATTGTGTGTGGGGAGGTTTGTTCATACTGTCGTCTTACATTATTTTTGAAAGGAAGGACTTACCCTATCTATTATTAGTACAGTAAATAGCAAAGCAAAAAATAAAAAGACAAAAACAGTTTGTTATTAAAACACCTTTGAACTACAAGTCGTGTGCAAGTTTAAAGTGTTTTGATTTGAAAGTTCGATGGATTTAGAAGGGAACAAAGACGGAGAGACATATCTGACTATCACGAAATAACACCTTCAAAAGAGAGAACCAAACGACAGATTGATTGCAGTGGGCAGTGGCCCAAACTCTGGTGAGTAGTGAATAAATGGTTCTCAACCACTGACAACTTTATAATGAACGATTAGAAAGCAGAAAGATAACGTTTGGAGCATCCCCCCCCCCCCCCCCCCCTCTCTGTCTTTCTTTCAAAGTAGATATGGACCTCTCCACTAATTGCCGTTTCACAAGTAAAAAGCAATAAGAAAACAAACATTTTAACTAAAACTAAAAGAGTAATCGGCGTAAATAGTCCTTGAATTCTTTAGAAGATGATAGTTTGATATTTTTTTTTATCAAGATAATCCCAAATTCTTCTTTTCTAGTTATTTCAGTTATTTCTGTCAAAAAACTGACCGATTGATTACCTAAAAAATACTTTCCATGCTTTTGAAGGTCAAAAAGGCAATTTTCTTCTTGGGAGTGGGTAGGGGGAATCAAATCAGAACTCGGACGCCAGTGGGGGGTGGGGAATTAGATCGGAACTCAAGCGGCGGCGGTGGGGGGCCGAAAACCTAGAAACTTGAGGGCCCCAACCAGATCGGAACTCGGGCAGATCGAAACTCGGCGGATAGGGGGCGCGGAAACCCAGAAACTCAGTGGGGGAGCGAACAACCTAGAAACTTAGTTGTGCGGGGGGGAGGACAACCTATAAACTCTTGGGGGAACCAATCTGAAGTCGGGCTGAAAACCCAGAAACTTTGGGGGGGGGGGGGTTCCGAACCAGATTCGAAACTGTGGCATGGGGAGAGGAACGAACCCAGCTCGAAACTCGAGGGGGATCCAAATCGACACTTGGGGGCCGCAGGGACGATGGTCGGAGATGGAGGTTGTCACCAACCTGTTTGAAAAGGGTGGGTGGGGTGGGGGGAGGGGGATTTTTGAGATATTGAATAATATTTTAGTCTTTTTATTATAAAAATAGTCATTTGTATAAGATTTTGTTAAAAAATTTATCGTAATTTGACGGAAAGAACTAAAATTATTAAAAAATAAGACTTTAAGATTATCTCAATAAAAAAAAAAGATCAAATCATTAGTTAAAAAAAAAGAGGACTATTTAAGTCAAATTATAAATTCACATTATTTTGTTTTTGTTTTTGGAAACGAACAAATAATTAATTAATAAAAAATGTAACTCTTTCAAATAATTTGTTAAAATAAAATAATAACAAAATAAACGTGAAATATCTCTCGCTCTCCCCATCTTTCTCTACACACACAGACACAGAGTTGCCTGCTTTGCGTTGCCTTCTCTGTCTCGTCTTCCGTTGCCTTCGTCTTTGCGTTGCGTTGCGTTGCCTTGCGTTGGGGAGGAGGAATAGGATAGTGAGCGAGAGAGAGATTCGAAAGCCAAAACCACTGGAGAATCATTCGTACAACATTCATATTCATCTTCATAGTTATTCAGAACCAAAAAAAAAAAAAAAAAAAAAGAGGCATTGCTGTTTGTTGGTTTGTTGGTTTGTTGATTTGTTTGTTTGAAGAATTAGTAGAGGAAAAAATCATTAAAAAAAGAAAAAAGAATGGAGAGTGAGAATAAGGAGAAGAAAAAAGAAGTGATTCGCATCGAAAGGGAGTCGGTCATCCCAATCCTCAAGCCTAAGCTCATCATGACCTTGGCCAACCTCATTGGTTCCTTTCTTTCTTTCTTTCTTTCTTTCTTTAATTTGGTTGTTTGTTTTCTTTTTTGTGAAATGAACGAAGAAAATGAAAATCGATGAATTTTATTTACAAATATAATAACTGTTGAAGGACATTATTTGATGTGAATTTAATGGGGCAGAGCATGGGACAGATAGAGCAGAGTTTCTGAAGCTCTGCAAGAGGGTTGAGTACACCATTCGTGCTTGGTACCTACTCCAATTCGAGGATTTGATGGTCCCTCTCCCTCTCCCTCTCCCTCTCTATTCCTTTTTCATTTCTTCTTCTTACTAATTTCAACACCTTTTCTTTTCTCTTTTTCTTTCTTTCTTTCTTTCTTTTTTTTCCCTTTCCCTAATTCATTATTTATTCTTGTTATTTTTATTTCTCTTTCCCAGCAATTGTACTCCCTCTTCGACCCTGTCCATGGCGCTCAGAAATTGGAGCAACAAAATCTCTCCCCCCATGAGATTGATGTCCTCGAACAGAATTTCCTCTCTTACTTATTTCAGGTTTATCTCTTTTTCTCTTTTCTCGTATCCCCCCTCCCCCGGAAAAAAAATAAAATAAAATCTGTTATATATATATATATATATATATATAAAATTATGAAATCCTCTCATTCTCATGTTATTAAATTACATATCCATATATATATATACTACTTTTTTTTCCTTTAGTAATTTAAAGGCAATTTTCATTTTGAATTCTTATCTAAAGAATATGTTTTTCTGTAAATTTGGTTTTGTTATTCATTAGAATTTAAAGTTGGATATTACATACATTTCACTTCAACTTTGGGGTTAAATTTGCAGTTTTCCCTAAATATTTTTACGTGACTTGGATGGCGAATGTCCGCAAATATAATAATAAAAAAAAAAGAACATGCTCTTTAGATTGGTTTACAAAGTTGTAGACAATGATTTTCTTCTAAAAAATGTTCCATAAAGTTGTGGCCAATTATCAACATTGTACAAGGTATTTAAGGTATTAGCAAATTGCTAATATTGCTTTTTATGCAGGTGATGGAGAAGAGTAATTTCAAGATTGCCACCGATGATGAGATTGAGGTGGCTCTTTCCGGGCAGTATCTTCTGAATCTTCCCATCACTGTTGATGATTCTAAGGTTTGTACTTTCCCATGTCAATTCAATATTCAACATGTATTCTATCGATTTTCTTGTATGAAACCTATGATTTTTCACGTGTTCTTCTTTCTATGAGTGATGCTTACTGTGTTTTTTTTTTTTTTTTTTTTTGTTTTTTTGGTATGAATTTAGCTTGACAAGAAGCTTCTAAGTAAATATTTTGAGGATCATCCGTACCAGAACCTTCCAGATTTTTCTGATAAGGTACTCACTTTATTTTTAGTACAACGCAATTCTTTTCTTTGGTTGGGACTTGAGAGGAAATGCTGCATGTGAAAGATTTCGATAGTGATCCTCCGAACGCATGAAATCCCTTTTGGGTGTTCTCATACTATTGTTTTATTTTCAGTAAAGGGCTAGAAATGAAAAATCATGTTTGTGGAATCTTTATCTGATCTTGTTTTTTGTTTTCATTTCAGTACGTTATCTTTCGACGTGGCATTGGACTTGATAGAACAACCGACTACTTCTTCATGGAAAAAGTGGACATGCTCATTGGACGATTTTGGTCAAAGCTTTTACGAATAACAAGGTCATATTGTCTATTATTTCAAACTCAACACAGCATATGTATCTAATTTCACTCAGCCAAACAGTTGAGTCCTCTAATCAAGTTTTAGCAAATTCAAAAGATTTCAATGTATTACTTTACAATCGTGAATTTCTTAATTAGATTGACCAAGTACAATTCCTTGTACGTGACTTCCAGATAAAAGATGCAATTAGCTGTTAACCAAAGAAATCTCATTCATTGTTTGACTTGAGGATGGTTTTCCCCCTTTCATGGCTCCTTGGTTTATTCTTCTTGCAGGTTAGATAAACTTTTCTCCAGAAAGTCAGGCCGGAAAAATAAGAAAGATCTGAAGAAGGATGATGATATTATCCCTGATGCAGATTCTGCTGACCTTATTGAAAGGAAGAGGCTTGAAAATATGGAACTAAGGTTTTACATTACTTCTCGTATTGTACTTATTTTAGCTGACAGTCTTAGTGTAGCAACATTTATGTACTGTACTAGGGTCTGTGTTGCTGCTCTAAGAAGTAGAATTATGCCCTCGTCAATCTTGATTACTTGGATAAAATTGGAACTAAATCTCAAGATTTCTAGATAATTAGAAACTACATCACAGGATTTCTAGATATGTGTCGAACATGATATATTAAATCTAAAGGGTTCCTTTCTTTTGAATTTGGGTTGTTCGTTTTTAGTTTCTGACCTTTTGTTCTGTGTCCTGCAGGGTACGCACTTTGTTGAGCAAGACAACAATACAGGAACCGACCTTTGATAGGATAATTGTTGTTTACAGGTACTACCTCTTGAATGTTAAAGCATAAACTTAACTGTACGACATGAAGTCTTGTTTGTAATAGATAATATATATAAATACATATATATTCTTCAAATTTTAGTTTTCTTTAAATGTTCTAGTGAAAAAGCTTCGCACTATTGAATTGTGATACATGCTTCCTGCTTCTTAAATTGATGTAGTTGGTTTTCTATTGGGCAGATTAATCTTCAATGTTAAAACATGAAGTCAACAAGTTGTCTTGTTTCGTAACAAGGAAAATTTATCTTTTACTTTGTGGTTTTCGGGACACCTAGAGAAAATACTGTCTATTAGGAAGTTCATTAGTGACACACTTCTGAGTTAGAATTCTTATTTCTGAGTTGGTTTAATTTCGTAGATTTTTGTTTCGTTATTAACTCTCTGAACTGGTTTCAAAGAACCGAGATAACTTATTGATAAGGATGCTGACTCTTCAGGCGAGCAAGTACCAAGGGAAATACAGACCGGGGAATATTCGTGAAGCATTTTAGAAACATTCCATTGGCTGATATGGAGATAGTTCTTGTGAGTCACTTCCACTGCTTCTTTCTCTCGCTTTTACCCATGCCTCCATCTCTTGTCTTGAAATTTGTGCCAGAGTATATGACTGACGACATGGTGTTGCGAATTTTTCCCTCTATCAGCCAGAGAAGAAAAATCCCGGATTAACTCCAATGGACTGGGTCAAGTTCCTTATATCTGCTGTAGTTGGACTGGTCAGTATTTTACTTTGGATGACAATGTTTGCTGAACCATTCTCGTCGTTTTTACTTTCTTATTTAAACTTATTTTCCCATTTAACTCAAATGTGCTTGCCATGCCTTTCCTCCTATCAGGTTGCTGTTGTTAGTTCACTTGAAATGCCTAAAGCTGATCTCTGGGTCATGATTGCTGTTCTTTCCACCGTGATTGGTTACTGTGCTAAGACATACTTCACGTAAGTGTTTTCTTCAGATATTTGTTTTATGAACTGGATGGTTGGGGAATATGTTATTATCATGTGGCAGGTTCATTTCACAACGTGCTAAACCAATTGAACCGATCAATTTTATTGGTATCTCTATTATGGTCTCTCCCTTCTTTGACGCTTGTGTAGTTATTTCAGATAAGTGCAGTTTTGATAGAGGTTTCTCTGTTAGATTTACTAGTGATGCCATCCATTATGGGCCCTTATGCTATGATTATATCTGTGTGTCATCATTTCCATGACATTATCAGGCTCACGTTTGGTATTCGGGGGCTTCTTGATGGTTTCTGATCTTTAATTTTCTCAGTTTTTCTTCCCTTTTCAGTTCTCTTTTTGATTTCTCGAGGACCTCTTGTTCTCTTTTCTTAATTCCTTTGTACTCTTTCCTTAATTCCTTTGTACTGATTTCAATATTAATTTTAGGAAATTTCCTGTCAAAAAGAAAAACAGCTGCTTTAATAGTTTACTTCTTGTTGTGTCCCTAGTATTCTAATTTTGACTACTATCTATTCAACTTCCTCTAGTTTTCAGCAAAATATGGCTGCATATCAGAACTTAATAACGCAGTCCATGTACGACAAACAACTGGATAGTGGAAAGGGCACTCTTCTTCACCTGTGTGATGATGTCATTCAACAAGAAGTAAGCTGCAAACTTTATGCTCTTTTTTGGATTTAATTGTTTTCTTGGTGAAATTCATGCATACCTGTTCTATCTTATACGAAGTAGTTAAGTGGCTTATTAGTAGTGATGCATGCACTCGTCAGCTAAATACATGTATATTCGTTCCATCAAGAGTCAAATGGGCCACAAATTCTGTGTCTGTGGTTCTCTTTACGGCATACAGCACTGAGGCTATCGTAATGAAACTGCAAGTCTTTGTTGTGTTTTGATGGGTTTCATCCAAACTGCCCTCCTTTTTTTTAAGTTTGAAATGGAATATTTTATAGCTGCTCGTACTTGGATTTTATTTTATTTTAATTTTAATTTTGATTTTATTATGTTTTTAAAGGATACGTGTTTATGTAGGAAACTGTTATTTAGATCTTTCACCTTCTGGTTGTTCAATTTGAATAGATTTAATCAAATTTCATGCTGTAAAAGTAACTAATCATTCGAATATTCAATTTGCAGGTCAAGGAGGTGATCATTTCATTCTTTATACTGATGGAACAGGGCAAAGCTACCAGACAGGTCTGCTTCCTTTGGTGTTCTTTTCTGCTTGTGCTTTGATCAATTCTCTGATTATTTTGAGTGGGACTTTAAGTGGCATTCGAAAGGCATAACAGGCAAGCTTTAATCTGTAATAATAGGATCTGGATCGGTGGTGTGAGGAACTAATCAAGGATGAGTTCAATGAAAGCTGTAATTTTGATGTGGATGATGCCGTCGAGAAATTGGAGAAGTTGGGAATTGTAGCTCAGGTGAGTCTTCCCACTCCTTTTGATCGGGGCACGGTGATTAATGGTAAACGAGTGCCGTATCTATAAGCTGATTGATTGATGGGGGATTGATGAGAGAATCACGAACTTTAGTGTTTAGTTTTATTTGATGGAGGTTTTTGTTGTTGTATATGCTTAATGCTCTTTTTGGCCGTTAAAGTATGTATATTGGTATTGCACACGTCATGTCATGGTATCCTGTCATCCGTTCTACTATACTCTCTTGGTAAAATTTCTTGGTTGTATTAAAATTTAAAAAAAGAAAAATTTTTTTTGGGGCTGATATGAGAGTCTGACTTGAATGCAGGATTCTGTTGGGCGCTATTACTGTGTGGGGTTGAAACGCGCAAATGAGATTATAGGAACCACCACCGAGGAGCTTGTCCTTAAGGTCAAACAGGGTGGCGGCGGCGGTGGTACGTGAAGCCCATCTGCTTTGCTTTTGTGCAAATCTTATCTGATCAAGAGAATTTAATCTTTCAAACAGAAACAACACAAGTTCTTACTCAGTTAATCCTTCTGCGGATTATTATTATGATTATAATTACTTATTATTGTTATGATTATTGGATGTAAATATACTTTTTACTTTTTTCCCAGCGCAGTGTATGTAATTGCAGTCAATGGGTTTTCTTTGTTTTTGCTTTCTGGTCAAATTAAGCTAATGGCTTACTATATATACATATATATATATATATGTATATTTATTATATGATATACGGAGAGACAATAAGTTACCGGCCAAGAAGGTAGTAATGGTTTTTTGTGGGGTATGTACAATGGATGTGTGCGTGTGTAGTTGGGAGTTGTAAACAGTCATTTTTGTGAATGTTCAATTTGGAAAAGGAATATGTAAAAGGAAAGGAAAGGTGGTAAATCCCAGTCTTCAGACTTAAGATGCAGGGTCATGTCTTATATCTTAAAAGACCTCATAAAGTCTCAAAAAGAGCTTTACAAAGAAAGAGCAATTATTAGCCAAAAAAACAATTGGGGATTTTTTTCTTTTTTCGCGGGAGGGGAAGAAAGAAGAAATTTTGCTGGAAGGCGACGCAGTCACTCCACATTTAAAAAAAAAAAAAAAAAGAATGTAAATATGATAATCACGACACGTATGAGTTGTCTTAGATTTCCTATTTTTATCAAATGATAAAAAGTAAAATTGATAAAAAATGGTGTTAGTCGTGTATAGCTTGACCATGAAATGAAAAATTGCAATCCTCTTTTCTCAAACTGTATATGTCCAAAACAACTTTTATATCTAAGCTTTTTGCATGGCCTGACAACAGATATTCAACCAAAATTTACCATGACCTACTTATGGGTGAAACACGTGGACCAAAAACAAAAAATTTTTTTTTTTGGTTGTTGAAAAATGGTGGATGTGACATCTGTGTGAGAGAGAAGAATTTGCCTGATGAACAGGAGTAAAGAAAGGTGGTAAAATGTTAAAAATGTATGCATCGTTTATACAGATCGGATTACCTTAAGAAGAAGAAGAAGAAGAAGAAGAAGAAAGAGTCTCGGGCAATTTCAAAAAAAAAAAAAAGGACTAATAAACAATGGGGAAGAAGAAGAAGAAAGATATGATGAGGCTGGAGAGGGAATCGGTAATCCCAGTCCTCAAATCCAGGCTCATCAATACCTTGTCCTGCAGCCTTGGTACGTTTATTACTTATTATGCATATATCATGGCATGCAAACAAACAAATACAATTTCTTTCTGTGTGTTTTCTTTCATAAATTTTCTGATTTTTTTGTTTGACATATGAAAAACCACACTTGCAAAACTGACACTGAACGCATATATATATATATATATATATATATATGCAAACACGATCCGCAGAAAACAGTTCTGAGCGGGCTGAGTTCTCAAAGTTTTGCCAGAGAGTTGAATGCACCATTAGAGCCTGGTATCTCCTACAATTTGAGGATTTGATGGTACTATACATCCTCCTCCATTTCTTTGCATGGTTTCTGTTTGTAGACTCTGACTCCAAAATATGTTTTCTTGTGTGTCATTAATTGTAAATCCAGATCCTCGTGCATTTATTATTATTATTATTATTATTATTATTATTATTATTTTATCTATGTATGTAAAAAAATTGTTTTTGTCAGCAATTGTATGCTTTATTCGACCCCATCCATGGGGCTCGGAAATTGGAACAACATAACTTATCTCCTGAAGAAATTGATGATTTCGAGCAGAGTTTCCTCACTCACTTAATGAAGGTTTCTTTTAAAACTTACTCCTTTTGATTTCCTACCTAGAATCAGAATCAGAATCAGAGTCCGAATCAAAATCAGAATCACAAGTTGTTCTAATAATTTCCATCTACTTCTTTCTACTCCTCCTTTTGATCATGAAGATAATGGACAAGAGCAACTTCAAGCTAACAACCGATGATGAAATTGAGGTTGCACTTTCTGCACAATATCGTCTAAATCTCCCTATCATCGTTGACGAATCCAAGGTATGTTATATATATACACAAACACACACATTTTCAACGCCTGTATGTATCTACACTTCTGTAAATTATAGTAGCAGTCATCTGGCTTCTTTGTGGTAATGATCTCAGTAGTTTTCTTTTTTGGCTTGAGTTATAAAGCTGGATAAAAGGCTGCTAACAAGGTATTTCACGAAGCATCCCAAAGACGATCTTCCACATTTTGCGGACAAGGTATCCACCCTTTCCATGGTTTAGAAGTGTGATTTACAGACACCATTCATTTCGGGTGATATATAATTGGGAAAATCACAAAATCTTCCTGAGTTTTGAGTGAAACTTGATGTTCAATCTCACACTCTCAAGAAGTAGACAAGTAACCCCCTGAGTTGTCAAATCATTTAAATATTTTCTTCGATACCATTCGATTAACCTCATATACCATAAAATTAGACAAGATGCTTAAGGTCATCATTAAAATTTTTTTTCTTTCTGTCAGTTCACTATAAGTGAGTCCAGCATCAGGGGAGGAATGTTTTAAGTTTGAGGGGTTACTTTTATAACTCTTAAAAAATGTAAGTTTGGAACATTGAACAAAAATTCCAATGCTCTTCTGCCAAAGCCTTCTAGCCCTCTAAAATTACTATTGTGTAAAGCACTGATACTCTTTTGACTCTCTTGGATCAAAGTCTTATATGAATTCTCTCTGTTGACTTCTAGTATATAATCTTCCGACGAGGCATTGGGATCGACCATACTACTGCTTACTTCATCCAAGCCAAAGTGAATACAATCATTCTGAGAATATGGAGATTTTTTCTAAAAGTGACGGGGTAAATTCACTACTTCATGCATCTTCTCAGGATTTAATAGGAAACTAGATATCAGCTTTTGATCTCTGAGCCATACTAAAGTTACAATGAGCTCTTATCTCTTATCTTCTTGTTCAATTTGTTGCAGGCTAAAAAGAATTTTCTTTGGGACGTCAAGCAAGAACTCTACAAAGTATGCATCCAAAAATGTAGACATTAGCATTGAAGATGAGCAAGATGACTTATACGTGGAGCGGATTCGTATAGAGAAAATGAAACTCATGAGGTTTTAAGTCTGCACCGTTTTTGGTCGATCAAGCTCATGGTTTTCCAAATTCAGTTGTCATGATTTTCTGATATAATTACCTGTTTTTTCTTGCATTCTTAATATTGTCCTCCAGTATAACTAAGCTGCTGAGCAGAATCACCATCCAAGAGCCTACATTCGATAGAATAATTGTTGTGTACAGGTAGCCTTGGTCCTCTCCTTTTTCATTTAAGCAAAACATTGGCATTAGCAAAGAAAACTGTTTCTTATACTTCTACGAGTCTAATTGGCTTCTGTTCTCACATGACCACAAAATTGTGGAGGTGAAACACCTTTTACACTTGGAAGAAGGGTACTTCTAAAAGGAACTCTTTTACAGTCTCAAAGATGCTAATCTAAGGAATACGGGGGACTGTTTTTTGTATACCGACTCAAGTTATGGTTTGTGATCAAAGTGACTGAAGTTCTCGATTTCTGACAAGTAAAGCAATATATGCAGGCGTGCAAAAACCAAAAAGGAAAATGAAAGGGGTATATACGTGAAGCATTTCAAGAACATTCCAATGGCTGATTTGGAGATAGTACTTGTGAGTTTGTAATTGCTCTAAATGTCTGTCTAAATGACTTAAGGATCTTTATATCACTATGCAGCAGCTTGTCCAATTTCAAATTCGACTTTTGACTTAGTTTTTCAGTTTTTTATTTTTATTTTTTGGACAGCCAGAAAAGAAAAATCCTAGTTTAACTCCAATGGACTGGGTTAAATTCCTTGTTTCCGCTGCTATAGGGCTGGTTAGTTATTGTATGGGCTGCTATATCAAATATTTAGTCCTTTTCTTTTTCTCTTTGATTCATGATTTTCTGAGTCGATTTTCTTCTTTGTTTGTACAGGCAACCGTTGTTAGTTCAATTAGCATCCCTAAAGCTGATATCCGGGTTATCTTTGCTGTCCTCTCAGCTGTGATTGGTTACTGCATCAAAACATACTTCTCGTAATGTCTTCTCCTTCTTATTTATTTATTTATTTATTTTTTGAACTTGGAGATTTAGAGACTTGAATACAAGACCTCAATGACGGGAGTTGAGTGTCAATTTACCTATAGACCAAACTTGCAAGCACTCTCCTTCTTTCCCACTTGTGTTTGTATGTGTATTGGTGTAGGCTGTCGACTAGTTTTGATGTCTTTCTAATCTTCACCACTCGATAAGATGGATGGAAAACAATCATCTCAAGCACCAGGGATCCTGGCCAAAAAGTCGGCTGGTTGTACAGTTAAAAAAAGTGCTATATTATGTTTATGTCAAAAAAACTAGGCAACTTTCTAGTTCCTGACATGACTAATGTTTAATCTTCAAGTCCATAGGTTTCAGAAGAACTTAGTTGCATATCAGAGCTTAATCACGCAGTCCGTCTACAACAAACAGTTGGATAGTGGAAGGGGCACTCTACTTCACCTCTGTGATGAAGTCATTCAACAGGAAGTTAGTATATTTTCTTTTAGTAAGCTTTTACTCTGGATGTTTATAATTTGTTTTGTACCAAAATTTTTGTTTAGTGTAAGAAGAGAAACTGAGGCGTCCAGGTTCCTTGTTAAGTTCTTAATTAAAGTTGATATTAATTTAGTTTCATGCCTAATTATCTGCTTCAAATATGTCATTGCATGAATGTTCAGGTAAAAGAGGTTATAATTTCATTCTCCATACTAAGGGAGTACGGAAAATCTACCAAACAGGTATTCTTTCAAGAGCGCAATGCTGTTTTTCACTTTGAGTCCACTTGGCTTTAATTTAATTTGAGTCCTTTTATGAGAATTATTTGTGGTGCCGTGGAATAGGATCTAGACAAGCGATGCGAGCAACTTATCAAAGAAGAATTTGGGGAGCGCTGTAATTTTGATGTGGATGATGCAGTTCAAAAGCTGGAGAAATTGGGAATCGTTTCTCGGGTGAGATTCACCTCCATTTCTTCTTGTCCACGCCTTTTGTTATCAAAGAGAATATTTCCGCTTTCTTTTCAAGGGAGAATATTAATGCAATTGCATGATACTTCTCCCTCTCAGGATGATAGCGGAAGGTATTCGTGCGTTGATTTGAAGCAAGCGAATGAGATAATTGGCATCACCACGGAGGAGGTTGTCCTAAAGGCCACAGAAGGAGAGGAATTTACAGAAAACAATTTGCCTTGTCCCCCAACTGAGTGAGTAATTTTAGAGCATACCAGGTTTCCTCTTTTCTCTTGTTTTTTTTTTTTTTTTCTGTCAAAATTTTGTGTATAACGTTCAGTTTAATCTCAGACTCCACTACACCATGTTGAATAATCTTCAGGGGTCGGAGTTTAGAAGGAGAAGAGGAGTCGGCGCAAGACTATATCGACATAATCAGGAAAAAAATTGTGGAACTTGAACGAACAAACTTGTTCAATGATGATAGCCACAAAGAAGAACTTGAGTATAGTATGTAAGGTCAGTGAATACAAAAGGCAGGTTTTCAGACTGAACCAAACCAGAGAGAAAGGGCTTTGCTTCGATTGATTCCATGTAGTTACTTTTTAGTTTGATCTGCGACAACCTGAAAGCAAAAGAAAGATGTGAACTTTTTGTTTACAGCCACTAAATGTGCAACGAATTTGAGAGCATTTAAAAAAAAAAAACACAAAAAATTAATAAGCAAACCTTTAGTTGCGAGGACGAAGAATGGATAAAACCAAACCAGGATGCAAACTCACCAGAGTTCCACGGAAGTTCACCTGAAAATGATGAAGAAAACTTAAGAGTTGGTTTATATTCGAGTCATCAGTTTTTTTTTTTTTTTTTTCCTTGTATATCAAGCAAACAAACTGACCGTAGAAACCTAAGACACGAGCGAGAGAAATAAAAGGGCATTCACACCTTAGTTATAAACAGAACCATGTAGAAGTGAGCAGCTTCACCCTCCCACTTCCATCAATGAATTGGGAATTGATGACTTTTCTTCTCTCAAGTTTTCAACTGCTTCAACTTGTTGTGCACCTGCTTCATCGACGGTCGAACAGAAAGTGACTCCACCGTGCAGGTTGATGCCAGCCGCAACAGCTCCAACAACTTCTCTTTCTCCTCTCCTCCTGTTTCCCATAACCCCGGACAAAAAACCTCGGAGCAACGCCCTTCCTTTATTAGCAACTTGGCCCAAGCAACTATATTGAACCCATTTCCATATTCTGAAAACGATGGATCGAGTGACCTTTTCCCCGACATCAGCTCCAACAATACAACTCCAAAGCTGTAAACATCTGCCTTGTCAGACACTCTGCACGTCGTGGCATACTCCGGTGCCACATATCCAAATGTTCCAGCCACATCCGTGGTTGCATGCGTTTCGGAAACCTCAAGAAGCTTGGCTAAGCCAAAGTCTGAGAGGTAGGCATTGAGCTGCTCATCCAGTAAGATATTGCTTGGTTTGATATCACGATGAACAATCCGCGGAACGCAAGAATAATGAAGATAGGCGATTGCCTGTGCTACATCCATAGCTATTTTGTGGATCACCTGCCAGGTTACTCTTTTGCCTGATCTATCGTCAATGTTATGTATGAAGGTCTCAAGGTTCCCACCAGAAAGATAATTGTAAATCAACAACATCTCACTCTCTCCAACATAATACCCAACAAGGGTGACAAGGTTCCTGTGACGAATCCTGCCTAATGTTCTTATCTCCGCGGAGAATTGTTGAATGCCTTGGAACCTCCCTATGGAAAGCCTCTTAACAGCGACAAGGAAGCCAGGAACTAACTCGGCCTTGTAAGTTGATCCGAAGCCGCCGGTGCCTATTAGATTCTTAATGCTGAAACTTGCGGTTGCCCTAACCACATTTTCATAAGTCAATTCAGCAGGAGAATCCGCAAAGGTCACCACTACTTTCCTTCTCATGCTACTGAGTGGCACAAGCTTTCGTCTTCCAAAAACAAGGCACAAAACTAGCAGCGCAAGTGCAAACACAATGATGGAGGCGCAAGTCACTAAGACGATTATCAAAGCATTGTTGCGTGTTTTTATCCGTTTGTGTACTTCAAGCGGAATGGGGAGTTTTGCTGGTGGAGAGGAGTGCCAATCTGAGCAATAGTGGAGATACCTATTTCCCTTGAAGGAATCACAATCAGCAATGTGTTGGAGGTGGGGGATATGACCAGACAGGTTGTTAAATGAAACATCTAGTTTAGTCAGCCTAGAGAGATTTGAGAAAGAAGATGGTAGCTCTCCATTTAGGTGGTTGTGATCAAGCAAAACAGTTTCGAGAGCCAAGCATTTGGCCAAGGTTGCAGGGACAGATCCTGTCAAAACATTATGGGATAGATCCAAAACTATAAGAGAAGTCAAGTGACCGAGACTAGAAGGAATTTGTCCGGTCAAATTGTTTCCTCCCAGAAGCACCCACTTGAGGCTTTTCAAGTCACCAAACTCATCTGGCAGAGAGTTAGATAGTCTGTTCGATCTCAAGTCAACGTGCTGAAGCATCATCAAGCGAGCAACGGCAGGACCAAGTGAGCCGCTGATCTGATTTTGAGCTGCTTCTAAATCTGTAAGCTTAACACAGTCAACAAGCAAGGAGTGATAAATGTCACCTGATAATTCATTGGAAGTAAGGTTTAATGAGAAGCTCTCAAAATCGTTACACTGCGGAACCATCCCAGCAGGTACTGAACCATTGAACTTGTTATTATTCAGCGACAATCTGTATGAGAAGCTGCGATTATTCTTCACAGCAGCGGATAATAGCTGGTCTCCGACTGCGAACATGGGTAATGGACCCGCGAATCTGTTCCAACTAAAATCATGTTGCACCAGAATATTCTGGAATCCAAATTGGGAATATGTTTGAGAAGCCCCCCAAATGGATATTATGTTGGAGTAGGCATTAAGAAGGTCTTCAGACTCCAAATCGAATTCAAAACCGGCATCACAACCAAACATTGGAAGAGCACCGGATATCTGATTCCTGCTGATGTTGAAGTAGAGCATACATGGAAGTGGGAGTTGCAGGGGGAGCTGACCCTGCAAATTGTTGGAACTCAGATCCAAGAAAGTGAGATTCCTACACATGTTGATGCTCTCCGGTAGAAATCCGGTGATGTAGTTCTGGCCCAGATTGACAACTCTGAGGGAGCAGGAATCAGTCCAGTAGTGGGTGCTGGGGAGTCTCCCGGCGAGATTGGCCCTGGGGGCCCACAGAATCCGCAAGCTCGGAACCAAGAGCAGCCGAGAGGGAATGGCTCCCACAAAGGCATTGAATTCTCCTCGAGCAGTGTCGAGGGACAAGTTTCCGGTGGAGGAGTAAGAATCAACCAGATTGGTGTTGGTGAGGACAAGAGCACGCAATTTACGACAGTTGGCTAACTCTTCAGGAATTCTACCGGTGAGACTGTTTCTGGAAACGTCGAGAACCCGAAGCTCCGATAAGAGTCCCAGCTGGGGAGGGATCTGGCCATCTAAAATGTTGCCGTCGAGTAAGAGTGTCCTCAGGTTGGTGCATTTGGTGATGGCGACGGGAATTTCATGTGTCAAATAGTTAGTTGAGAGCTTGAGGTTGGTTAAGTATGGGCAGGGAGAATCGGAATGCTGCAGCAGCAGCTGGATTCTACCGGAGAGCAGGTTGTCAGACAAGTCGAGAGAGGATAATAGAGGGGAGGAGCGGAGGAGGTTGGAGGGGAGGGGACCGGAGAGGCGGTTGGAGGAGAGGTTAAGGAGGCGGAGGTGGGTGAGGTTGGAGAGGGCGGAAGAGAAGGTGCCGGAGAGGGAGGCGGAGGAGAGGTTGAGAGAGATGACGCGGCGGGAATGTGGGTGACAGGTGACGCCGTACCATAAGCAGAAGTCGGAGGAGGACGACAGGGTCCAGGAGGAGAGGATGCCGGAAGGGTCGTTGGTGATGGAGTTCTTGAAGCTCAGAAGAGATGCTGCATCTGCACCTACATCTTCATCTGAATGCGATGATGAAGATGAAGAGAGAAGTTGAGCTTGAGCTTGAGCTTGAGCTTGAGCTTGAGCTTGAGGTTGAGGGTGTGGGAAGAGATATAAGGAGGGGGAGATGATGATGATGATGAACAACCACGGCACCACCCAGTACTCCATGCCTCCCTTTGCCTTTGCCCGCCCGCCTGCCTGCTAGCTAAGAGAGAGAGAGAGAGAGAGAGAGAGAGAGAGAGAGAGAGAGAGAGCGAGAGTGTTTTCAAAATTGAGATGGTGCATATGCCATAGTTAGAGAGAGAGAGAGAGAGAGAGAGAGGGGAAAGAGCCTTGCAATATATGCAACAAATACAAAGACTACAAACTCCAAAGTGGAAGCTAACCAAAAGCCAATATCAAAAAACAAAAATAATAATAAATAAATAAAAGTAAAATAAAAAAAAGCCGGCGTAAGAAACGCTCATTACCTCATTATTATTATAGAAATACAATAATAATGTTTAACTCTCATTTGTTTGTCGATTTTCTTCTTGTCCCACTCTCAACCTCACACTCTGCTCACATGCATGTCTTCTTCTCTCCTCTTCTTTTCTTTTCTTTCTTTTTTTTCTGATAAATCTTCTGTCTTTTTTTCTTTCTCTAAGGCGTTTCCTTTCTCTGTCATTTATTTATTCGTTTATTATTGTTTAAGAATCTAATTTACGTTGAAGAAATGACCTTGTTTAAACCTTGAAATGCTCAGAGGTGACTACTGACTCACTGACACGATTTTTTTTTTTTTTTTTACTGTTACAAATACAAATTACCAAATAAGACAGCAATTGTTAATGTTCGTAGGCTATAATTGACTTAGCCATTTTTTTTGTTTTTTTGTTTTTTTTTTTAATTTCTGTTGAATAGGATTGACATAGTAGTGGTGTCCGTACTTTAAGACCCATTTGGGCTTTGGCTTTGGTTTCTGGGCACATAAGATAAGACCCTGCTGGCCTTCCTCAAGTTGAATTTGATACGTTATAATAATGTTAATAAGGAAATCTTAAAATACAAGAAACAGCAGAGATCAGAGACGCTGTCCTTCCTTTACTCCTATTTCTTCCCCAATTGGTCAAAACAAATACTGCAACTGAAAGTGAAAAGACCCTTCACTTTTCATGCAAAACGACAACCTATGAGCTTTTATTCCCTACTCTTTCAACCCAAACAGGCGAATGGTGAAATATAACAGCCTATCCATTTTATCAAAGACTTTTTAGAATGAATTTGAGTTGAATTTTTAAAATTAAAATAATAAATTTTATTAATTTAAAAAAAAAATAAAAATTTTTAAGAAAAAAGATAAAATTTTTAAAGAAAAAGATAAAATTTGAGTTTGAAAAACTAAATTTGAACTTGATTTTCAAACAAACTCTAAGTATTTTTGAAAATTTTTTGACATTTTATAACGGAGTTTTGTCCTATTTTTAACCTAATTGAAAATGATTTCGTCTAAGGTTTTTTTGAAATTTTATCAATATTTTTTTTCACAAGATAATTTTGATTTTTTATTATATTATTTTGTGCAAATTTTCATTTTATCTTCAATTTTTTTATTTAGTCAATAAATTATTTCCAAGCGTCCATTTTTTTAGCTACCATATTTCCAAATGTCCTTCAAAGTGCTATAGTTAAACTTATGTTTTATTTGACATTCAAATTTAATTTTAATTAAATTATTTTTTTATATTAATTTTAATTTTAATTTTTTAAAAAATCAATAAAAATTATAATTAATTTTTAAAAAATTAATCAAATTTAATTTAAAAATTTTATGTCTAATCAAGAAACCAAACACAAATTTAAAAAATACAATAAGCAGATTTCATTTTAAAATAAAAAAAAAGGTGCAATAAGCCATGCGTGAGGCCAAGGACACCCTGAGGCTGAGTGACACGACAAACGATGACCCAGTAATCGAGCTGAATGTCTGTCAGGTGTCGGATTTTTCCCTTTTTTTTTTGGGCTTATTATTCACTTAGAAAATTAAAAGTAAATTTTAATTAATTAAAAGAAGCAGAAGAAAACAAAGGAAATATGGGAATTATCATCTGCCGCTATGGAAAACATCGTGGCTGTGGAGGAGCCTCTGTTAAGTTGATGCCAATTCCATACTCTCATACTACTTGGTAGGGACTTAGGGAGGGGATTTTACTATTATTATTATTATTATTTATTTATTTATTTTTTTTTTTTGGAGTTTGCTCTTTTATTTATTCATTATTTTTCTAAAGGGTCGAAAAATTCGGAACTCAAGACTACAATTGGACTATATTACAATCAATCACTTTTCATGTTTTTGAGAAGTCATTTTTACACCGTAAGTTTAAAGTTTATCATGTAAAGCTTGTTTATTTATGTATTTCTTTTTCAGTGTTTTTCCTATCCTAAGTAATGAGAAATATATATATATATATATATATATATAGTGTTTTCAAGCAAATTTTTGTAGTAAAAAAAAAAAAAAAATCCCAATAACATGGATGCTGACATTCTCTCTCCCAAATGGGGCCTTAAATTTGGCATACCCGTATTTCCAACTAGATTTATATTTACATCTTTGATTCTAAAAAGGATGGATGTTTGAAGTAGATTTATTTTAGCCATGAATCCGAAATGTTATCACTTGTTTTGTTTTTTGTTTTTTGTTTTTTTTCTCTTCTTGGGATTATCATTCATATATATGGATTCAAAGGAGCCTCGTTCCCAACTACATCCACCTTTCCTCAGATTCCTCTTCCTACTGCACCAACCAAACACCCCCCCAACCCAAAAAAAAAAAAAAAAAACAAAAAAGTCAACGTGATGCACGAACCCTCAATCAAAATTATAAATAATAATAATAATAATAATAATCATAATAATCAAATAGCCATATACCTTGGCAGATTCAAAGTTAATAACTTCTGTATTAGGGTAGTTGACTTGTGTTTAGTTTATTCTTTAAGAGAGGACAAATTAAGAAAAAATTACATACATATTTGAAAAAAATAGAAATGCTGATTCTACAATGGGTAAAGCTATTTAACCCCGTTTGTAGATCAAAAAAGTACATTAAAATTAGCATGGTTTGTTTACATATGATTACACTTCAAAAAACAAAAAACAAAAAACAAAAAACAAAAAACAAAAACAAAAACAAAAACAAAAGGAAAATCTCCCTCGTTCAAAAAACCATCAGCCATGGTGGTTCGCCGGACCGGAAAATGCTTGCAAGGAGGTGGGAGGGACTGGTTCACCGAACCGCAAAAAGCTCGCGAGGGTGTGGGAGGGACGGCCGGCGACAAAGATCGACTTGCAATGTTGTGGATGCTGGCGAGCTCGCGATCCCATGTCTCCAAAGTCGTCGAGCTGATCATCGAGCCACCGGTTGTCGGAGGCTGTGAGGTCGCAACTGGGTGACCCAACGCCCACGTGGCCAGCCTCGCCACGATCGCCCAAGTCATGAGCTCGGATCCCGTACGTGAGTCTCGTCACTTTTCTAGATCTGTTCTCGCTGGCAGTGATTTTTTTTTTTTGCTTGTTTTTTGTTTTTAAATCCGACAGTGGTTTTGATTCCAGATCTGATGCTTATACGGATCGCCACTCTGCCTCCCATTGCTGTCGGAGACTTGCTCCACGCCCATCGCCGAGGTTCTTGCTTCTCTTATGTCTCACTTGTTTTTCCACCCATAGTGTGCCTTGCCGACGAGTTCGCATTGGTCGTCGCGCTGGTGGCCGGTGGGTTGGATCACATCCCAAGGGTTTGCTGGGACTGCCGAAGGTTTTTTTTTTTTTTTTGAAAATTTTTAGAAATGTATGGAAATTATCAGGTGTCATTTTTTTTGGGATCGTTTGGTATGTCTTTTTGATCTCAACCATCCAAAAATCATCGTGGGTCACTTTTATATTATTGATGGAAAAAAATAAGGGGGTGACGTTCTAGAACTCCCCAAATAAAAAATATTAGTAGAGGAGAAAATCAAAAAGAGAATTTATGTAACCAGTTTCACCAATTGGGCCACTTTTCTGCGGCAAGTGTCCGTTTTCTATTAATGTTATAAAAAAATAATAAAAAAAACAAACCTTTGTAGTACTATTTTGTTATTTTACTATATTATTTAATATTATTTCTTCTTAATTATGATTATTTTCTTTCTTTATTTGTAATTCCTTGTCATAAATTACAATCTTTATAACCATATGTTTTTTTGTTTTCTTACTTTCTCACCATTTTTCATGTAGTAGTAACGTCATTATAAAAAAAAAAAAACCGTCTTTTTAGAAAAGATAAGCCATAAAACAATTTTACATGCAAGAAATTAAAAATATGTTCTGTTTAATTATTTATCATAATTATTCTGCTAATTTGACAAAGAAAGCTTCGCATCTGAAAATTAAAATTTTTATTTAATCTTTTTTTATTTTAGGTAAATTAATGTTTAATTTTGAAGTAGACAACAACATAATAATAGTTTTTTTTTTAAATATGGGATAAAAGAATTCAAATTCTATAATTTTAGATGAAGTCAAGTGTAATATTACTATTATATTATGTGTATAACCACAAAATAATTCAATAATAAAAAAAGAAAAAAGAAAAAAAAAAGGAGGAGTAGTTTAGCAGATAAATACAGATTTATAATGCAGGGAATTTTTTGCTAGATTATAATGTAGGAAATTTCGATATGCCTAACCAGTTTCCAAAACCAACTATTGTCTAATTTCCTTCGGGGGGAACAAAGGGGGGGTCTAATTAGGATGCAATGAACGACAAAAACCATGAAAACGACAACATTTTCTCTTAAAACGAAAAGAAACTTCAAAAAAAAAAAAAGAAGAAGAAAAAAAAAAAAAAAAAGAGCGACAACCACATCGAGTTTGTCTATATTTTATTTAATAGCTATAGTTACAGGAGAGACAGAAGGAAAGAAAGAAAGGAGAGGTGTAATCCATGGGTTGACAGGTGAACCGTTGAGTGGCCTGGTGGTGAGTTCGTTTTTTTTTTTTTTTTTTTTTTGCCTTTCATTCACAGATTGCAGAGGAGAGAGAGGGAGTGAATGAAAAAGTCAAACGAATCGATTTGGGAATTTGTGGGTGCTCTTCTGTCGTCGGATCCACATCCGCCGCCACCGCCACCACCACCACCATCACCAAGAGGATGCTCCATTGTCTCACCGTCAACCCCTCATCCTCCTCTGCCGCCGCCTCTCCCTCACTTTCCGATTTCCATTCTTATCCTATTCCCTCCCAAGGTCTCCTTCTTCTTTACAGAAGACCTTTTCTCTTATTAACCTTTAAAAAAAAAAAAAAAAAAAAGTGTGACTTTTTCTACGTTTTCCTACCACCTGCTTGTCAAAATGCCTAAACGAACCTGGTTTTCAATATTCTTTCTAGCTTCCCTGTAAGCCTACGATCGCTTTGTCAAGATGCTTAAATTGAACTCCGTATGTTACATGCCTTCCACCTGTTTGTCCAAATGCCTCAACGAACTTGGTTTTCTTGAAACAGGTGATTCAACAGACCACACACCCTCAACAAGCACACAGCCGTCCCCAGCCATCAATCTCGCTCGTCGTGAGTACAGCCTCGCACTTCAATCAGACTCGTACAATGAGATATGGTCCACCATTCGAGACCACCACGTAGACCAAGTTGATCAGCACCCGGAGGATCAAGATGGCGGAGTTCTTCTGTTGGAGCGGGTGCTTCAGCCCAACCGGGAGTGCGTGGAAGCAGCCCTCCGTGGCGTCAAACCCAATGCCATCACCCGCCTCGTCTCTGCCTACTTCGACCACAGTGAGAACACCACCTATCTTTGCCTTGTCCTCCATCGCTGCCTCCTCCTCGCCCGCGCTCTCTATGCGCCTCTCCACGATCTCGTCGACCTGCTCGCCTCTGATGATTCCCCCAGCCTCAGCCAATCCCAATGTGATCGTGCCTTTGACATTTTCCTCCAATTCAACTCTCTCGATAACCCTTTCCCTTCCCCCGACTCCCAAAACTTTGATCACATTCGCGGCTGCTTCTCCCAACTCAAGCTACAGCTCGATCGCCGAATCCGCCACTCGCGCTCTGCTGTCCGCTCCTTGTTCCGTGCCCCTGCAGGTATGGGATTTCATAGTTGGTTCACCTAATAAAAAATGTTACTTTGTTTTTGGTCGGTTTTCAACTTTTGAACACTGCTAATCTGTATCCGCAGGCTCATATGTTTATTCAATTGCCATAACTGCACTTACGGTCTCTGTTCGTGCTCTAGCTGCCCTTGTTGCTGGTCCCTCCTGCACCGCAGTGCCTTGTCCTCCTCCTCCCAGGTTGGTTCACAGAGAGGTTACCCGAACAGCGCAGCTGGATGCAGCTGCCAGGGGCTCCTTTGTCCTCAACAATGATCTCCACACCATCGATTGTCTCGTTGCCCGCCTGCATACCACTGTCGAGGGAGACAAGCATCTCGTTCGCCTAGGTTTGGAGAGTGGAAGAGAGAGGCATTCCATCCAGGAGGTGCTCAAACAGCTGCGCAAGAACCACCAAAGTTTCCTCCTTCAGCTCAAGGATCTTGAGGAACATATATGCCTTTGTTTTAACACAGTCAACAGGGCCAGAGCTACGCTCCTCCAGCAAACTTGTAATTTCCTCACATCACTTGTTTCTCCGCTTCGTGTTAAATTGCCAGAATTTTATAACAAATAATATATATATATATATATATTTTAAATGGTGAGATTTAAATTGTTGATATGTGCTTTGCCAAGTCCTTGGAAGAAGCAAATGTAAGATCGCCCAACTTCTATCTATCTGGATGTCATTAGAATGTTTATTTTTGACTTTTGAGTTTGGAAGAGTCCGTTTATCCAAATTCCTTTGTTGTTCCCATCCTTTATTTATTTTATTTATTTTTATTAAATTTGTGCCGGTCCTTTTAAAGCTCATTTCATTCATCTCCCGCTCAACTTATTAGTAACCTCGGTAACTTCTCTGTGGAAGGCTTTATTCCACATTTACTTCACATGTTAGACATGATGCATTTTCGGCTTATGATTGATCCGTCAATATCCTTGTGTTTATTTCTTATGTATTGGGTTGGCAGTAATGTTAGGAGACCGCCGACCAAGGCAGAGAGATGCGATAGCCACTAATTCTCACCAAATTTTCATTAACAGTCCAGGATGAAGCTTTTTGATCCATGGGGAAAGGTTTTCTCTAACAGAAATGTACCTTGCAATTGATCAGATTCCGAAAGACTTCCTTTATACGCTGATGCTTAAAGTGAAGACATTGATGACTTACAGGTTTAGGTATGAATAGGCAGATTTTCTGAATTCTTTTGATGCAGAATTTCGCTTTCTTGGAGTCTTTGTCCTTGTGAATCTTCAACTTTGGAGGGATGTCCGAAACTGCATAGTTTTATTATTTTACTTTGTTATTTTCTTTTATGTAATAGTAACAGTATATAAAATGGCCAATTAGTCAGTTTTGGTTAGAGGGAAAGTAGGAAGGAGGGAAAGGTATATAACCTTAACTAGATGAGGAAAATAGAGAGGAAATAGGAGGATCTTTCTCGTATTGTGTTTTGTATGATTCCATTCTTCAATCTATCTACTAATCCTCCCACCTCTGCATCCTTCCACTTTTTCCTCCTACCAGACAAGGCTTTATAATCTGAGAATGTCAGTCAATGTGAGGAGTTTATAACCACATAGGAGTAGGGTTGCGTTGCCATCCTACTAACCATGTTACTTTAGGAAAGTAGTTAATCATTCCGGTCGTTTTAATTTATGATATCCATAGGCTTATAAGAGAAGCGGCACTTTCTTCTTTCTCTCGCTTTCTCTAAATATATACATATATATATATATATTTATATGTAGACACACACACACACATGTCTAATTTTTTTTGTTGTTTCCTTGAAGGTGGAAAAGTTGTCACACTCACCAGGTTGCGTTAATAATTCCGGGATGATTATTGAATCAGGGATGAATTTAGAGCTGATCTTCTGGAGTATGGATAATTGTGTAAAAGACAGGTTCACCAACACTTTTTGGGGGAAACAGTCTTGTGATTGTCCTTGAAGATTTTGATACCGATGACTGAATTTCATATTTATATTTTTAAAGTTTTTCTTTAGCGAAAGAATTAAGGAAATGTATGTAACTTTCCTTTTTTTGGTTATTTGTTTTTAAGAGGAGATCCCATTTTTTGTCAAGTGTATAAAGAGTAGTATTACAGTTTTGATATAATTGATTGGGGTAATAATAGATGAAGAGATTGTGTTCTTAGTTGTGTTCTGTTTTGTTTTTATTATTTAAATGTTCATAGTTTGTTTGGTAAACTATATAAGTGGAAACTTTTAATTGGGGTGGACCATGGACTTACATCAGATTCAAGGTAGACAACCCCAAGAGTGACCATCTCTCAGGCTCTGTTTGGTTTGGTTAGAAGGATGGGGAATATGAAAAATGAGAGTATTATCAGAATTCTTTATGTTGTTTGGAAGGATGATACTTATTAGAAGGACACATGATAGTTACTTGTATAATTATTATATTTTCAATTTCTATAATTTGTTAATATTTTTTTCTAAAGGTAAAATAGACTTTTGACATAAAAAGTGATGGACTAGTTAAACCCTTCTACTAGTGGAAGGATTCGTTTTAGTGGGAGGATTCATTTTAGTCGGTTTAGAGGAAGACAACATCCATCCACCTCTCCTCTTCATCTCCTCTTCATCTGTTGGAATTTTGAAGATTAGTTAGGATTTAAATTTGAAAATTAAGTTAGGATTTGATGGTTCTGTTTTATTTTTAATTTTCAATAAGTAACCCAAGAATATCTTGGAGTTGTTAGGATAGTTTGTTAGGAATCTTTTCTGTTTCCATATTTTCCTCTAAAAGTCAAGGCTGTACTCCCTATTTATTGATGTAATCACCAATGGTATCAATAAGAATCAGAGAATTATTATTCTCCCAAACTACATGGTATCAGAGACAGGGGGGCATTTCTAATGGCACAACGAGCCGGACCAAGGGCGGCGATGATCGGTGGTGGCAGCAATCCAGGTGTTGGCAGCAAACCTTCTTTCTCTGAAGTCGTCTCTGGAAATTCCGGGGGTAAATGGTGGTGATCTAACTCGTGGCAGTGTTGATCATTTGGCTTCGGGATCTTCCATGTAAATTACCATTCATAAATTAAATGGTAAAAATTACTTGGAATGGTCCCAGTCGGTCAAACTAGCTATCGATGGACGTGGTAAATTAGGATACTTAACCGGTGAGGTCACGAAATCGAAGGCAACTGATCCAAACTTCAAAGTCTGGCGTTCTGAAAATTCTCTAGTGACAGCATGGCTTCTTAATTCCATTGAGGCTGCAATTGCCAAGCCTAACCTTTTCCTCCCGATGGCCAAGGATGTATGGGACTCGATTTGGGACACTTACTCTGATTTAGAGAACTCGTCTCAGATTTTCGAGTTGAAGTCGAAACTTTGGCAATTCAAGCAAGGTGATCGCGAGGTTACCGTCTACTACAATGAGATGGTAACTTTGTGACAGGAGTTGGATCAATGCTACAACGACGTTTGGAAAAATTGAAACGATTGTGCTCGACATATGAAGCGGGAAGAAAATGATCGGGTCTACATGTTCTTGGCAGGAGTACATCGAAGTTTGGACGAAGTGAAGGGACGAATCCTCGGTCGCAAGCCCTTGCCTTCAATCCGTGAAGTCTTCTCAGAAGTACGTCAAGAAGAATGCAGGAAACAGATTATGTTGGGAGGTTCTACTCCCAAATCCGATCCTGAAGCCTCCGCTCTTGCCTCAAGTAATTCAAGTCCAGATTCTGATGGTGAAAGAAAAAAGAAACCATGGTGCGACCACTGCAAAAAGCCTTAGCATACGAGGGAGACATGTTGGAAGATTCACGGCAAACCACCGCATCTCAAGAAACGTTTCGATGGTCGAGCTTTGCAAACCGTGACTGAATCTCCTCAAGAAAATCAAGTTTCACCAAGTACTAATCCTTTTACTAAGGAACAATTACAGCAATTGTATACTCTTTTTCAATCTTCAAAATTTTCTGTTGAACCATCTTGTTCTTTAGCACAATCAGGTAATCACCTAACTACCGTTCTTTCCAGTGTCAAAACCTATTCTGATATCTCTTGGATTATCGATTCTGGGACAACTAACCATATGACAGGTTGCTCAAAATTATTTTCATCCTACAGTCCATGTGCCGGAAACAAGAAAATTAAAATCGCCGATGGTTTTTTTTCGACAATAGCCGGAACCGGAACAATTCACATCTCATCCTTGCTCACCTTAAAAAACGTTCTCCATGTCCCTAATTTGTCATGCAATTTGTTGTCTATAAGCAAGCTTACCCATGAAAATCATTGTGTGGCTAAATTTAATTCCTCATGTTGTGAGTTTCAGGAAGCGGGCTTGGGGAGGATGATTGGCACTGCGAGAGAGTGTGGCGGACTTTATTTCTTCGAAGATGGTACCAGCTTGAATAATTTAGTTTACAAAACCTGTTTTGAGTCTATTTCGATGTCTAGTGATAAGGAGATCATGTTGTGGCACTTTAGATTAGGCCACCCTGGTTTTCACTATATGCAACATTTGTTTCCAAATTTATTTATAAATAAAACTCCATCTTCTTTTCAATGTGAATTTTGTGTTTTGGCAAAGCATCATCGGGTCCCTTACTTCCCTAACCCTTATCAACCATCTGCACCTTTCATTAATTCACAGTGATGTTTGGGGTCCTTCACGGATTTCTTCTATTTCCAGAAAAAAATGGTTTGTCACTTTTATAGATGATCACACTAGACTTAGTTGGGTTTATCTACTTAAAGAAAAATCAGAAGTAGAAGACATTTTTAAAATATTTTACACCATGGTTCAAACACAATTTTAAAGGAAAATTAAAATTTTTCGAAGTGATAACGGTCGGGAATATTTCAATAAAATTTTGGGGCAATTTTTTTTTTCCTGAAAAGGGTATTGTTCATCAAAGCTCATGTAATGATACTCCTCAGCAAAACAGAGCGGTTGAAAGGAAAAATAAACATCTTTTGGAAGTTGCACGGGCTTTACTTTTTACCACAAAAGTTCCAAAATATTTTTGGGGTGAAGCTATACTCATGGTTACTCATTTAATAAACCGTATGCCTTCCAAGATTTTAAATTTTAAAACACCACTAAACGTATTTCATTCTTTTTTCCCAACCTCTAGAGTCATAAATTCTTTGCCCTTAAAAATATTTGGTTGCATGGTTTTTGTTAGGGATGCTGAAAAAAAACCGTGGAAAGTTGGAGCCAAGGGCCAAAAAAATGTGTTTTTGTAGGTTTTGCTCCACATAAAAAGGGATATAAGTGTTATGACCCTTCTTCAAAATTTTTTTTTGTGACCATGGATGTTTTATTTTTTGAAAACACCCCATATTTTCATCCTCATCTTCAGGGGGAAAAGGGAGTAGAAGATTCGGTGGTGCCAATGTCAACAGGTGACATCTTCCATGAAGATTTTTTTCAACAAGATATGAATTTTATCCAAAATAATTCAGATTTTTTCCAAACTAAAGGTGGAGCAGATTTGTTACAAAAGGAAGCCTCGGTTCCCCAAATCTCTCAAGTTTTTTCAAAATCAAATGAAAAATCGGATTTGGAAAATCAGGAAGATTCAATGACGGAAAATCTTCAAAATTCAAATTTGGAAGGAAATTTACCAAATTCAGTTTTTGAAAAAAATTCAAATACAATTTTTGAGGAACAGTTAACAAATCCGAATTCTTTGTTCAAAGAAACCGAGTCTTCAATGGAAAAAAAGGGTGGAAAAATCTGTAATACCGCAACAACAAATTCCTTCTATTTTTAGAGATAGAGAAAGACTTGGGTTAAAAAATATTTATGGACTGAATTATGAGAGAAAGTCTTGGAATCAAGGAAAAAATTCTACCACACCTTTACCGGGTCAGACATACAAGCCGAACCTAGTCCAGAAGTCACAAAAAGCCACAGGTAAGACTCAAGTAAACTTAGAAAAATCATCTCCATCGCATTCTAATATTCCAATAGCCATTAGGAAAAGTAGTAGGTCTTGTACAAATCGTCCACTATATCCTACTTCTAAATTCGTGTCTTATCAAAATCTCTCGTCTTCTTTTTCTGCTTTTACCTCTCAACTCTCTTGTGTAGAAATTCCTAGAACTATACAGGATGCTCTAAATGTTCCAGAATGGAAGGAAGCTGTACTCGAAGAAATGAGAGCACTTGAGAAGAATCAAACATGGAATATTGTAGCTCTACCAAAGGGAAAGACAACAATTGGCTGTAAATGGGTGTTCACCATGAAATACAAATCTGACGGGACTTTGGATTGATATAAAGCTAGATTGGTGGCTAAGGGATTCACACAGACATATGGCATTGACTACTCAGAAACGTTCGCGCCAGTAGCAAAGCTGAACACTATACGGGTACTTCTATCTCTTGCAACAACTCTTGATTAGCCATTGCAGTAGTTGGATGTCAAGAATGCTTTTCTGAATGGTGATCTAGAAGAGGAAGTTTATATGGATCCACCTCCAGGGTTTGAACAACGATTTGGCGCAGGAGTATGCAAGTTAAAAAAGGCCTTGTATGGTCTCAAACAATCACCGAGGGCCTGGTTTGAGAAATTTGCTCGGTCGGTAAAGAAACAAGGCTATGATCAAGCTCAGACGGATCACACGATGTTTATCAAGCATTCAAAATACGGGAAAGTGAGCATATTGATTGTCTACGTGGATGATATTATACTCACAGGAGATGATTTGAGTGAGATGAATCGATTAAAGGCCAGCCTAACATCAGAGTTTGAGATTAAGAATCTAGGATCTCTCAAGTATTTTCTCGGAATGGAAGTTGCTCGATCTAAGGAAGGAATAGTGATCTCACAAAGGAAATATGTCTTAGATCTTCTAAAGGAGACGGGGATGAGTGGCTGTAAGCCTGCTGATACGCCTATTGACCCGAACAAGAAACTTGGTGACAGGGAACAAGGAGAATCCGTGGATATAGGTCAATATCAGAGGTTGGTGGGTAAGTTAATTTACTTATCCCATACTCGACCGGATATTGCCTTCGCCGTTAGCTTGGTTAGTCAGTTTATGCATGCGCCTCACAAGGAACACATTGAAGCTGCTTATCGAATACTAAGGTACTTGAAGAATTCTCCAGGAAAGGGAATGCTATTTAAAAGAAGTAAACAGAGGACAGTCGAAGCCTACACAGATGTGGATTGGGCAGGCTCAGGACAGACAGAAGATCAACCACCGGGTACTGTACATATGTGTGGGGAAACCTAGTTACATGGAGAAGCAAGAAGCAAAATGTGGTAGCATGTAGTAGTGCCGAGGCAGAATACCGAGCAATGGCTAATGGAGTGTGTGAGATCTTGTGGATTCAACGGATCTTGGAAGAATTGAAGCAACCGGTTGAGCCTCCAATGAAGTTGTATTGCGACAACAAAACGGCCATAAGCATTGCACACAACCCGGTGCAACATGACCGAACCAAACATGTGGAGATCGATAGGCATTTTATCAAGGAAAAATTGGAGGCAGGAGTCATTTGCATGCCATTTGTCCCTACCACACAACAAACTGCAGATATCCTGACTAAAGGACTATTCAAACCTAACTTCGAACTTCTTGTTAACAAGTTGGGCATGAAGGACATCTATGCACCAACTTGAGGGGGAGTGTTGGAATTTTGAAGATTAGTTAGGATTTAAATTTGAAAATTAAGTTAGGATTTGATGGTTTTGTTTTGTTTTTAATTTTCAAATAAGTAACCCAAGAATATCTTGGAGTTGTTAGGATAGTTTGTTAGGAATCTTTTCTGTTTCCATATTTTCCTCTAAAAGTCAGGGCTGTGCTCCTTATTTATTGATGTAATCACCGATGGTATCAATAAGAATCAGAGAATTATTATTCTCCCAAACTACATCATCCCCTCTTCCTTCCAACCAAACAAGGGATTGGATCTCTCCCTCCAACCAAACATACTTGAGTGACTGAGATTTTGTTTGGTTGGAGGGATGGAGAGGAAGAAGGATGAGAAATGTAAAGGAGAGAGATGATTTATATAAATAATTTGTATTATTTGATAAGAAGAAA
Organism: Ficus hispida; assembly: GCA_025413025.1. Classification (NCBI taxonomy): domain Eukaryota; kingdom Viridiplantae; phylum Streptophyta; class Magnoliopsida; order Rosales; family Moraceae; genus Ficus; species Ficus hispida. The sequence continues at coordinate 31,958,385 of CM046365.1, forward strand.
TGAGAGTTGAAGAAATATGTGATAGTTTCTTATATAATTATTATATTATCATTTTTATAATTTATTAATAATTTATTTTGGATGTTTAAATTATCTTTTGACTATGATTTGAAGGGATTTGTTGAATATTTCCACTAATATAAAAGGATCCAAAGTGGTGGGCTCTAAGGGTAAAGCCTCTCCCTTCCACTCTTTCCTCCAAACCAACCAAAAGGATTTATCATCTCCCTCTCTCCAGCTCTCCCTCTAACCAAACATAACATACACATTAGTGTTCTCAGAATTTTGAATAATAATGAACCTCTGAATGAACCACCAGTCCAGACCCCAGAATCATATTCATTTCCTATTCTCTCTCCTACCAAATAAGGCCTTAATTCGTATGTCAGACTCTGAAATGGTTCCTCTTGTTCTTTTTATCAAAAAAGTTCCGCAAAGAAATCAGAAGAAAGAAATTGAACCGATTTCATCAAAGAGAAAAGAAAAGAAAAGAAAAGAAAAGGAAAGGGAGAGGGGGTTTGCACGAGACAGCCATTGAAAGGAGAAATAGACCAAAGAATGCCCAAAAAAAAAAAAAAAAAAAAAATGGAAAGAAAAGAAAAAATCACACTCGGCTTCCACTTTAATATTAACAAATAATGGTTTTCATTTTACAATAGGATTTTTCAAAATTTTGTGGAATAAACAAATTGAAGAAAAAAGAATTAAGAGAAAAGAAATAATGCAGCTGTTCTTTATACACTTATCTTACAGCTGGATCTCCTCAAATCTGGTGTAAAAAGTTGAAAGAAAAAGACGCGAGTATTTCGCTAATATGGCAGGCACTCATCAGTTTTTTTATTTAACTCTTGGAACGCAAACAATGATATGTGTGTGTGTGTATATATATATATATATGTATGTACTAGACGATTTTTTTATTTGGAGGCTCTAAATAACTGACTTCCAAGGATGACAGTTGGGGTGGCTTCACCCATGACGGTGGTCAAGCTCATCTCTTTCTCGAGAATCTTGTCAAGTTGCATCACCACATAACTCATCACCGGCCGCCTCTCGCTTGAAGGCTGCACACATTCGATTATCAACTCTATCACCTCTTCCATCCCTTCTGCCGTGAAGCTATTCCCCATTCTTTCGTCTATCACGCTTGACATGTTGCTGTTTTCTTCCACGTTTTGTACCTTTTCAAAAGTCAAGTTCCCACAATTACAAACGTTTGTTTTCATTTCAATCAAGGTATGACATGAAATTTTCTTTCCACAATCATCACATAAAACTAACACCTAACAGAATGGGACTGTCTTTTACTGACACACGTACGGTATAGTGAAAAGATGTATCAAGCCATGAGCAATAACAATCACCAAAACTAAGCACACCATAAACAATAACCCTGCAGGCACTCACTGAAGCAATCACCTAAATAGACCAGCACAAGCATATATACATGTTGCATCTGCAAGGTCTAACTTATTAATAATTTACATATCACGTACCCACTCAACCAGGTTCTGACCCGAATTGGACGACGGTCCTTCTCTTGCTTCTGATCCGCTCACTAACTCGAGAAGGAATACTCCAAAACTATATACATCACTTTTCTCGGAAAATCGTCTGAACTCTTTTACCCTGTTATTGCATGAGAGAAAGTCAGCTATGTAAATAGATCATGAATGATAAGCTTTAGTAGAAAAATTCTGTAGGGCCTATAATAAAAAAGAACAATACTCGGGGGCAAGAAAGATTTCATCAGCAGTCGCTTGAGAAGAAGGGCCGGCAATATTGACTCTTCCTAGGAAATTCCGGAGTCCAGCATCTGCAACCTTAGCAATGAAATTTTCATCCACAAGAACATTGGATGTTTTGAAATCCTTATGTACCAAACGGGGACTCTGAGAATGAAGGTAAGCCAAACCTGCACAAAGGCGATAGGAATGAGCAGTGCCAAATGACGTAGTACGCGGCTTTGAGAACTTTTGCAGTGCCCAAATGAAGACCAGTCTAGAAAACAACCGAAACTCTTACAGAAGCTTACAAAGAATTTCGAGGGACCAATTCCAGTATTTTTGGTGTTTTAACTAAAGAGAAGAAAAACTGATACCAGGAAAGCCACAAATGCTCACTGATTTTGCAGATCATCACCTTTAGCTGCACCTAGAGCTATTGAAAGTCTATGCTTGAATTCTAGCTTCTCTTGCGAATGTTGACCTACACCTGCAGAGAAACAATTTCAGGATTTTAAGATGATTACAATAATTACAACCAATTTTACAGATTAAGAAGAAGAAATTTCCATGAGATCGAAGTACTAGATATGAATACCACGGGGGTGCATATATCAGGGTAAAAACATGCATATGGGAAGAGAATTACCATATAAGTGACCGGAAACACTTCCATTAGGGATGTATTCGTATATAAGAAACTGTAGGTTATTTTCCTGGCAGTATCCCAATAGACTAACAAGATTCCGATGCTGTATAGATGAGAGATAGCGTACCTGATTAACCGATTAGGTTAAAACAAGCCAATGACAGAGAACAGGAGATGCAAATACACAATAGGGAAAGAAAGAACGCTCCAATTTAGAAATCCATCAGAAATTAAAAAATAAATAAATAAATAAATTATGTGGAAGATAAAGCAACTAAAAGAATAACAGATGTGTCAAAATGACTAGCCAATCCATAGACGATGTGCCAAGCCTAGGGTATGATCTCGGCCATCCTCAGAATTCAATGCTAAAACCTTGAAGAAAAAAATTGAATTTGCGAACTGAATTTCATACATGTATACTTGGGACCATATAGAACAAGCTGTAGTGGGGCAGAACTTGAAAAATACCTCGTCAATAAATTCTTGAGTAGGCGCACCAGGTCTCTTCTTGATGGCTACAAGCATCCCATCATGAAGCAAACCCTTATACACGTCGCCAAATTTTCCTTCCCCAATCAAATTTTTGTCACTAAAATTTTTGGTAGCAAGAGAGAGTTCCTCCATCTGAAAAAGCCTCGTCTCCCGAGTTGATAACTCGACCACGACATGTCTTCCAACTGCAAGTCAGCATCACAAGTAGAAATGCATTACATTGGGATTGGGTAGATGAAACACATAGACAGCAGAGGGAGGGCGTGTTACCTTGAAGGGAGGGATCAGAAGAGCCGGTGTCGGAAGTTCTAGAAACACTCCGACGGTGAGAAAGGCAGAACCAAATGAGGAGAACAATGATCCCGACCAATAACACGGCTCCTGCAGCACCTCCTACGATTGCTGCAAGAGTCCCTGACATTTGATAATTGGGAAAGCCAAACTCTTTCTTTCACCTGTTAATAATACTGTTCTTGTAGCTCCAATTTTCAGACATTGACCCTGCCAAATACCATAACCACGTCACTTGTCCCTTGTTCCTTGTGACTCTGTGAGTGAATGATTTCTTTATTCATCCATACATGGCAGAACAAGTAACTGACACAGGAAATACTAACGACTCTTTTTTTTTTTTTTTTTTTTTTTTTTTTTTTTTAAATAATTTTCCTAGTTATGAGAAGAGAAGAACTTCCAAGCAAACGACTGAATTGGGCTAATTTTAAAATCCTGAGTTTACATGAACGAAACATCAAATCTGGAAAAATAAAATAAAATAAATTAAATTTTGATTGAAACTTAAAAAGCTTTGTGAAGAAAGTTTCAAAAAGAATTTGCACGTAAGAAATGCATACAGTAGCAACCAAGCTGTAAAATAAGAGAGAGAGAGAGAGAGAGAGAGAGAGAAAGCAGCACCTGTAGTACCGGAGAAGAAATGCAACCAGATCAATAGAAAGGTAAGCTTCATTTGCCACTCAAGAATTGATCAAACATTTTCGTCCGCTGTATAATATATATGTATATAGGCAAATTGTCATCATCCCCCTCAAGCCTACATTCCCACATCGAACGAAGCATACAGACAGACAGACAGAGAGAGAGAGAGAGTGGCAAATCCGATGTCGATGATGAAATTGAAAGCCAAAATTATATAAATGAAAAAAAAAAAAAAAAAAAAAGTTATTGGGATTTGATTAACTGGATAGATGATGAATAAGCAGTAAGGAGAAGAAGTGGATATACACAAGACAATGCCGACGAGAAAGTGACGTTTTCGCCGACAACTAATTTCACTTTTCTTCTTTTTCTTTTTTTGTCTTTTTGTTTTTTCCCTATCAGTTTCAGCCTTCAGGGGGAGGGGGAGGGGGAGGGATATACACAACACAATGCTCTGTAACTCAATTCTCCCCTTTCTGTTCTGCCTTTGTCAAATTCATTCACAATTCTAATACCCAAAACCCAATTTCCTTCTGGTTTTTTTTTTTTTTTTTCCTTTCTTTTTTTATCTTTTCCTTCTGGATGGGGAATTTGGGAGCAAACCCATAAAAGGAAAGGGTTGAATTGAATACTAGAGACACGAGTCAGAGAGAAACAAGGAGAATGAATTGAATGAATGAATTGGAGAAGACGCACCCAAAAAGATACAAACTTGGGGAAGATGGAAGAAAGTCTCTTGTTTAATTACCCCTTTTTTCTCTTAAACCAAAAAAAAACAAAACAAAAGAGCAAAAATTATTAGTATTGTTTAGCGTGGGCTGTAAAGCAGTAGGGAATATATACATATATAGATACTAGTTGTCTGCTACTGCAAGTTGCGGGGAGTAATAGAATTATAAATATAATTAGAGAGAGGAGGAGAGAGAGAGGGGGAAAAAAAAAAAAGGAATAGTATTGTTGATTAGTAAATTAATTAATATTTTTGCAAAAAAAAAGTTATAAGAAAATATAGATGGAGGCGTGTGGTGTACAGAGCATCTTCGCTGTAACAGAAGAGAAGACAGAGAGAGAGAGAGAGAGAGATTCACAAAAACAAAAAGTAGATCTAACAGAGAGAGCACAGCACCTCACTACTCCACCTCTACCTCCACCTCCCACAACGCCACCCCCACATACAGCCAGCTTGCCCGCTTTTCTATACAAAAAATACTTATATATATAAATATACACGTAATATAATGTACATACATACATATGAAAAAGGAGAGAATAATAACCAAAAAAAAAAAAAAAAAAAAAAGAAAGAAAAGAAATGGACAAAGGAGAAGCTATGGCAGATCAAAGGAAGAGTGTCCTGGCCTTTTGTGGGGTTGCCATCCCCCACCAGCCAGCTATGTTGACATTGCTCCTACTCACTTATGTATAATTACATTCTTTTTATATGTTTAATCAATTAACCTACTCTTTTCTGTATTTACCTTATTATTATATTTCTTATGGAAAAAATTTTTTAAAGTTAGGACGTCGTGTTCATACAGCTATTCGACATAATCATATATACATATATATATATATATATATTTCACATGAAGCAAGTATTTTATATAATAGATGTTACGATATTATTCTATAAATTATTTTTAAGAGAATTTTATTAAAATCATTTAAGAGATATTAAAACATCAAACATATCAGATGATTCCGTAATATATGAGACAAAATTCTTTAATAAAAATAAAATTTCAAAAAGAGAGACTAATACTTAAAATTTAGTAAATCCAATCTATCAATTAATTATTTCACAATATCCAACCCTTTTTCTTAGAAGCGGCGTCCTTGTGTATTTACACTTTATTAGATTTATACGTTATATGTCATACATGTTCATGTATGTATCTTACCATAGCCATAAAGTGCATGTGATAGGTGCTCCCGCTACAAAGAAATTATTTTTATTCTTGTTTAACAACATTCGTTAATACATTAATAACTCTCTCTAAAGTTAGGGAATATATGTAACGGCTACCTCCTAATCATTTCTCATTCTCTCTCTCCCTTTTTTTTTTTTTTTTTGGTTTCCGCTCCTTTTTTGCCTTCTTTCCATTTTTCTATTCCAGACTTCCAGTCTTGATCACATGAATTCTTTGGATTCTCCTCAACTTTTAGCCTGTTGCTATTATTAGGATCATCATTATCACCAATCATCATAGGCATGATTTAAGAAGTTGCTGCACTTTGTTGCACGTTGAGTTGATGAGGTGTCCTTTGAAAGAAAATAAATAAATAAATAAGAGAAAAACAATTGAAACCTTGCTTGCAACCTTGAGGAATCTCTTGAATAACTGAAGTTTGAAATCAAACGAAAAATCCACAAATCATAACATGTGAATGGAAAAAAAAATAAATAAAATTATTTGATCCAATTTTCATGTATCAATATATATGTACATATGTCCTCGATCTCAGCCTATAGCGAGGGGGGGGGGGGGGGGGGGGTGTTGTTGGGAATATATAGAGATATTAGAGAGTGTATATATAGAGAGAGAGAGAGAGAGAGAGACAGAGTGAAATGTCCTCGTGCCAAATTGCCTTCACAATCGATGCTCACAACGAGAAAGAATACTCACTATAAAAACTGAGCCACTAAATTAACACTTTTTTTTTTCTTCTTCTTCTTCTTGTTTTTGGGCTGAAATAATATATAAAATACTAAATGAAAAAGGAAAAAAAAAAAAACAAGGAAACTAGTCATAGTTGTTGTTCCAGCAAAATATTAGGTAAATAAGTGGTGCTTAAAGGAACAATAATATTTAATCCATGGTACCATATATATATATATATATATATATATATATGGTACAAAAAGTTGCTATGATCATCGGTGACAATATATATCTCTTAATTTTTCTTTGCAGTATAGTATATGTTTGGAACCTTGCTAATTAGTTCCATGTACATTTCTTTCTGATTATGGGTGTCGTTGATATTCATTGTTTTATGGGCCCTTTTAGGCTTCTACTACTTGGATATCCTGGCGCATATATATATACCTCCAGAATATGTATAATTCAGATCCTTCCTATCCGAGTTCAAAAAAAAGGATAATGTCAGTTTTTATTTTAGAAGCTGAATTTGTATTGGTAATTTCAATTAAGATATTAGTATTTTAATTAGCGACACATCAACATAAAATAGATGGAAGAGAGAGACATTCTTGCTAAAAACGTTTTTAAACTAAGGGGTGTAGTTATAAGTTACAAGTTTTTCAAAATTCAAGGACAAAGTTAAAAAGATGACCAAAGTTGGGATTAAAAATAAAATTTGTCCATTAATTAAATAAGCATTAATTTGTACTAAATGTTTCTATTTTTTTCTTATACGATCTAAAATGTACGAAAAGTGGGGAGTCAAACAACACACGCGTTTAGATGAGTATGTGGTTAATATAGATTCCAATGTACATGAACATATGCTCCCTCTCCTCGTGTAAAAGCCATGTCATCTTATTTACCTAAAAAAAAAAGCCACGTCATCTTATATTCGTGTCGCATCATGCGAATTAATTATATATATATATATATATATTTCATTACAACTTTATAAGCGAAACAGCATGTTATATTTTAGAGTTTAAAGTTAAATAATATTATTTTCACATTTTTTTAATAATAAATATAACATTAGATAAATGTATTGAAAATGGTCTTAATTATAAATGATCAACAACAATATATATATATATATACATATATATATGTACATATATATTTATGTATTTATGGAAATTGTGACATTTGCTTCACCTTCTTGCAGTACTAATCAACTGATCTTATATATAATGGGAATGTTGGATACGTAATAATAATAATAATAGTTGATTATAGTTATTATCATATATATAACACTCGGTCGATCGGATAATTAAGTTATTAATCTTAATTAGCAGCGGGAAGTAGCAGTAGTTTTAATCAAGTGTAAGACTGTGGAGCACCACCGTCTCGACGGTCAAGCCGGGGCCGAAGCCGAAGAGGACGCCCCAGTGGAGTCCTTCGCCGGTGGTGGACAGGGCTTGCTCGGCGGAGTGTTTCCTCATCTCGTCCAAAATGAACAAGACGCAGGCGCTGGACATGTTGCCGTACTCGCTGAGAATGTGGCGACTGGCCCTCAGCTTCTCCGGCTTCAGTCCAAGCTTGGCCTCCACCTGGTCCAGAATCGCCGGACCTCCCGGATGAGCTATCCAGAATATGGAGTTCCAGTCGCTGATCCCAATCGAACTGAAAGCCTCCACCAGGCTCTTCTCTATGTTCTTCGATATCAACGCAGGCACGTCCTTCAGCAGATGAAACGTCAGCCCTACTTCCCTCAGATGCCCGTCAATCGCTCCCCCGGAGTCCGGAAGGATCGTCTGGGCCGCCGACACCAGCTCGAAAATCGGCCTCTCGATATCCCTGTCGGGGTCGGCCCCGACAATCACGGCGGCGGCGCCGTCCCCGAAGAGGGACTGGCCGACGAGGGAGTCCAGGTGAGAGTCGGAGGGGCCTCGGAAAGTGACGGCGGTGATCTCGGAGCAGACGACGAGGACGCGGGAGCCCTTGTTGTTCTCTGCGAGGTCCTTGGCGAGGCGGAGGACGGTGCCGCCGGCGAAGCAGCCTTGCTGGTACATCATGAGGCGCTTGACGGAGAGGCGGAGGCCGAGGAGCTTGGTGAGCTGGTAGTCGGCGCCGGGCATGTCAACGCCAGAGGTGGTGCAGAAGACGAGGTGGGTGATCTTAGACTTGGGCTGGCCCCACTCCTTAATGGCTTTGAGCGCCGCCTCCTTGCCGAGCTTTGGAACCTCCACCACCACCATGTCTTGGCGGGCGTCCAGTGAAGGTGCGTCGTACTCGCACATCTTTGGGTTTTCTTTTAGTATTTCTTCCGTCAAGTACATGTATCGCTTGTTTATCATTGATTTCTCACCTGTCATTTTTATAATTTCAATCTCAATCTCGATTTCGATTTCATTTTCATTTTCACGCATGCATGTATATCATCATGCTAGTACACTTGATCGATTGGATTAAGTACAAAATTTTAAAATTTCTTGATAATACAAATGACAATACAGATCTATTACCTATAACTTTTCACCAAGAAAATCAGCTTTTATCTCTGTATTAGCTATAGGTGACCATGTACACATACGTACTGGCAGCGTATGATCCGATCGTACGTATTCTATATGGCACCACGTACCGTGTTGTATGTACGTTTTAGTTTTAATCCACATATGGATCACCATATATATAAAGATGATAACGTATAAATTTATGCATACAGAGTACTTAATTTAATATATATATATATATATATATATATAGATATAGATGTTGCATCGGAAAATATTTCGACGATAAAAAAAAAAAAAAAAGAGATTGCAGAAATGGGATATAAATATATAAATATACACATACACATGCGTTTGAACTTGTCCTTGAGTTGAGTCATGTGATTGCTGTTGGTGATGCGGAAGTAGTAATCAGGATAATCAGCCTGCGAGACGCAGTTGGCGGGAGTGGCAGTGCCAATGGCGAGCACGGTGGCCGGACCCTCGGCCCGCTGCGCCTTTCGGATTTCGTATACAGAGGCCATATTATTATAATATGATTTAGTACCTTTTTTTGTTTTGATTTTTTTCCCTGAAAAATATGATATAATGTGATTTAGTACTTATTACTATCTATAATACGACCTTGGACTTTGGTGGATGTGCCTCAGATGGATTGGTATATATAGTACCTATTTACATTTTTTACATGTGAATAGGTGCTTTATAATTAATAGATGGGCTAATTATTGAACATTAAATTTGAGGAAAAACAAAAAAAAAACAAGGTGGGTGGGGGAGTTAGGTTGGATGAACGAGGGGAAGGGGTGCGGGGTGCACTGGTAGGTTGGATGAAGGGCAGCTGAGGTGGCCACGATACCATTTTGGGGTGGTTTCAATTGGTGGTCGATATGGTATGGCCACGCCTTCTCTATTAATAGGAATTTGTGACATCAGTATATACATATATGCATATAGACTTATTGACTAGAAGCCTTTCGTTGTGCCATCGGTTATATCATTTGCATTTGTCAATACGATATTTGTTACAAAACAAGTATACGAAAAATAATAGTATTTTGCATCTCCAATGCCATCCACTCTTAAAAGGTTGTATCGATAATAAGTTTTGAAATTTAATGAATAAAAAGTGTTCTACAATGTAATGTATATTTGATATCAAGTTTATCATTCTTAAATTTTGTGGCAAATATATCATAATGTATAATCAATACTAAATTTAACATTTGATTTCTATATATTGTTGGCTTGACTATTATCATGTAACTATTACAATATTTTCATTTTTAATTTATTTAAGTACTAAATGTCCTTTTTTTTTTACAAGTTTTAAAGCACAATGATATTGATTAAAAGTAGACAGAACATTATGTATTGAAATATACAGTAATATAATGCTCTTTTTCATACTTTTATACCAAATATAATATTGACATAGACTAATGCATTCAAGATAATATTACTTTATACTTAATTTATAACGTTATTTCTACTTTTTGTCGTCATTATCATTATCATTATTATTATTTTTATCATACAAGTAAGAACAAACACGTTTCCAACGAAATAAAACTTATGGTCTACTAAATTCTTCTTCTTTAAGGCCTTTGTGGTCGATCATTATTCATTATACTTTGATACTTGTAAACTTGAATTTTTAGTATTAAAATAAATTAAAATTGAAAAAATTCTAGTACTTACAAGAAAAAGTTAGGACAACAACCAATGCAATTATTAAAATATGGTATTGGCTATATCTTATGATAAATTTACCCTAAATTATATATTAAAATTGATATCAAATGTAGTACTTTATTGGAGAGCGCTTTTTTATTCAAATGTCAAAATTTATCATTGATACAATAATTTAACATTACATTAGAGATATTCTTATTTTAAAAAACCCATATAATAATTGCTTTTTCCAACAAAGTTAATTAAAAAGAGCAAGACTTTGGTGAAATTTTACCAAAAATCTCACACTTCACAAGTTGTATATAATACTAATAGATCATATGTTAATCTTATATATCAAATAAAACTTCTCCAAATACTCTTATTGCAACGTTGTGCAGTTTTAACTTTGCATGATTTTTGGATTCTTAAGATTAAATATGGATCTTATTTCGTTTCTATCGAAATTTTATATAATTTAAAAGAAAAAAATTAATCTTATTTAGATTTGAAATAATAAAGTTATATATGTACATTTATATTTTGAGTATACTGTAAATATTGGAACATAAAAATAGTAAAAAAGTAGTTTTGAGTTGAATAAAAAAAAAAGTTTGCGAAAAGTTTTGGAGATGTGCCCTCAAACCGGCTTGAAAAATGAGAAGAGACAGTGGGAATCTTACTAAAGAGTTTGGCTAAAATTAAAAAATTAGTGATGTAGGAATCTCAAAGTTGTTTTGCTTGTCGTTTTTTGGAACTTTCCTTTACTGTTTGTAATAAGACCTGAGTTGTCATTTAGTGACTGTTTTGTCGTTTTTTTTTTTTTTTTTTTGTTTTGTTTTGAAGTATCCAAAACGTGGTCGTTTTGGGAGGTCTAAGTCCCTTAGTTGAGCGTGTCTTTGATGCAGCCCCTTTGGTGTATTAGTTCCGTTGTACTGTCAAGGAAGAGACCAGATTTGGTTTGTTGATGAATGAATATTGAGCTGAGTTCTTTCTCTGGGTTTGTTTCCCAGTTTTCTCTAGGTGTTAGTGTGGTTTTCACCTGTTTCTCAGGTTGAATTTCGCTGAAATTCTTCTATGATTTGGCTCCTACGTCCATTAAGGATCAAAATGTCACGTACTAAAAGAGTTTATATATAAATTTGTATCCAATATATTCCAAACAAAGGCAAAATATATAAATAGCAGAGAAGAAAAAGGGTCTGCATGCATTAATGCATGACCTAAGAATGGAGAGTCATCGTTGAGCCCGTCGCGTCACCGTGAACCCAGTCTCCCTTTTGATATAAATAACCCAATTAATTACCAAAGTGGTTCAAGTTGAATTACGTACCGATCCATAATCCAAACTCATCACCCTTTTGGACGGTCTGCTTCTCGGCCAATACTTACAAGGTCGCAAGAGACGCACCCCAGACTTTTTCTTTTTCTTTTTTTTTTTTTATTACTTTTACACATCTATTTCTTTTCCCTTTCGATTTTGAGTATTTTGTACATATTCAATTCTCAGGACTTGATTTTCATTTTTCATTTTAATTTTTTTGTTGGGAAAAAAAATTCATTAACAGCTCTCAAGAAAGCAAATTTGATTGCAATAAGAGGAAGCAACCTATTTGTAACGAAATCAAACAAACAAACAAACAAACAAACAAACAAACTTCAATATGGGCAAATGGCCAATTCATTCCTTTCCACTACTTAGCTTTCCTCTTGATAGTTCTAAGAGACTCCTTTGTTGGTCCATAGAACTAAAATGTTTAATTGCCTTTGTTCTCTGTTTGATCATGTTCCTCATGGTGGCAGCATGCATCTTAGAAGAATTTGTTTATAAGTGAAATAAGTATGTGACCTTTTTTCTTTAATTAAATTTTACACTTCAAGTTTAGGCTAGCCGCGCGATGTAAAATCATGGTGCTCCAAAATTATTTTGCAAACTAGGTTTTTTTCTTTTTTATTTTTATTTTTATTTTGTTTAAAGCCATTATACAAATAGACTTTTTCATTATATTATTTTTACAAAGCCCTCAACAAATTAAGGAAAAGAATTATTTCCTAATTGAAATAAAAAAGCCAAATACAAAGATTAAAAAAAAAAATATATATATATATATATATATATATATGTGGTTATGTGTTGTGATGTTGTCAATTCATTTTTACATGGATGCGCAATCAAATGGTGTGTGGTTCATTTCGTCATCAAAAAAGGAAAGTAAGCAATTCAAAATTTAAGAAAAAACTCTTAATCTCTTTCACTCTTGAAGGAAGCCCTAGGGTTTTTTGGAACGCATCCGGCCGGGCAAGAGTGTAGCGTCGGTGGCACCTAAGCCGGCCTCCAGATTCACGGCCCCTAGTAGTGAAGGTTTCGGCAACACTGATGGTGGTTCGCATTTAGATCGATTGCAAGGCAAGAGAGACAAAAGGTTCACTGAGATCAAGGGAGTGCGTTCATATGATCGTGTAGATATAAAAGTGGTCGTCATTCATGGGAAGGGCCGGCTCTATCGCGTTGGTATGTGGTTTCAGGACAAGGAATGTCATATATTGCACATTGCACGCCGCACGGTGCACGGCGCACGTGGTTGTTGGGGAGGTGGCAACTTCGGCGTTTTGTTCCTTTGGGAAGTGGCAACTTTTCTGGTGCATCACGTGGAGATCGATTTGATGCATGGCGGTGTGAAGTCCACGAGCCAACTATAAATCGCCCGATCTACATATTTGGCTCTAGCTTTGGTAATCTTTGGCTACTCCAATTTTTATGGCTCGATTTCTCTCCATGATTTTCTTCCGTGTGGTTGTGTTTTGGTTTTTTTGTCTTGTGATATTTATCTAGGTGTAATAATTACGTTTTGTACACTAGATAAATAATGGATTTTGTTGTTTTGTTTCTGTTAAAGCCCTTTACTTTATAATGACGTTGATTTTTACACTTTTGGGACTTATGATTTGTCTGCCAAGAGTCATGTATTGATGGTTCGTTTACTACATTAGACTTGTGTGTCTATATGGAATGGATGATGATCCTTGTGCTACAAAGTCGTTGCTCCCTCCCAATCTATTGTATGTATATATTTTTTGTGTGAAAAAGAACCATATATATGTGCTTGATATTATTATACTGAAATATTTTCCTGTTTTTAAACCCCAAGCATTTGTGTTTTTTTTTTTGTTTTTTTGTTTTCATTGATGGAACTTATATTCATTTCATCGGTGAAACATGTCTCAATTTACCTGCTCTGTCGCGGAATCATCACTTTTAATTGTTTAGATTTGTACTATTTTAGTATTGTAAAATGGTATTCCTATTTTATTAAAATTAAAATATTCTGAAAGTGTAAAAGTATCATAATGCATAAAGATTATACAGACACATAAGTGTAAATATCAGTGGCCAATCCTATTTTTCTAACCTAAAATATAAATTGAAAATATGTGCATTTAAAAAAAAAAAAAAACTTAGAGAAGAGGATATTCAAATAGTAAGCTATGCATGCTTTCACAAAAATATGTGTATTTTGAAACAAATGGCAAATAAATACTTGGAGGAAAAAAAAAAAAAAAGGAAGCAAATAAATAGACTGTATAAACCCTCTCACATATAAACCAAAACCCAGTATCAGATACAAAAAAAAAAAAAAAAAAAAAACCCAGTACCGGCGAGAACGCCGATGAAACCAGGGTGAGTTTCCGGTGGAGTTGACTGCGTGGAGAGGCCGATGATGGATTCGTGACGGAGGCCGCATGGAACTGTGACAGAGGGTGCGACGGAATCGCGGCTGGCATCTGTCCCCTATGGGCGACGGATCTGGAGTGGCGGAGGGGCTTCGAGCTCGCGACGCGATTCCATCGAACAAGCACAAATCTCCGTTGACGGCGACGAAGGTGTGGGGAGGCTGAGGCACGAGCAAGGTGGGGCCTGCTCGTGCACCCCACCGGCAGGTCGTGAAGTCGCCAAAGATTGTTGTAGTGGCGGAAGAAAGAAAAACATCTAGAAACGACATATTCGAATGGCGGTGGCCGGGGGGGGGGGGCCGCTCTCGTCCACAAGCCCATGGGGCTCCAAGATAGACAGAGGGGGCGAGATGATGTCGACAGCAACGGGGCCGTGGGGAGGCCGAGGGACACGGTGAGAGGCGGGAGGTCCAATCGCGGAGATATCAACGGTGACGACCACACAATGGCCTGCATCTCACGTCGGCGGCCATTCCTTCCGTCGCTGCTCGTCCTCCCACCGCCTCGCGAGCTTTTTCCAAGTCCGACGAACACCTCGTCACTGGTTTTTTGGACTAAGGAGGACAAAAGTTTTCCCCATTTTATATTGTAAAAGCACTACAATAATTTTGGTCCACATTTTTAATCTAGGCCGTGAGAAGCTGATGCAATAATCAAGAATTTTTACTCAGAGTAAAAAAAAAAAATATATATATATATATATATATATATATATTAAAAATGGGAGAGGCTGTGGTAGAGTCTCTTCCAAAGTATATAAACTCTTTTTTTAACCGTCAGATTTAATCGAACGGTTGACATATCATAGGTACACCATTGTTATCATAGACCTTACCTCATATAAACTTTCCCACCCCAAGTCTTTTCCGCCGCCGGTAACATGTCCACAGCCGGCGACCCACCTCCGGCACTTATTCCGGCCACCAGCGCCCCTTTTCTCTCTTCTCTTCTCTCTTCCCCACCCCGGCCCCCCAGCCCCGACCACCCCAGCCCTGGCGATCCACTCCGGCCGCCAGCGACCCCCCTTTCTCTCTCTCTTCCCCTTTCTCTCTCTCTTCCCTACCCCGGCCCCCCCAGCCTTGGTGGGCCCGACACCCCAGCCCAGTCCCCTCCCTCCCCGTCGGCCCCCGGGCCCCCAGCCAGCCCGGCTCCCCCTGGCCCCCCCCCCCCGGCGCCCCCATCCCCCTCTGCCTCTCTTTTCTCGCGTCGCGCCCGCCCCCTCACAACCCCGACGCGAGAAGAGAAAGGCAGAGGGGGATGGGGGCGTCAGGGGGGGGTGCCGGGCTGGCTGGGGGCCGACTAGGAAGGGGGGACTGGGCTGGGGTGTCAGGGCCGCCGGGGCTGGGGGGGGGGGCTGGGGGTGGGGAAGAGAGAGAGAGGGGAATAGAGAGAAGAGAGAAAAAGGGGAAGAGAGAGAGAAAGGGAGGTCGCTGGCGGCCGGAGTTGGGTCGCCGGGGCTGGGGTGGTCGGGGCCATCGGGCTGGGTTGGGGAAGAGAGAAAAGAAGAGAGAGAAAGGGGAAGAGAGAGAAAGGGGCGGCGGTCGGAATAAGTGCTGGAGGTGGGTCGCCAGTGTCGGGGTGGGTCGCCGGCGGTGGATAGGTCGCTGGCGGCAGAGAAGACTTGGGGTGAGAAAGTTTATATGAGGTAAGGTCTATGATAACAATGATATACCTATGATATGTAAACCGTTCGATTAAATCTGACGGTTAAAAAAAGAGTTCTACCGATAGGGTTTTTGAGAGAAACTCTACCAGAGTCTCTCCGATTAAAAATTATCAATAATATTTAATATTATTTATTAATAAAAATAGTCTCGTAATAAAATTTTTTTAAGTTATTGAGGCCCACATTATCACTAATGTTCCCCTGGGGTAAAAAAAAAAAAAAAAAAAAAAAAAACTTAAAAACTGTAGAAGTGCCAATTTTTATTTATTTTTTTCCCTGGCTAAAATAAATAAACATTATTATTAGTTTTAAATTTAATATGAAGAATAAAAGATGGGGGTGGTGTGTGGGAATCTGATGATGATGAGGCTGGCAATTGGTTGCGGCAGGCTTATGAATTGGCATCCCATCGTCCTTTTTGATGAAAGATGATATGAGACTTGCACTTCCCACTTCCCACTTCCCACTTCCCACTTCGATTTCGACTTCTCATTTTAATCTTCTTCCATCCTTCCTTCCATCATCCCAATCCTCCGACTCCGATTTCGATTTTGATTCCGACCAATCACTCCATTTCCATTGCCATTTCCTATTCCCATTCCAATTCCGTCGTCTTCTCCGCGGCAACCCTGTAGTCCCTGTCACATAATATGTCATCTTTTTTGACCTAAATTTTCCAACCGCAGAATTAGTTATTAGAAATTAGAATATTTTGGGTCAATTGATTCTTCAATTCAGTTTGAAAACTATTTTTTTTGTTTTTGTTTTTGTTTTTGTTTTTGTTTTTTTGTTTGGGTTGAAATTGAATTTCCCAATTGATTGAGTAAAGAAAAACAAAAGAAAGAAATGGAGGAGGAATCGAATTGGAAGTCGAAGGAGGGGAAAGAAGGAAGCAATCCGGTGAAGAAAGGGACGGGGCCAGTGACAATGGAGCACGTGCTAATGGCGTTGAGAGAGAGCAAGGAAGAGAGGGAATTGAGAATTCGGAGTCTGTTCAATTACTTTGACACCTCCAACGCTGGTTTCTTGGATTCCGCTTCGATCGAGGCGGGTCTCAACTCCCTTCAGATTCCGGCCGATTACAAGTACGCCAAGGAGTTGCTTAATGTCTGCGACGCCAATCACGACGGCCGCGTCGATTTCCCCGAATTCAAGCGCTACATGGACGACAAGGAGCTCGAGCTCTATCGCATCTTTCAGGCCATTGACATTGAGCACAATGGCTGCATTTTGCCCGAAGAGCTCTTCGATGCCCTCCTTCAAGCCGGTACCTTTCCTTTCTCTTCCCCCTTTTTCAAGTTGAATGCCCCAAAAAATTAAAAATAATAATAATAAAAAATTACATCACATTATTTTCCATATTTCCTTCTATAAGCCACCCGCCAGTCTCTGTTTTTCTTTTTCAGGCATTGAAATACATGACGAGGAACTCGCCCTCTTTGTTGAGCGTGTGGATAAGGACAACAATGGCGTTATTACCTTTGAAGAGTGGAGGGATTTCCTCCTTCTCTATCCTCACGAGGCTACAATTGAGAACATTTATCACTATTTGGAGAGAGTATGCCTTGTCGATATTGGGGAGCAGACCGTCATCCCCGGTGGAATCAGTAAGCATGTCCACGCAACTAGATATCTTATCGCCGGTGGAGTCGCTGGAGCTACCTCACGTACCGCCACTGCTCCTCTTGATCGCTTGAAGGTTGTTTTGCAAGTCCAAACGACACAGGCCCGTCTCATGCCTGCCGTTAGAGACATCTGGAAAGAAGGTGGACTATTGGGATTCTTTCGAGGGAATGGTCTGAATGTCTTGAAGGTGGCCCCTGAAAGTGCCATCCGCTTCTACACTTACGAGATGCTCAAAGGTTTCATTGCCAAGGTTAAAGGGCTAGAAGATAAAGCTGACATTGGCACCGCAGGCCGCCTCTTTGCCGGTGGTTTAGCTGGTGCCGTTGCGCAGACTTCTATATATCCCATGGATCTTGTTAAAACCCGTTTACAAACTTATGACAAAGGTGGAAGAGTTCCGAATCTTGCAACGCTTTCGAGAGATATTTGGGTTCAGGAGGGACCCCGAGCATTCTATAGAGGTCTTTTCCCATCTCTTCTTGGGATTATCCCTTACGCTGGTATCGACCTCACTGTGTATGAAACCTTGAAAGATGTGTCCAAAAAGTATATTCTGGATGGTGGTAAGGTTTTTTCAAAGATTAATTTTTTTCCTTCCACTAAAGATTTGCCCTTTTTATTATTTAATGTATGTATTGCCTGGTCCTGCTGTTATGTTTTTACGTTGTGATGTCAAGATATATATATATATATATATATTTTTTTTTTTTTGCCAATTGTAGAACCCGGTCCTCTTGCACAATTGGGATGCGGCACAATATCTGGAGCTCTTGGAGCGACATGCGTCTACCCGTTGCAGGTTGTCCGAACGAGGTACTTATCGCTCCAATCTCTTGTGAGTTTCCTCCCCACTTAAAACTTAAAACTTAAAACTAATTCTGCTACACTATCAACAGAATGCAAGCACAGCGTTGTAATACAGATACTGCTTATAAAGGAATGGGTGATGCATTCAGGAGAACATTCCAACATGAAGGGTTTAGGGGATTTTATAAAGGAATATTTCCCAATATGCTCAAAGTTGTTCCATCTGCAAGTATCACTTACCTGGTTTATGAGACCATGAAAAAGAGTCTCGATCTGGAGTAGAGATAGAGAAATATCATCAGCTTCATTCAAATAACTATGTGGTTTTGACATAGCTGACAGTAGAGTTAACTAAAATGGGAGAAGGCATGCTAATGCTATTTGTGGATGCAGCTGATGGTGAGACCTGAGACTAACATTCTTAGGTGATTTTGTTCCCAAAAAATGATTGTTTTGGTTTATGAGATGATTGAATGTTGCTCGTACTACATATAATAAGTTGAAAGGACAAAATTGGTTTGTCCAGAAAATTGGGGGTGTCCCAAAACTTCCATGATGCTTTAACTTATATATGCGAGCACGGATTGTTGTATGATACAAAAACACACGACAGAATTCTTATAGAAATCAGATTTTTCAAATTCTTTATATTTTATCAAGAATGGTCGTCTTTCATGGTTGTTATATGCGTAATCATTGTCATGGCTATGAGCTGCTCACATACTGGAATATTTTAATTGTGGTCTTTTTATTTTATTTTATTTTATTTATTTATTTTTAAAGCATGAATACAAGAACAAGAGGTTAAAAAGCTCATGAATTCAGCGGTGAATGTTTATTTGGCCGTTTGGTGTGTTCGTTTGCTGTAGTGTGAAACTCATTTTTTCTGTCAATTTGAGGATGCAAGTTGTGAATGGTATAGTGAATGGAAATGCATTTAATTGAAAAACAAAAAGAAAAAAAGAAAAATAACTTTTAATTAGCTCAGTGAGTGTTGACTGTTAAAATTTGATTTGATTTGATTTGATTTTTTTTTTTTTTTTTTTTTAATTTAAAACCTATGAGCTTTGTATGTGACTGTCTATCATCAAGTAGAGATCACGTGGTTTTGTTAATACCCTGAGAAAGAGAACCAAAAGAAAGAAAAAAATAAAAGTAGATAATTTTGGGCCTCAAGGACCTGTGCCCAGTGGACGGACTTATGGCTCAAATGAAGGCCCTTTAGTAAGCGTCTAAGGACTAAGAGGATGTTTGGATGTAAGGTGAGCGAGCTGATTAGCTGGTTTCGTTTGTTCGCTTGTTGAAATGGCGATAATACGATTCAAAGAGACAAGAACCTACACCGCTTTTGTGTAAATTCCTTCCCTGTTTCGGGTCTCACTCCCACCTTGCCAAGCCAAATTTGGGAAAAGTTTGGCCATTCTGCTGTCTCTTGTCATTTTCGTTACGGGTCCCCAACTGTTGACGATGATCTCTCCAACAGTTTCGCTGGCTTACTTAGTAAGGTTTGAAGCCAAATAAGCTAAGCTCACAAGCCATTGCTCTATACTCTGCTTCTGCATTCGACCGTGCGACAACTGTTTGCTTTTTACTCTTCCACGTGAAGCAGGTTGGTCATCAATTCGAAGGCCGGGCGACCGGACCAAAGAAGTCGATATGGAGCCATCAGAGCATCCCTTCGACCCGCTGGATTTTAAATAAACCTTTTATGTGTGTTGGCTATTAGGTTTAATATATATAAATATATTTTTTAATATTGTAGAGTCAGATATAGAATTAGACCTGTTTATTTTGTATCAAAGTAAAAGGGAAAGTGATTAGTCATTTTATTTCCCACTTAATCATATGTTCACTTCCAAAATAGAGAATGAATCCTTACATCCCCATTGATATTGATTCCTTATCAATGGGAATACTTATCAAAATTACTCATATACCCTTAATAAGTTTTCATATGCTAATGTCTTTTTTATTATGTATAAGGATATTTTAGTAATTACATTGTAAGTTTAATATTATTAAAGTTAGTAAATACTATAAAGGAAATGAAATTGTTCTCCTTTATGCCATCCAATAGGCAAGTAAACACTAGAAAAAAAAAAAAATCAATGATCCTCATTCTTATTCTAGTATTATACTTTCTAATCTTATTTTTTTTTCATTATATTTATTTATGATTTAGTAGACACATGTTATAATAAAGGTAATATATGGCATGGGTCATTATCATACATATATAGGCATACAGAGGCATATTTTAAAGAAGGAATGAGGTGCCGAGGGTTTGAGTTTTGGAGTGATGCAATGATGTGGTGAAAAGGTATCATTAAAATGTGAGGAAATGAGTGATGATGTGTTTGTATAATTTAAGGACGTGATGAGAGTGTGTTAAAAATAAAAAAAAATAAAAAATAAAAAAATAAAAAAAAAAGTGGTGGATGGCTGGCTGCCTCGTCGTCTTTTTATTTATTAGCAAGCACGTACAGACACACACACACGAACACGTAGTAAGCTCCAAATTGGCAAAATGGAGGGGGGTGGGTGGTGGGGTGGTTGACCCCAAGTAAACGCCTGCAGCCCTGCTGCTTTTACATTCATTTGCTGCCTTTTTTATTTATTTATTTTTATTTTTTATTTTTCAAACATCTTTATGATATGCATATGTGTGTGTGTGTGACAGAGATATGACTATCAATTTATAGAACGGCATAATGGAGCGGCTCCCTTGTCTTAATATACAAAACGGCTTGGGTGATTAGTGTCGGATAGAACCAAATTTCAGCTTTGTATTACATGAATCTTGGTTAATATATATATATATATATATATATATATATGGCAGAATTGTACGAATATAATGTTCATATATCTACCTAGCTACAACAACGTACAAACTCCCTTAGCTTGTTTTCTTTTGGTTTTTAAAAATCTTATTAGTACGTAAGCCTCTCATCGTGTCATCTTTAATTTTTACATAACTGTTAGCCTAGCGCTTCAACTACTTTGATCGCTTTTCTCTCCATTTACATTCATTTTAAGAAGAAGATGACAAGATATACTAGGCTTGTTTCACAGAGTTTTTTAGAAGTTATTTTTTATTTTATTCTACTTCTAAAATTGATTGAATGATCTATCAGAAATGATTTTGATTTCTAATGTCAAATATATATATACATATATATGACTTTCAGAATAAGATCTTCTAAGTAGACTTTAAAATTTATATCAAAGTTTAAATTAAACCTTCTAAATTTTATTTTTAATATTTTTATTACTTGTTAAAAAACTTTAAAATCAGTTTGACTTTAAAAACTTTTAAAAATATGATTTCCGAACACTTACTAAAAAATAATAATTTTTAATTCTTTTTTTGTAATGATTAAAAATAAAATCAAAAATAAAAATTCTGTCAAACGTGCCTTCCACGTTGGTGCTTATTTATAATTATCCCCGAGCCAGCCACTTGTGTCCCCAGTGTGGAAGAGATGGTCCCCTTGCTAGTTTCACGTGCTTTGAATATTGAAGTGTTTCTTACATCGCATATCTGACCACTAGTCAACCATCTCAATTCTAATATTAATTATAGGATTAGGAAGGGGCAGGGGAAAAAAAAAAAAAAAAAAACTAGGATATAAAAACAAAGCTGGGGACACAAGCCGTAATTAAGAGGACTTGGACTATTAATTTTTTTTTTCTTGCTGCTAATTTTGATGATCGGAGCGATCGAGTTGCAAGTGAACCAGCTTTTTTTTTTTTTGGTTGAAATTAACTGGATTATATAGATAAATGATGGAATGTCTAGATAATTTCAAAAAGATAGATGTCTTTCACGTAATATATGTATTTTTTAAAATAAATTATTATATATTCGATCATCATGATGATAACGACTCGAATTAAATATTCAGCAAGAGAAAAATGCCCTACCAACCTATTTAAGGGACATTGGCTGCAAATGAACCAGCTAATCATTGATGTATTAACCCACCAAATTCATTGTTGGTAGTTCGTGTAAAAAATAAAAAATAAAAAATAAAACATATAAGTGCACCGACATGATCTTTTGATTTGGTAACTGAATATTTGATTATTTCCTCCTTTTTTTTTTCTTCTTTTTCTTTTCAATGCTTGAATATCGTTTTCTATATTCTTGTATCTATACATTATGTAGAAGTACCAATAATTGGTAAATATCGTTTTATATATACTTGTATCTATACATTATAGAGAAGTACCAATAATTGATAATGTAGCAAGTTTCACCCAAAACAATTTATTTTGGATGAAAAATTTTTGTATTTATTTTTTGGTCATCTGTTTTTTTTTTAAATCATTTTAGTTCTTTTTAAAATTCTCTTTTAGTATCAATTTTTTATTTTTTATTTTTTCTAGTAGTCCTTTTTTTTTTTTCTTTTAGAACTTTTTTTTGCCTTTTTTTCATTTTAATCCTTTTTTTTTCATTTTTTTTGGCCAACTTATTTTTCATTTTAGTACAACTTCTATCTTTTTGGTTTTTTTTTCCGCACCTTTTTCTTTTATCTTTTTATGTTGATATTTTTTATTTATTATTTTAACTTTTCCTTACTTAGATAAATTTTCTCAACCGAAAAATTTTTGTATTTGTTTTTGGTCCTCCTTTTTTTTTTTTTTTCGTTTTAGTCCGTTTTTAAATTTTCCTTTAGGATCAATTTATATTTTTTTTATTTCAATTTAGTCCTTTTTTAATTTTATTTTCGGGCTTTTCTTTGGCCCTTTTTTTTTTTTTTTTTTTTTCATTTTAGTCTTTTTTTTTGTTTTATTTTTAGACTTTTTTTTACCTAATTTTTTTTTTCATTTTTTTTGGCCCAACTTATTTTTCATTTTAGTACTTTTCATGTTGATAATTTTTATTTTAATTTTGTCTTTTTATCTTTTTGAGTTTTTCTGTACCTTTTTCTTTGATCTTTTTATGCTTATATTTTTTTATTTATTATTTTAATTTTTTTTTTCTACTTAGATAAATTTTCTTAAATTTATGCTTATGCTTTTCACTAGTATATCCTAGAAGACCAGAACCTAATGTGCATGCATGTATCAAATTTTATCCATATATATACAAAATATCTGTATGTAGCAACGTATGTAAGTAATAATAAATTATTATTTATATAGTGACTGGACAGCTACGTAAAGAGCTACTGGAAATTATTATTATTATTATTATTTTTAAAGGGGTGGTTTTCAATTGTGTGGAAGGTGAAAAATATGTATGCATGTGATGATGATCGCATGCAACACTACATATTATTATATTTGTGTGTGTGTGTGTGTGTGTGTGTCGGCAGTCGGCACACACACATGTACATGTGGGGGTTAACGTTTTCCTAGTGTCTTTAATTGCATCTCTTCCATAAACCAAACTTCTATTAATTTCTCAACATTCCCGATATATATTGCATATTTTTATCATTTTTTTAGTTTCCTTTTCCCACACCCTTACTTAAACTACCCACCAATAAAATTTTGGACTTTAGTTATTACTTATTACATCACTTTTATTTTTCTAAAAAAAAGTCCCTACAAATAAATTATAATGTTTGTCCTTCTTTCGCCCACCAATCCAAATATTTTCATTTTTCCTTGTTCAAAACAATTTCCATATTTTTTTTTTGTCAGATTACTTTTATTCCTCATCATCATCTGTTTTTCTTTTTCCTAACTATCAATTGAAAAGAAAAATCATCATCCAAATGACGAAACAATTAAATAAACAAAATCAACTAAATATTTACTTTGGAAAAAAAAAAAAACCAATTAAATTTGCACGACCGCTTTTAAACTCAAGCACCAGAAGGGAAGGATATTGAAAAACAAACTAAAATTTTAAAAGACATCCTTGATCACCGCCACATTTCTCCCTGCATTAATCGTCTAATTTGCCATTTTATATACATACATATATATATATATGTATATATTTATATATAAACTCTTGAATGAAGTGCAAGCAAAAAAGGACAGAAGCATTTTTCTTAAGGACAATCAATCCCTGGGTGTAAGTGTAGGTTTTCCTTCGTCATGATCATGTAGTAGTAGTTGTGTATATATATATATATATGGAGTTTTCATCTTCCTGCACAATGTTGGAATTCAAACAAACCAACTCTACAGGTTTCTTTTACTTGATTAAATATAGCTATTTTCGACACCCCCCCACCCAACAACAACAACAACAACAACAAAAAAAAAAAAAACCTCACAAAAGTTGAAAAAGAAATTACATTTTTTTTAATGAGAAGTCATATATATTGTTTCTTCAATCAATTTTCCTTTTACATTTAATTTGTGTTCGATTTAAAGAAAGTTAATTTTTTTAACTATTAGGAATGTTGTGTGTGAAAAGTATCTTTAAAATAATTTTTGTCCTTAAATGTAAATTTATTTAAGGGTATATTTGAATACTAAAAAATTTTACAAAAAAAAAAAAAAAAAAAAAAAAGAGGGTGTAGGGAGAGTAAACATAGAGATGTCAATAGATGCCTCCATAAATATATGAATCATGTATATGTGTGTATGAAATTAGTACTTATTGTTAAAATGAGTAGAAATAATATTGTTTTTTTTTTTTTTTTTTTGGTGTGGGTTAGAGTACAAAAATAATATATTCTTTGTCATAATATTGTTCCGTGGCATATTAAAATTTTTCGACTTTTAGAGCTGCTATAGATAGCTTTTAAGATTGCTTTATGAGGCCATCCGTATTAGCTTTTCCAAAATTTTCCACAGAAAAAAGTAAGTTGATGATACAGAAATATCATCTAGAAACATGATTTGGTGCTGATATGATCAACTTTAGAACATAGAATTAGAATAAAAATGGCATATGCATACATATTTATTCTTTTTTCGAGGACTACAAATAACAATTAATAATATTCCGTTTATTTAATTGTATTAGTCGTGGAAATTTTAGAAAAGAGGAGCTCCACTAAGTGCTTATGCGAAGCTTCATCGTAGTTTCTCCCCTGTCGGACGGTATACCTTTCTATCAATACGTTTATATATATATATGTGTGTGTGTGTGTGTTTGTGGGTGTAGCAATTCTCTCTTCCACAAAGTAATCAATTCTTATCAACAACTTTAATTTGCTGCTTTTATTAGTTAAATCGATCTCATATACACATATGGCCGTTTGCGTGTTTAGAATGATGAGTACTGCATATGGCTTTGAAGTTGAATAATAATTTAGCCATTTTGCATGTTATATATATATATATATATATATATATATGTTTGTGTGTTTGTGTACTCATATACATATATATATATATATTCGCATATGTATAGGATGTACTCATCGATTCAAGAGCATATTGTATATACTTTACGCAGGGTAGAATAGGTGAGTATTTACAATCTTTATAAATCTGTGTTACATATATATATATATATATATATATATCTGATTTACACATACATACATATATAATATCTGCATATACGTGCCATATATGTATAATTAATTTATTAAGTATATGATTTTTTTAGTTGTTAAATTTTGGAGATTTGATTTGAGTCTCAGTAACTTAACAGTTGTACTACTGCTCACATCAGAGAAACCAAAACGGAGAATCATTAATAATTAATAAGTTACTGAAATTAGTTATAGCAAGTGCAATTACATGCATGTAATGGCAGTAGTTCTTTTTTTTTTTTTGACATCACAAAGCTTCTTAATTATTCTTCCCATTAAACACACACACACACACACACACACACACATATATATATATATGTATGTTTACATGTTCTTTGATAGATGGTGATTTTTTTGTCTTGATGCAAGCTTTGTTTTGACCAGAACATCTAATATATAAAAAATTTATTGATTGATATAAATATAAATATATATATTTATTTATAGAGCATTAATACCATTTTTGCTAATTATATATAATTCATTGGTGTACGTATATATATTTAGATAATACGTATTGATCAAAAGGTTTGAAATGAATATGTTATTAGATGAAAATTAATTACGCGCCCTTCTATGATTGCAGATATTCTAATTAGCTAAGCTAGCCACGAATTAAAATGCTAAACTTATACTATATACACATTACATATATAAGGTGATCAGTTTAATTATGCTTTTGATGACCTGCATATATAACTAGGAAGCAAGTATTAAAAAACCAAAAAAAGATGCAAACAACCAAAGACTATACAGCAAGTTGACTTATGGTACTTGCCTCTAAATTATTGAACCTCAAGAAGCTTGTCTTTTTTTTCTTCTCCCCCTCTATCCCTCTCTCTCTTAAAAATCATTTTTAAGAAAAATATTTAAAAAAAAAACAAAAAACAAAAAACAAGGAAAACAAAAAATTTGTCGTCGACCGGGCTTGAGTAATGTTAAAATGATGAAACATTTACATAACAAAATTAGAGAATTCACTACCTTCTCTCTCTCTCTCTCTCTATATATATATATATATATATATATGTATAGTTAAATAAGCATATGAATTGATTTTTCTGTTTTATTAGGAAGAAAGGGTAGTAGAATAAATATGTATAGATATATAAAAAGGTTTGGCTGTTAGTATGGTAGGCCGGGCCCTGCCCCGGCTGGGGAAGTCTGCACACACACACACACATAAATATGGGTGTATATAAATGTTTATGCAGCTCGCTCCGTAATTAATTTCTCTTGTCTGAACTTCATCCTCTTTTTTTTTTTTTTTTTGGTAGTTAGTTGTTGCTTGTTTTGTTTTGTCTTTTCACACCCACTATGCACTTATATGTATATATTGTACACTTGTTTTTTCTTATTATATATGTAATAATAAGAATAAAATAATAGTACATAAAAGGTTGAAATAGAATCTTATAATTTAGCTAGTTGATCTCCATTTGTCAGAAGCTCCCTCTCCCCTCTTCGTTTGATCCACGACGACAGACAGCTTCATCATATTATCATTAAATCTGCAGACAATTTCGTGGCTTCGTGATCTCCTTAATATTTTTATGAAAGACTGACTATATATAGCCAAGCTACTACTCCAAGCTGCTGCAGGGTGCGTATGCAAATATTTACACACACACACACACACACACACACATATATATATATATATGTATATCTATATATATGTATGAATACTCAAGTCATTCTTCTTTAAGGGGTTGGTTTTGGTGAATTTTCTGTGAATATAAAATAAATGAAAATAGAAAATGAAGGGATACAAATTTGTTGGAAAGGAGTCGACTTGTGTTTTGGTCATATTAATATATGTTTTATTTTATTTAATGCATATGATTGTGAAATTTAACATGATGAGCTTCTGTGAAATTTGGGAATTGGCATCAGAAGGAAATATTATGTGATTGTTAATTATTCTTATTATTAATAATGTTTTATGCAAAATATTCAGTTTTTTTTTTTTTTTTTTTGGTAGAAAACAGGAAAGAGGAGAGGGGAGAGAGGAGATCAGGATATAATGTGTTCGGTGGTAGCACGCAAGGGGCGGCACCGCCAACGCTATGAGAATAATCTCCGCCTTGTTTCTGGGTTCGTCTTCTTCCTTCTTCTTTTCTTTCAGTACGACTGCTTCCATTTCTTCTGCCACTATTTCTTCGTTAATTTTCTCTTCTTCTTCTTCTTCTTCTTCTTCTTCTTCTTCTTCTTAATTAAGGAATCATATATGGTGAAATTTGTAACTATGTTGTAAATTATTAGCATTTTTGCAGTAGTTCTAACTTCCAAAAAAGTTTTTTTTGTCTTCTTCTACCCGGCCATTCCAAACTTAGAATATATTTGTGTGTGTGTGTATATATACACACACACACACGACAATTCCAAATGTGTCCAACATAGTGGACTTAATTATGTCATTGGCTTCAGAATTGTTTTTTTTTTTTTTTTTTTTTTTTTTGTAATGTGTGAATTATGATTTGCCCTTTCTTTCATAAGAAAGGACAGGACAAGACTTCGACTTCGGCCTTGGCTTTGGCTTTGTTTGCGAGTTGTGCTTTTCTCAATTTGCTACTAAAGCTCTCATGTGACTGACACACTCTCTCTATTGTTCTTCACTTTAACTGCTACCATATACTAAACTTGGCAAAATTTTAAAAAATATATATATATACACCAAAAAAAAAAAAAAAAATTTATTAAAATTATTATTTTTAGAATATTACTTTCTTATACAGGCACTATATGTATTGTGTAATATGTGTAATTGCTTTAATTAAGGGCGATAAATAACATTTTTCATTATAAAGTAGTGTGCTGGAAGATGACACACAGTTAGCTGTTTATATTAAACTCTAAAGAAAAACGAAAATGAGATTACTTTTCAGGTTCAGTGCTAAGTGTATAAAAGATGTTCACTCCATAAAGTGATCCAGAGTAGCAAAGCAGAATAGGAAACATTATTCAGATTTTATTAGCCTACATTTTTGGATATTCAATTTAGCGGTTGCTTTACCACGGCCAGATGTATTCCTTACCGGCTGCTTTCAAAGGATGCCCAAGCCCAAGGTTTCTGCACCTGTGGAAATTTTCATGAAACCTGGTTTCAAGTTCTTATGGTCACTTCACCTAATCGTGACGATCTCGTGTTTCCAAAAGTAACATTATTTATTTATTTATTTATTTATTTTTCAAAAATTCTTTATTAGCACAAATTAATTAAGCAGGTTCCGTACCTTTTCTAACAATACCTTTTTTTGTTTTTGTTTTTGTTTTTGTTTTTGTTTTTTGTTTTTTGTTTTTTGGTTGGCTTAATTTTCTCAGGGTGGATGGGAAGACGATGAGACTCGAGAAGAAGCTGCTTGCCGTGAAGCTCTGGAGGAAGCAGGGGTCATAGGTATTATTAAAGTACGTCTCTTTTTCCTGCTCTTTAATTAGTCCTGAAACTTCTTTATTGGCTTCTCTCTTTTAATGTTTTGAATGTATACCACCTAACAGCCGTTCTCAGATTCTTAAATAGTGGGTTTTTATTCAAACCTGAATCTCCATTGTCGAAGTGATTTGAGATTCCGCTATATAAGCAACACGAACTTGTACAGTGATTCTTCTATTTAAGTTTCTGGATCAACTGTAATCAGCGTTGCTATTTATTTCTACGTAACAAAATTTACCCCAAAAAAATAAATAAATAAAAGAAAAAGAAAAACCCTAATTCCGTTGTGTGGTAATTTTAATGAAATATATCGAGATTTGAAAGTTGTGATTCAATTTTCGTTTTATTTTTTATTTTTTGGGGGTTATGGAACTGTTCCTTAGACAGACATATAGATAGGACACCATCTTACAATGAGTGTGAGGTGAGATCATTTGGCTAGGAAATTGATATCTTTGCAATATGTATAACGTATCTTTATTGCGATTTTTGATTACTGAATGCACATTGTGTGTGTGTGTTCAGGAAGCTCCGTTAGGAGAATGGGAGTTCAGAAGCAAAAGCAAACAGAACATTTGCAGCCTGGAAGGAGGCTGCAAGGGCTATATGTTTGCATTAGAGGTCACTGAGGTGCTCGAGACCTGGCCCGAGCACCAAAACCGTGGTAGGAGATGGGTTAGTGTCACTGCCACAGCTATTGTTATGTTATGTTATGTACAACAGTAATTTATTCATGTAAGCATCTGAATTAGTAGAGCCATTAATCACGAACGTAACAAATAATGTAAGTAGTTGCCTAATTTGCATTGCAGCTAAACATTAAAGAGGCATTTGAACTGTGTCGGTATGAATGGATGCGTGAGGCGCTGGAGGCGTTTCTCAGAGTGATGGCGGATCAAAGAAAGCTCGATTTGATGGAAGATAAGATGGAGGAGGCTCCAGTTGCACGGCTGCCTCCGGTGTCGAATGTTGGGGGGCCCGCGGAATGTCAAGTAATATCTTGTTCAAACTCTACTGTAAACCCCACTTCTAGCACTACTCATCAACCTGGTATAAATCATATCAGTCCATTCACTTGGCATAGCGTTGTCGCTGCTGATATGAGTTAGTAGCGATGCCTCCCTTTCTCTGGATCGGGGCTCGCTTGATGTTTCTCTATAACCCCAAAACTATGCGAAAGTAGAATCGTCGAGTGCAATGGATGTTTGGTGAACTCTAACAAGACAAACTGCTTCATAATTACCTTTCAAGGAAAGGAATGGGAAGAAATCAATCAATCCAGCTATCAAAGTCAGAGAACAGAGTCCCTAATTTTTTAGTGTTGCAATTACATGTATCGTAGATGGTTTGGTTTTTATGTCATAGTTTTCTATCAGTTGGTGCTTCTTAGCTACCTTGATGGACAATGACTTTAAAGAATGAATGCATTTAGGTTCCTTATAATATTGTGTGTCCAAGTGTTAACTTGAAATACGTAAATTAAAAACCAAATTATCAGCTTTTTTTTTTTTTTTTTTTGGCACGATGTTAGCATAACATCCCCTCCTCCATAAATGTGCTGTAAAATTGCTAGCTAGACAAAGAATTAAAAGCTTTCATGGTTTCTTTCTTGTTTTTCGTTGACAAATTGTACAAAGACAACAACTTAACTTGGTGAACAACATGAAGATGCAGGGCTTATCATGTCAGTTTTGTTATTGAACTTTAACAATTTTGACACCTAAAAATCCTCAAGAGACATGCATAGTGCTAAAAAACTAGATACTCCACAATTAAGAGAATCCAATAAAATTAAAAGTAGTAAAATCAATAAATGGTAGAGATTACAAAATAGTGTTCATCCCTCTCTGGAGAGAGATTGCCTAGAATGATCTCTTTTACTTGTTCATCGTGGATTCTCTGAGTCATTTTCTTCAAATACATATTGAATTGTCATTGGAAAACTGGACGTTAGACATGGTAACTATGAGCTTAGAGACACTGGACACACATTAGGCACGAGCACGAACATGAGCACGATACGATTTATCAATCAATTTTGTAGTCATATATTATACCTGCGGCATGATCCAATCAGATAGATAGGTCCTATGTTGGGCTCTTTAAATGTCGAAAAGAAGACCATAATTTGCCGCTCCCCCCTCCCTCCCTTTTTTTTTTTTTTTGGTTTGAGGGTTGTTTTGGAAAAGGAGAGAAAAAGAAGGAGGTAAATGGTCATTATTGACATAAGAAGTCGAAAGAGGAAGGCGTAATTGGAAGGGGAAAAAGAAGGGAAAGGGACAAAGGCTAATTACCAGTTTTAAGGAAAAAAGCAGAGTTTGAGAGACCAGACCAGAGTCCAGTCGAGACCAGACCAGACCAGACCAGCTTATGTAGGATGTGGCCTGCCTTTTTGAACCTTAATTAATTGAAGTAAATTAAATTAAGTTAAATTAATTCTCATCCCGAGAAGAGAAAGCGCAAAACAATCTACTTTTTATTGAATGAATCCCAGTCTGTCTGAGTATTATGCACCTTTTCACATTTACATGATTTGTAAATGGTTAATTAGTGCCCCTCCGTTACTAGCACAAAAAATAAAATAAAAAAAAATAATAAAAAAAATAGTGCACCTCCCGAAACAATAAAATTAGCTTTCCTATTACTTTTTGAACTTAACTCTGACACAGGATTTATGTGAGTTTGAGATGTGAGAAGAGGCACCAAAAAAAAAAAAAAAAAAAAAAAAAAAAAACATCAGACATTACATAATCAGCACAATCAAAAAGAAAATGGGTTAAATGGGTAGCACATGCACATGCCACTAAAACAAAACCAACCAAAAAAAAAAAAAGAAGAAAGAAATAGGGAGGGGGGTGAATGTCGTTATATGAAATGCAAATTCAACCTTCGGTCTCTGCACTGCATGTTCTCTGCCTTTGGTTGTGTCTCGTGTCTCCCCCCCATATATTATGTATAATATAATATCCCCTTCTAATTTATATTTCTGTCTCCTACTCCTACCTTTCTTAATTTATGTATATTTATCTTCTTCTACTTAATCAAGACAAAATCTCTGCTTATTAATTTCTCCCTTGTCTCGTCAACTGTATCTCTATCAGATATCAAATTTTCCTCAGCCTTTGCTCCCATTTTATTACATTTGTCAAAGCTACCTCTCATTCGTTGTTATAATCCATGCATGGCTCTTCACTTCCATGCATCTCTCTCTCTCTCTCTCTCTTTAAAAATTATCGGATACATCTAAACTAATTATTATTAATTCATTTTTATCCAATAATAATCTTTAATTTTATATGTGAACATTTCATCTTCTTAAACGAGTTTTCACCCTCAACAATAAAATTTAAATATTTATTTAATATCAATGCTTGATGCTTATCAAATGACTACATGTCATAATGCTGCAGATTAATAAGTGAATATTATTTATTGAAACCAATTATTGTGTCCCTCTTACAATTAAGCAATTTTATTAATTAGCGGGGGTTGGTTTGATCGGGATGGTAATCCCATTGGGAATCATTTGACCAAAATGCGTTTTAGACGACCGAAAAAAATTGAAGATTCATCGAACAAGACAAAAGTCCCCTCCATTACTAGCTACAAAAAATCAATATTCCTATGCCTAAATTATATTAAATTAAACGAAAAAAAGGGGAGAGCCATTGTGTAATACTCCAAATCCCAATGCTAATCTTCAGTTATCCTATTTCGTCAGCTTGGCTACATATCACAATAAAAAGTGGAAAAAAAAAAAAAACGAAAAAAAATGTGTCTTTAAAGTCTTCCAAGGTAACTAGGTTTTTGACCCTACTAATTACTTAGTGTCCTTGGGTTTAATGATAAAAATCCCTACCTATAAATATATATATATATATATACATGTATATGTATATGTATATTATTACGCATACATAATACTCTTATTATCAACGTATGCTACTGCACCTGAAGTGTCCTAATCATAAAAACATTCCTCACCAAGAACAATAACCATAACTATATATTATATATGTATGATCTCTTTCAACTGATTACATATTATTTAGCAATAATAGAACCTAGTTGTACGTAGTCAACTTTCACGAAAATAATATCAATACTTTTTAACATAATTTTGTATATGTCCAATTTGAATTGAAGAAAGGCAAGAAAAGTTAATTTAGAGGAGTTGCTATATGTAGTGTTATATATCCTGAGTTTTGAATGATATATATACCTATATGTATATTCACTTCATTCATAATATATATTTGTATCTAATTATAAATAACAAACCAAAAACCCTGGGAGTACTAGAAATGGACGAATGTATGTGTGTGTATGTGTGTGTATAAACACACGAGCATGAGACAATTGGTCAAAAGACCAGTAAGTTTGGTATCCTGTTTAAGAGATTATATTGCCTAGTAATTGTTTTCTTCAAGAAAAGGAGGCCTAAAAATGTTTTCAGTACTCACATGCAACCCAACAAAAGCCTTTTTCTCTTATTCACTTGCAGTTTGAGTCCTTCATAGTTTCTAAATATTATATATATATATTTTTCCAATTGCATGATAACAAGAATTTAACAAAATTGAAAATAGAATTAAAAAACAAAAACAAAACAGATGAAGGAAGCTTCTGGTGATTTGGAAAAAGATAATAATAAGACTGTGGAGCTTATCATTGATTTTTGTGGTTCAAGAATTGGATGCACATGGATGAGCAATAATGCTCCTTATTAAACCTCTTATTAAAGAATTAACGTGATCTTATAAGTGGATGAACCCCCATTAAAATATATATACACAATCTTCCCTTCTACTGATGATCTACTTGTCCTGTATATTATATATTATATATTATATATATATATATATATATATTTATAAATATATAATTGGGGAGTATATGTACATATATAATAATATACATCCATATAAAATGTATATGTGACTAGATTAACATTTAAGTTGTATAAAATCTAACTATATTGAACACTCTTTTATCTTTAATATAACGACCAAACGAAACGTCATGGGATACCATATGCACATGAGACAACCTAACAAAAAAGAATATTAAGATGAATTCGTATTTTTACGCTATATGCACATGTATACATTTCAATATATTGTCGATTTCTATGCTATTATTAGGAGGAGATAATTAGTTTGTTTTGTCTTTTCATTTTTATTAGGAATTTGTAAGTGACAATTTAGTTTTTAGTATATGTGCATCACAAAGAAATAATGATATGTTATATGATAAATTCAATCGGTAATTTAATTAAGCTGGCTTTTCTTTCTGCACTTTATATGCGTATGTCTAATCACTTGGGATCAGTTGGATGTGAGAAAAAGAAAGGCAAAAAAGAAGGCATGCGCATGGTGTATGAATTAGCAAATCCAGAGGATATATAATGATGATGATGATGATGATAATAATAATAATAATCCCAAAGAGACGTTACATAAAATAATTCAAGTACCAAAAGTGTTACTCTAATGATCAGTGTGTATGAATTAGCAAATCCAGAGGATATATAATAATAATAATAATAATAATAATAATAACAATAATAATCCCAAAGAGACGTTACATAAAATAATTCAAGTACCAAAAGTGTTACTCTAATGATCAGTGTGTGTACACACACACACACATATATATATATATATATATATATACAGGTGTATGGTTTTAATTATTTGGAATTTGGAGGTCATCATGTCGATATCATGATCATGATGCATGGGACCTCATGATGAATTAACCTATCATTTGCACCTATATATCACAAGGGCATGCAACTCCTCCCTCTATCTGCAATCATCATTTTAATGTGCATTAGTACTTAATTAGTCATGAAATTGAATTTATTACCAAAATAAATAAATTCTGTGTGTGTATATGTATACCAGGCTTGTATATTACATAAAATATTTAGTACAATTTTTGTTTAAACTTTTAATAATCAGTAATGGTGGCCGTAAATTAATTAGACGTTCCAAAAATGAAAAGAATTTGTGGCGATTTTTAATGCATGCCACTTCGCTAAACAAGAAATGTGTAATGCATGGTATATACACATTTATATGTATATATATATTGGTTTTTTTTTTTTTTGGAAAATCACATTTAGATTTGGCGTATATATAGATAGGCATATAAATTGATCTACATGATTTTTAGTTCCTAGTTCACGGAACAATAGTATCATTTGACTAATATTAAAAAGAAGTAATTAGCAGTAGTAGTAGCAGCAATATTAGATTGGGGAATTAGGAATTATTTACCAAAAATAAATATATATTATATTGGGGAAGGGGGGACTTTAATTGGAGTGCATGTGACGTATAGATATGGACATTTACGGGGATATAGTAATTTAATTGGTGATTTAATTACTAAAAAGTATTTTATTTGATTGGGGAATAATCATGTAACATGGTAGTATTGGTATCTAAGAGAACATGCATACTTATTATCAAATATGGCTAATTTCATCAATTTCTGAATAATTTTAATGATGGTGACAAACCCCACTTTATTATTAGAATTATTATTTTCCTAGCTGCATGCTTTGTACCTGATGAGTTTATCAAATCTCTCTCTCATCTTCTTTCTTTCTTTACATACATATATATATATATATATATATATATCCTTAATCCCCATCATTGGTAACTTATGCATTACTTTGAGAGATTCAATTATTATTCATGACTCTAATGGGGCCATTCCTTTTTTGAGATACACACACACATGACCCAAATGTGATCATTCTGATATCCATGGATCTCTCAATTACAATGGCATAATTACACCAGTATCATGGACAAGAAATACAGACAATATTATATAGCAGCCAACATAGTATACATATGGAATTACACAATGTGTACGCGCCTGGCTAGATATTCAATAAATATTCAGCAGGGCCATTAACGTCAAGGCAGATTATTGAAGAATAAAATAATATCTATGTATTTCACTC
Organism: Ficus hispida; assembly: GCA_025413025.1. NCBI lineage: Eukaryota > Viridiplantae > Streptophyta > Magnoliopsida > Rosales > Moraceae > Ficus > Ficus hispida. Next base: position 31,994,673 of record CM046365.1, read on the forward strand.
TAATATACTATTTTTATTACATGTACCTCAGAAAGTAGTGAAGATCAACATAGTGTGTGTGTGTATATATATATATATAGAGAGAGAGAGAGAGAGAGGAAATTATGCATACAGAAGTATATATATATATATATATATATATATAGAGAGAGAGAGAGAGAGAGAGAGGAAATTATACATACAGAAGTATACACACACACACACACACACAATACAGAGAAGGTGAAAATAAGATATGTATAAAGTAACAAATGATAAAAAGAAATAATAAAGATAAGAAAAAGAGAGGGAAAAAGGGTGGAGTAGCTAGTGGGGGGAGCTTTGGCCTCTTATTTAAAGGATTCACATGGAAGCCCCTTCCCCCCAAGAAAAAAAAAAAAGCACCTAATTCATTGACCAAATACTACTTCTTTTCTAGCATTTGAAAGATATATACATATATATATATATATATAGATCGCAGGAGGAGACCAACCTGAAGAGGAAGAAGAAACAGTATCCTATAATATTAGTTACAACTTATATAAATAAATATATATATATATATAATATGTATATGTGATGAGCGATAACAACAAGATGAAGAAGCAGCAGCAAGATCAGGGGGCAGGGGGTGCAGATGGAGGTCCAAGGTTTCTAGGGGTGAGAAGAAGGCCGTGGGGAAGATACGCGGCAGAGATAAGAGACCCTTCCACAAAAGAGAGGCATTGGCTCGGCACCTTCGACACGGCGGAGGAAGCCGCTCTTGCCTACGACAGAGCCGCCCGCTCCATGAGAGGCTCCCGCGCTCGCACCAACTTCGTCTACTCCGACATGCCTCCCGGCTCTTCCGTCACCTCCATTCTCTCCCCCGACGACTTCTCCGCCCTTACTCTTAATAATAATAATAATACCGGTCCTCCTCATAATAAGAATAATGTAATAATTGGTGAGCAACCGGGCGGCCTCGTCTCTCAACCACCGGCGGCGGTCCTGGAGCCTTCCCAGCAGCCGCAGCCACTATACTTGACGCACGATCATGATATTGATCATGCCCTGATGTTCACGGCCAGTACTGATCATATCAGTAGTAGTTTTCCGGCAGCAGCAGCCACGGAATTCGACGGGGGTTATAATAATAATAATAATAGCAGCAGCTTGTATGATCATGGCTTCTTTGTAACTGATCACAAAAATTACCAGCAGGATTTAGCTGTAATCAACATGAGCGGCGACGTTGGTATTGGTAGTGGCAGCAGCGCGGAGCTTCCTCCTTTTCCGGCTTCGGATTTTGATGATGAACATTATTATAATTACAACAGCATTATGAATATTGATAATCATCATCAAAATTATCCAATAACAAGGAGGAGTAGTAGTGGCAACTCGTTCAACATGAGCAGCAGCAGCAACAATAATATGGCTCAGCCGATGACTAGTCATGTTATTGGGAGGTGCGATCATGAGTATTGCTCTGAATACGATCATCATCATCATCAATATCCTGATCACGTTCTTCCTCCTGCAGACGCTTTTGACTTGGGCTCTTCCTCTAACTCCTCTTTTTTCTTCTGATCATCTTTATATATACATATATATATATATATCTCTATATATCTATATCTATATCTATATATATATATATATATCCTCCTTATCATCATTATTATATATTCCTATTACTACTATCATTGTTTCGTTATTATTTATATTTTATGTTTGCTAGATGATCAACATATGATGTTTGTTTGCCCCCCCTCCCCCCCCAAGCTATAGAGAGTTTGTTTGTATTGGGTCGTGTGTGTTTCTTTTTTTCTTTTTCTCTTTTTGAGAGCTCCTTATTAATATTTCCCTCCTCGCTCTCAGCTCATCGTGTATCCTCATCTTTCTTGTTTTATATATATATATATATATATATATATATTTTGCTATCTTGTTGGGTTGCTTCTATAAGTTCCACTACAATGATCTAATTACTTGTGCATATTCATTTGTCTTTCCTGATCTATAAAATGAATATGTACAGTTTTATTCACGTTTTAGCTTTATTTACTCGTATATTATATATGTTCATAGTCAAATAGAGAGTAGCAAGCTACCCATTATTTCATGTGTGTGTTCGTCACCACACGACACTTGATACCAACTATCAGCCATTGGGGGGTCAGAACCAAAAAAAAAAAAAAAAAAAAAAAAAATCAACAATTGGGTCAAAATTAGCCCAAGCGTGGAAGTCTTTGGACTTGCTTTGCTAATTGGATTACTAAAATGGGCCAAACAAAAATTGGTAACCATCCGTCCACTAATTAACACATCAGATTGAAATGACCAAAATGCTAGGGGGTGCCTTTTGCCAAATTTCATGTTAAATTTTCAAATGACCCCTTCAGATTGCACAAAGCCGATATCACCTACTCAAAAATTGTTTAATAGAAACGGAATTGAATGGTCGCCCCAAATGCATGGTTAATTTCTCAATCTTTTAACATTTTTAACTTATATATGTATATATATATATATATATATAAATTGACGAGAAAAATGAATGATTTTTGTCACCAGAGAAAAATGAATTCTTGTATATTCTTGTATTTGCAATATTTCTACTAAGTTATGACAAAGTATACTTGTATATTATTATATACAGGTTGTTTTTGTGAGTAGTTAATAGAATCAAGCGAAGCCATTTTTTTTCTTCACAAACCTTGAGCTAATTGGCTTCCAGAGGAGGGTGGATATGCTGTACGTGGATGTAGGATTATGCATCTTTCTTCTATCAGTTACAATTTATTTCATTAAAAAAAAAAAAAAAAAACATGTGAAGTTATTATTATTATTATTTTTTTTTTTAAGGAAAAGGGTACACAGATCATTACATAAGTCAATCACCATTGCAATCATTAATGGAGGAAAAAAAAAAAACTTAAGGTTGCGATGAATTTTGTAGCTTACATTTTAACAGATGAAAAAGTATATATCCTAAATATATAAAAGAGAATAGAAATTTACTGTTCATTTTGATAGTCAAATCCGCATCATTTTGGTGCTTCTTCTTTTTATTTATTTATTTTTTATTTTTTAATGTTGTCCTTTTCTGTATTGCATTTGACAGTTGCTCACGTCATATTTCTTTTCCTAAATATTTTGGGTTTGTGGTTAAAAGAAGACCAAAATTTTCATGCATATTACAGAATTGTCATTGTATAATTTGTAACTTTTTTTTTAGTGTAAAACTTTTTTTTTTCTTTTTTCAATTTCAAGTAATAGGCATTGAAAATTTTAATTGAAAAATGAATCTATATTCACTTTTTATTTTATTTTTTTTAACGTGAAGATAGAAGATTCGAATTCTATACCTCATAATGTAATTAAGTAAGAAATTATTGTTAGATTATGATTGCAAGTATTATCCTCATTTGTCTTTTTGAATTTTCTAATAAAATAATGTGTAAAACAAAAACTAAAGATTAAAAAAAATGTAGTGAATTATAAGCCTTTTTTCCCCTTGTTGAAGGGGAAAAGGTAAATTTTATTTATTTATTTTATCTCATCATCGTCTATTATATACCGTTTTGATATTTTTTTTTATTCTTTTTTAAAATCATTGTTTGTTGAAAATTCATTTTGATATGTATTTTCCATTTAATTTAATTTTACTTTACTTTACTTTTCTTGTATTTTTGTCGTCAACTTGTCTTTTTCTTCTAGCCCCTTTCTATGTTTCTTTCTTTCTTTTTCTTTTTAATATTTGCTATACTATATTTTTATTTTTGGTTTTTTTTTATAGCTTGTACTTTTACCCATAATTTTTTTTTCCTTTCATTTTCTCTTTACTAAATGCTCAACATTTTGAAATTTCTATTTTAACTTTTGATCAAAAACTCTAATCTCCTTAATCGTGAACATGTCTAATTGTGGTTAAGGCTTTTTTTTCTTTCTTTTCATTATTAAATTTTTGTGTCTTGCTTGGATTTTCCTAATAGTTTAAAAGGAATTGTAAGAATTCTCTCCAAATTCTTTTTGAGGTTTTTTTTTTTTTGTTTTCCAAAATGAAAATTGTTATGCTTATTGTTATTAGTTTGAATGATTTATGTGTAATTATTTCAGTTCTTTTGCTATGAAAGTTGTTGGAATATCATTTCCTTATAATACATTTCTTTATTTGTATTTGACATAAGTGGATTTAAGTTCAAAAAGTTCTACTTAAGCAATCGAATTACCAAATGATGCAATTCTTGCTATTGTTTTACTAATTTTTTGCACATAATTGCAATAAACTTTTAGAATGTTTAATAAAGTAGATAAAATGTCAACATAATAATTCTATGATAAAATATAACTTCTCAACTTAGATTATTATTTTTAAGAAAAATTTACTTTTACTAACTTATATTAGTAAAATGTTTTTCAGGCTTCACGTTATAAAAATTTCACTGTTATTTCAATACGTTCAACGCACGTATTTTAAGTAGTATATATATAAGAGGCTATATAGTCAGCCCATGTCTGATTTGAAGCTATTTAATTACGTATTTTAACTAGTATATATATATAAGAGGTCATATTCAACCCTTTCCGATTTGAAGCTATTTAGTTGAATAAAAGAGCATGCAATATATATATATAAATAAATGGCTGTCAACTTGTTTTGTTAATTTGTGGTTACAAAGGAGAGGGGTTAGCATACAAAATTGTGTTTATACATGTATACATTATCTGGGAAATATATTATATATGTGACGCATGTTAAAAGATGACATATGTACATATATAGCTGTTGTTGTTACTTGGTTTTTTTTTTTTTTTTTTTAGGGGATAAATTTGTTGTTACTTGTTATTAGAAAATGAATGATTATTGTTGCAAGTTAGGAAGTTGCCAAGAAGCTACACTTAATGAATATTTTAGGATCTATTCTTGTAGATAAAAAGCATTAAGACGTATGCGTTCCTCTGACGAATTGGCCCTTTACTCCTTTCTATCATTATTATTCATTTTGAATACCACACCCCCCCCCCCCCCCCCCACCCCCACCCAAAAAAAAAAAAAAAACAGATAGAACACCATTATCCCACCACCAACAATAAAGGATCTAAGATCATCCGATTTCTCTCTCTCTCTCTTTTTTTTTCTTTTCTTTTTTTTTTTTTTAACTTTTGAAATGCTTTGTAAATGATAGTCTAGTGTAGTGGGTATTACGATTGTTTGATGCTTCAATTAATCTCAACCGTTTAAAGATGATCTATGGTCTGAATTTTCTACCATCAATGAGATTATCATTTTATCCCACTGTAGAATTTCTTCTTTTTTTTTTTTTTTTTTAATATAATTATTGTCAATTTGATTAATACGTAAACACAATAACTACCTACGAGACAATTTTGATTCACACGCGTGCTAAAAATTAGGGAGGAACTAGTAATAGTAATCAAGTTAATAACTTTTAAAATAAAACTGCAATGAAATTTAAAAAATAAAATAAAAATGTAAGGGGAATTTTACAATGAGATTTAATATTTTTTATCTCATTAATGAGATAAGATCCAACAAATGTAAAAGATAGATTAATAAGGAATACAAATGTAAAGTGTTTATATGTGATTATCCAACAGACGACGAGCCCTCTTGCCACCCCTCCCCTTGTCCCAACTCGGTCAATCCCCCGGACGACTAGTTCACCCCCCCTCCTCCTGTCAGGATTGGGTTCGTCCTTGTAATCCCTGATCTGGGTTTCGCCTCTACCGCCATCCCCCACCCGACCGATCTATCAGAATCTAGATCTCAAGTCCCCACCGTCACGCTCGACGGAGCTAGCTTCTTTCACCTGAGGGGGTAGAGTTTAGGTTATTTATTATTTTTTTTTTTGAAATATGGGTAAGCGTTACAATTGTATATGTGGGTGTATTTTCATTAGATAATCCTTAGCATTTTTTAGCCCTTGGATTTCAATCCAATGACCAAAATTTTTTTATCCCATGGGTGGGACTTGGGAGAAGTCCCATGTGCTTAAATATATAAGTATGTTTTCATTTTTTAGCGCGTGTGAAATTGTAAATTTGGAAAGGAAAAAGGGGCGAAAAATGAGATCTGTGAGGGTGTTGAAAGAGTTTATTTTTATTTTTATTTTTATTTTTATTTTTTAAAAAAATAATATTTAATTTAAAGGTTAAAGATAAAAGAAATGGGGGCGGGGTTTTACCATACGTTCGTCACTTGTTTCTGTTGTGGTTTCCTTTCTCCTCCTCCTCCTCCTCCTGCTGGGACTCCCACTTCCAGTGCTTGCTTCTTGGTGGTGGTGGTGGTGGTGGTATTAATTTGATAGATAATTAATTAATAATTGTTCTTTTTGTTTGTTTTTTTTAATCTTTTATTATAACATATATATATATATATATACGTATATTTGTTTGTTTAACACAGCAGACGAAAAGAGAGGAGAGAGAGAAAGAGCAATGGAGGCTGAGGCAGGGATTTCGAGTCCTGGGCGCTCCACTCTCCAGGTAATATCATCCCTCTTTTTTCTCCCAAATTTCATTCCTCATATCTTCTTTTTTCTCTCTCTCTCTCTTTACTCCAACTCGATATTACTCTTCTCCTCCTTCCCTCTTCTTCTTTTATTCTTATTATTTTTCTTATTATTTTTCTTTTTCTATGTTTCATTACTCTCGGTTTCTTCACATAATTCGATTCTGTTCTCTTCAATTATATGTTATTATGCAAGGAAGGCAACCAAATCAAATTCTATACAACACTATTAATAATTCATTTGTTCTTCTCTCTCTTTTTTAATTTTTTTTTTATTATTTCCTAAATCTTTAGCTTCCACTCTACCTGCAGATTTTTCATGCACAAACTTCTTCGGAGCTTTTATGACTATTATTACTGGATACAATCTCTTTGTTGTTGTTGTTGTTGTTTATTTATTTTTAATTTTACTACTTTTTTGCTCCTTTCTTTTCTTCTGTTTTCTTAAACGAATATTAATTAATAACAATAACACACGGTGTGCGTGTGTGACTGTCTGTGTTGTTTCTCCAGAAAACATGCATTATCATCATATACATACATACATACATACATATCTCACCTCATCACCAATTGTCTTACAAATACAATTACCGAACACCATCTTTCAACTCCTTTATATAATAATCCCCGTATATATATATATATATATATATATGTTTTATAACAAAAAACGCTACTTTTCCTTTTTATACATGCATACACGCATACACACACATATAATTATATATATATATATATATATGTATATATAAGAAAGCAGAAGCTGCAAAACTAAAACCGAGGCACAACTTAAAAGGTTATGATATCCAGCTTCTCAAAAGTCAAAGCTAACTTAACCAAAAATACTCTTTTTTGTATATTGTTTTGGAAAAAAAAAAAAAAAACTGATGGGCAGGTTCCATGGGTAAGTCTGTCGAGGAATTTGATATTAGCATATCAGAGCTTTGGGGTGGTATATGGAGACTTGAGTACATCGCCGCTGTACGTATACTCGAGCACATTTAATGGAAAATTTGACAACCATATCACTCAGGATGCTGTCTTTGGTGCTTTCTCCTTGATCTTTTGGACCCTCACTCTACTTCCCTTATTCAAATACGTCTTTGTCCTCTTAAGCGCTGATGATAACGGCGAAGGTCCGCTTCTCCTTCACTCCCTCTTCTATTTTTTTTTTCCCTTTAATATATATGTGTGTGTATATATATATATATATATATATATTCAAAAAAAAAAAAAAAATTACTCGTTTTTCCGTGTCTCTTTCAGGTGGCACATTTGCTCTTTACTCGCTGCTCTGCCGCCACGCCAAGTTTAGTCTCCTTCCAAACCAACAAGCAGCTGATGAAGAGCTCTCGGCTTACAAGTATGGACCCTCATCTCCCGTTGTTACCTCTTCCCCTTTAAAGAGATTTTTGGAGAAGCATAAACGCCTTCGCACTGCCCTCTTGGTTGTCGTTTTGTTCGGTGCTTGCATGGTCATAGGCGATGGTGTGTTCACTCCCGCTATCTCCGGTATCCTCACCACCTCACTACTTTTTTCTTTTTCTTTTTCTTTTTTTTTTCCTTCTTTTTTTTAATATTTGTTCTCCTGATACATGCAAATTTTCAATGTTTCTTCTCTGCCACTCATTTTTACTCATGGGAACCAGCCATCCCCTGAGATCAAATTGATTGTCTATGACGTCTCCTCATGGATTTACTACTATTCTTTGATCTTTTTTGTTGCCATGTTCCTTCTCTGTTGTCTGAGTTATTTTGCTCGGCATACTCTGCAACTTGCATTCTTTTCCTTCTCTTGCTACCTTGTTTAAAACTTTTTGGGTAACATTACGTCAACTTCCCTTCCCCCCCCCCAAAAAAAACAAAACCCCAACAGATTGTTGAGTTAACTTTTGTTGCCTTTTTCTTTTCACTCGCAGTTCTTTCCTCAGTTTCGGGCCTTAAAGTTACAGAAAATAAATTTACACAAGGTAATTTATTTTATTTTATTTTATTTTTTATTGCGTCATATGTTCTTAATTGATTCTTCCCTCAGAATTACTCAAATAATTTCTGGTGGAATCATAGTATAGGCATCGTATTTTGGACCTTTCTAACTTGATTCTATGGGCATAATCATTGGGCATCATACATGACTAACTCATTTATATTTTGCTCATTGTTCGTAGGCGAACTTGTTTTGCTGGCTTGTGTCATATTGGTGGGTTTGTTTGCGCTGCAGCATTGTGGCACGCACAGAGTAGCATTTTTGTTTGCACCTATCATATTAATCTGGTTGGTATCAATCTTTTCCATTGGGATCTACAACACCATACGCTGGAACCCAAAAGTTGTTTATGGATTTTCACCCCATTACATCATCAAGTTCTTTAATCTGACTGGGAAAGATGGTTGGATTTCTCTCGGCGGGGTTCTTCTCTCTATAACTGGTATGCTGAATCTGGAAGTAATGGAATTTCCATAAACAAGCATCATCTGTGTTTACTTGTTGTGTCGAGCGCCACTAGTCATCTGGCTTGATTTTGTTTAGTAAAAGAAATGATAAACAATTGATGGTTAAAACCTTAAAAATGGTAGTGCAGTGTTGGTTGAATTAACAATAGACTTTCTACTACTTACCAGGTACTGAAGCTATGTTTGCGGACCTTGGTCATTTCACTGCCTTGTCCATAAGGGTGAGTTCTTATATTTAAAACTTTATGCCTAATAGAATTAGAAACGTTCAGGTGTGAGTCTTGATTTGATAGGTCTAGATTGTACCTACCATTGCCTGCACACATGAATGAGTGTTGCCAGGTAGATCCTAGTCCAAGATCCAAATGCTTTAGACTTTTCAGGAAAAAAAAATAAATAAATAAATAAATAAAAGAAAGAAAGAATAAGAGGAGAAAAAAAAAGGCGACTTGGAGAGTTGAATGCATATATTTTTCTTCATAAATCAAGTTTGTTTACCTCCAACGCGCCTTGTTTGCCATGATGTGTTACATGCTTTTTGGTTCTCAAGAAATGTAAATTACGAATGAATTTTTCATATGTGCAGCTTGCATTTGCATTTATTATATACCCATGTTTGGTAGTACAATACATGGGACAGGCTGCTTACTTGTCCAAAAACCCCGGAATGATTCATGACAGTTTTTATAACTCAATACCTGGTTAGTACTTCCTGGCATATGCTTATATCACTTCCTGAATTACGACTTCATATTTGAGTTGGTCTAATGTTGCTTTCTGTCTTCGCTTAACCTGCAGAACCTGTATTTTGGCCGGTCTTTGTTGTGGCCACACTTGCAGCTATTGTTGGCAGTCAGGCTGTCATAACTGCTACTTTCTCCATTATCAAGCAATGCCATGCCCTTGGTTGCTTCCCTCGAGTCAAAGTTGTCCACACCTCAAAACATATATATGGCCAGATATACATCCCAGAAATAAACTGGATACTTATGATTCTTACTCTTGCCATAACCATTGGATTTCAAGATACAACTTTAATTGGGAATGCTTATGGTAAGATGTATGCATGGTTTTTACACATTCTGTTCGTTTGCAACCATCTAATATTCTTAATTCATTTAAACTCTACTTCAACTAACCTTAACCTTTATCATCCTGAGACATTTGTACAAGTAGATAATTAAAAAGGAAAAATGAAGATGGAATCTGACAGCATCCGAGCAAGACTTGGTACTTGGAAAATTGGAATATAGAATCGTACTTATAATCCAAGGCTCTAATCTTTCCTCTCTCTTTTTCCCCTTTAAATTTCTCTGAACGCTTAGTTTGGGATCCCTCTTTATGTATGCATTGGTCTTGTTATTGTCCCTTTCCTTCTTTATTGAATCATCACAGTCTAGAACTTTGTTATGGAGAACCAGTTACTCCGGGTTATTTTCTGCCAAGAAAACTTGTTCAGAGTTTTAACACATTTTGAAAGTGGATGTATTGGGGGTATCATGACATGAGACCATGCCATTTTCTGTGTTTGTTAGTTGCGGTTTGGGGTTGCTTATATAGTTAGTTTGTTAGTTTTGTTAATCTTTTGTCTAATTGTGATTTTTCACTTTGATTTGCAGGACTTGCTTGCATTACAGTTATGTTCGTCACAACATTCCTTATGGCACTTGTGATTATCTTCGTTTGGCAGAAAAGTTTGTTGCTAGCTGCAGTTTTCCTTCTGTTCTTCTGGTTTGTCGAGGGACTTTACTTGTCCGCAGCATTCATAAAAGTGCCTCAGGGAGGGTGGGTTCCCCTTGTGCTATCTTCCATTTTTATGCTCGTTATGTATGTGTGGCATTATGGGACACGGCGGAAGTATAACTTTGACATGCATAACAAAGTTTCGCTGAAGTGGTTACTTGGCCTGGGCCCCAGCCTTGGGATTGTCCGTGTGCCCGGAATAGGCCTCATATACTCGGAATTGGCAAACGGGGTTCCTGCAATATTCTCTCACTTTGTGACAAACCTCCCAGCATTCCACAAAGTGTTGGTTTTCGTCTGCGTAAAATCAGTTCCGGTTCCGTATGTTTCGCCCGAGGAAAGGTTCCTCATTGGTCGGGTTTGTCCAAGAACCTATCGTATGTATAGATGCATTATCAGGTATGGCTACAAGGACATTCAACGAGATGACGGGAACTTTGAGAACCAGCTTATACAGAGCGTAGCAGAGTTCATCCAGATGGAAGCAGTGGAACCACAATTTTCAGGCTCAGAGAGTTCGTCATTGGATGGGAGAATGGCTGTTATAAGCACCAGAACTGCACAGTCGAGCTTGCGCTTGGTTACGCCTGAGCACGAGGATTTGGGAGGGAATAGTTCCATTATTCAGAGCAGCAAATCTCCGACCCTCCAGAGTTTACGGTTGGTCTACGATGAGGAGAACCCACAAATGAGAAGGCGCCAATTGAGGTTTCAGCTGCCGTCGAACCCCAGTATGGATCCTGCAGTGAGGGAGGAGCTGATGGATTTGATCCAGGCAAAGGAAGCAGGGGTCGCGTACATAGTGGGGCATTCGTATGTGAAGGCAAGGCGATCGTCGTCGTTTTTGAAAAAGCTTGTGATCGATATTGGATATTCTTTTTTGAGGAAGAACTGTCGGGGACCAGTCGTGGCGCTTAATATTCCGCAGATAAGTCTGATTGAAGTCGGCATGATATACTATGTCTAAGTCTATTTTTAAAAATAATGTGCGAGGCTGGGTATGAGGGGATCCGATAGAAGTAGTGGTGAAGCTTCAAGCCGGGTGGGGATATGTAGGATAATCTCTGGTTAGCAGAAACCTTGCTTGAAAGAAGCAGCCGAAACAACGCGGAAACCTTGCTTGAAAGCAGCACCCTCTCTTTTTTCGCCTTCTGGTGGCTCCTCATCAGTTTCTCCATTGTGTATATTCTCTTTATCAGGGCAATTTATCTAATGTATTTCAGAACTCACCCGCTCTATCATTGTCCCACCTTTTATAACTTCTTCTTCTTCTTCTTTTTTAATATATAATTTCTATTTAAGAATAAAAGGAAGTCTAGAGTCGATTCTTGAACACTACTTCCCTCTCACTAGCGTTATTTCAATTTTTTAATTTTTTTTTTTTTAAATTTTTTTTGGTTCAATTCTCTTAATAAATATCCAAGAAAGTAATACTTTATTGTAGCAACATTGGATGTTAATATTTATTTGAGGGTGGTACCTTCACCTATATATCAACCACCAAAGTCCCCCAGGAAACAATACATGATCCTAGGTCGCTCCCTCTCTCTCCACATACTCAACTTGGTCAGCTAATTAAAAGCCCACAAGTTAGATCACCAACCTACTTGTGTGGAAAATCCCAACACACAACAACGTTTCCCTTAAAAAAAAAAAAAAAAAAAAAAAACCACCTTAACAAAGTTAGCCAACTTTTTTGAGACATGTGACTGGATTCTTCTCGCTCCATATTATCAAATGTCTAGCTCTTGTGGAAGGCCTCTCTTTTGCTCAGAATTTAGGTTTGCAGATCGAGATAGCTGAAACGGATGTAGTGCATTTGGCTTCTGAGGTACAAAATTCATCATCAATTAGTGAAGATAGTATGTAATTGCTGATATTGTTGAGTTGTCTAAGTGTGATGTTTTTATTTACTGTTTTTATGTTCTTAGAGGAGCAAATGAAGTGGCTCACCCTTGCTATCTCAGCACTTAATCTTTATTTGGATTGAAGTTTTGTGGACTATTGTCCTTTGTTTATTGTCTCGTCAGTTTTGACGGATTTAAATCGGATAATACAATCCCAAATTCCCCTAAAAAAAATCATATCCATCTTTTTTTTTTTTTTTTTTTTATAAAGGCAATCATACCCAATATTACTTGATTTAAATTTAAATAATATCTGAACTGTTAACTCAAGTCTTATATGGATTTCATCCGGTTGTGAATTAGAAAAAAAAACCTTGAACACAGGTTTTATAATCCTATTTTAACAAAAAAATACACGCTCCTCTAAGAAAACTAAAACTCAAAACTAAAACTTCAAATGAACGTGTATTTTTTTAGTTAAGATAGGAAGAGGAAGATTGCCTTAAGAAAAAAAAAAGTTGGATATGATTTAATTGAAAGAAATTTCGTTTAAGTTTTAATTTTTAAGCGCCCGTTTGGGCCTCCGGTTCGAACTAGGATTTTCTAGTTCCACTCTAACTTAAGGTGTTTGGTGCTTTGATTCAGCTTGAACCTCTATTTCACCCGTTATACAGTAAACCCAAATGGGTTCACTATTCACCACTGTGCGCCTGCCCTCCTGTCTCCTGGGTCTTCTGCCCTGGTCGCGAATTTCTTCCTCCTCCATACCGACGCCCATGTGCTACTGTCAGTGGCGCTGTTGCCTCTTCCACCATCCCATCAACCATCTGCGAGGTTGCAGTCTGCCCGGTAAGTGGTCCTCCTCCCTCGATTCGACTTGCTTTTATTGCACACAACACGCCCACATCTCGTGCAGCAGATGAGGAGCCGTGTGAGGAGTTGGAAGCGACATCGAAACCCTAAGAGGATTACCCAGTATTTCCAAGTTCAGAAACCAGCCTCGCGAGCCGTTAAATCTTACCCGAATCCGATTTCTTCTACCATATACTCGTCCTCGGGCTCTAACTCGGTAACCCTTGTATAATTTCAGCCTCTAATTTCCTTTTTCCCAATTTCTTTCCCAATCCCAGATGAAATCAGTTGAATGGATTTTTTTACCGAAAATCATTTGTCCCCACCAATAATGTTTGATTATAGGTGCATATGGATTTGTGGTTGGTGTTAGAGCTTGATTTTGATCTTGTTATGAAATTATGTGTTGAAATGTGGCTTGCTTTGGGGTGCCTGCATTATGGTGACTTTGTGCTTCGTTGGCAATTTTATGCCCCAGACCATCTGATCTCTGCGTTTTGCCGTTATTGTTCAATCTCCAACCTTGGATTGGTGATTTATGGCCACGACGTATGATCCAACATTCTTGCCTTTTGGTTTTTCTAGTTTGGTCAGGCATGAGTTTGGGTTTATTTTCACAATTTTGTGCCCCACACATACGTGGTCTCTACTTTCTGGCATTTTTGTTCAATCTCTTACCTTGGATTTGTGGTTTATGGGCTGTTTGTATGATCCAATGCAGCTTGATTTGTGGTTTTTCCAATTTGGTCAGTTTAGGCATGAGTTTAGGATGTTTTGCACAATTTTGTGCCCTACACACACGTGGTCTCTGCTTTTTGGCATTTTTGTTCAATCTCTTACCTTGGATTTGTGGTTTATGGGCTGTTTGTATGATCCAATGCAGCTTGATTTGTGGTTTTTCCAATTTGGTCAGTTTGGGCATGAGTTTAGGAAGTTTTCCACAATTTTGTGCCCCACACACACGTGGTCTCTGCTTTCTGGCATTTTTGTTCAATCTCCTACCTTGGATTGGTGATTTGTGGGCTGTTTGTATGATCCAATGCAGCTTGATTTGTGGTTTTTCCAATTTGGTCAGTTTGGGCATGAGTTTAGGATGTTTTGCACAATTTTGTGCCCCACACACACGTGGTCTCTGCTTTTTGGCATATTTGTTCAATCTTGTACCTTGTATTTGTGGTTTATGGGCTGTTTGTATGATCCAATGCAGCTTGATTTGTGATTTTTCCAATTTGGTCAGTTTAGGCATGAGTTTAGGATGTTTTGCACAATTTTGTGCCCCACACACACGTGGTCTCTGCTTTTTGGCATTTTTGTTCAATCTCTTACCTTGGATTTGTGGTTTATGGGCTGTTTGTATGATCCAATGCAGCTTGATTTGTGGTTTTTCCAATTTGGTCAGTTTGGGCATGAGTTTTAGGATGTTTTGCACAATTTTGTGCCCCACACACACGTGGTCTCTGCTTTTTGGCATTTTTGTTTAATCTTGTACCTTGGATTGGTGATTTATGGGCTGTTTGTATGATCCAATGCAGCTTGATTAGTGGTTTTTCCAATTTGGTGCAAGTTTAGGCATGAGTTTGGGTTGATTGATAGGCACGTTTGTGAACCAGAACACGTGGTCTCTGGTTCTGACTATTCTCACTATTTTCACTCCTTGTTTAGGTCATTTATAGGCTGCAGCGATGACTCATCTGGGGTTTTGACTATGATGATGAATGGCCATCGGGTCAGATTGTAATTTCATCTGACTGGTGCGTTATTGACCCGATATCATTTAGATAGTTACCGGTATTCAATGCCATGGTAGTTGCCATGGTCTCGGGTCATTGACACGCCTCAGATGCAATATGTCAATCAATACATTCTGAGCCAACTTTACTTTCCAATAATACAGCTTTTTATTGTCAAATTCATATATTTATTTTTGCTTTATTAAGGAAATGCCTCGGAAAGCATCCGGTGAGTCATATGTATGGGATCATGTCAAGGAAAAATTATTCCTTGAAAAACTTGATGACTACTTGGCCTCAACCGGTGGGAAGCAACCAACTAGTAGCATTCTGGAGCTATGGGCCAATGAGTTTAACACTCGTTTTGGCGGGGTTCCAGCTTTCGGATCCACCTTGTATATAAAAAAAGAACGCATGAGGAAAATATATAGGGGTTGGAAGGTGTTGAAAAACCACACCGGCCTTGGTTATGATCCGAACATGGATACAGTTATTTGCTCGGATGAAACATGGCACAGCTTCATCAAAGTAATACAACTTTATTGTGTTAAAGTTTATAAAATTGTGCTTGACGACCAACGCGGCCGGCACTTTAAAATGTTAATCGTTTTGCCTTTTTTCAGGATAACAAGGAGTGTACACATCTCCGTTACGAGGGACTTCGCAATAAGGAATTAATGTACAATATTTTTGAAAAAAACCATGCAGCAGGTGCCTCGGGGTTCGGATCTGTTACGATGGGAGGTGCAACTTGGCCATCGGTCGACTCTGATTTCTCCATGGACCAATCTGGAACACATCCGGTATTAGAGGAGGAAATTAATCCGAGCATTGGTGCGCGCAGGTAGGCCAACGTGCGAGGTGTGAACGAGAAATGCGGTCTATCGCGATCACGGGGGAGTACTGGCAAGCGAAAGCAACAGGACGCGACGGATGAGATGACTTTCTCAGCCATGTAGGAAATAGTCAATCATTTCTGTGGGCACTCGCAATCCGCGACTAGTAGTGACCAAAATAGCCAGAAAGATCACATCTTGGACTGCATGAATATAATGAAGGAAATGGGTATTCCACAATATCAGAGAACGATAATGTGGCACTACTTCGATGCTCATAAGCGGCTTTAGCGACCATTCTATCTGCTTGATGACGACGACCGAAGGGGCATTATTGACTCTGTTGTGACCTCCCAGATGCCACCGCCAAGTTGATTTTTACGTTATAGATTCGTTGTTTTCTTGTTTTCGCTCTAGTACCTCAAAACATTGACAGTTAATATTTTTTAATTTGTGTATTTGTGCCGTATTTACTTCTTGTTATTATAAAAATTTGGCTACCTATGCCATCATTCGTGCATTTAGTCTCGCAGCATGAATAATTTCAAATATGCTCAATTTATTTTTCAAAATACTGTTATTTCCATTTAAAAAATTGCTTTATGTAAAAAAACTTGGTAATCTAATTTATTTATTTATTTAAACAAAAATAAATAAAGGCCAATGACGTAGTTGATGAACAAATCGCGGGTTAAATGTGACCCATTGTGACTAATTTGCATGTATATTTTCAAATTTGATATATAACAGGTAAAATAGTGAAGTGTCCCACGACGCCAAAATACTTAAATGAACAGGTTCGGTTCCGCACCTGAACATGAGGATGACGCCTAATCCTCAGCTAGCGAACAACGTAGCGATGACGACATGCTTGCACTGGCAGTGGTAGCAGTGGCAAATAGTCGGCATCATAGGCTACGAGTTCCACAACCAATGTATAATTCAATCCCAACTGACAGCATGCGGGTGGAGGAGATATTAAATGGCCACGATGACGTAATTCAAGGAATGATCAGTATGAAATCATCGACCTTCAGAGTACTAAGTAACCTATTGGCTATTAGGTAGTCGGGAATTGTTGAAGCCGACGTATAACATGAATGTTAACGAGCAGTTATTTATTTTTCTGGCTATTTGTGCACAAGGAGCAACAAACCGCTACGTTTCGTATTTATTCCAGCATTCTAAAGAAACAATATCACGTTGGTTCTTTCAAGTGTTGAAGGTTATTTGTGCGTTGAAGGACGAATTCATCCGACCACCTGACTACATGGTGGTGCAAGATTTGATAAATGAGCACGCGGGCAAATATCGGCCATGGTTTGATGTACGTTATCCTTAATCCCTAATATAGTTTTTTATCGATTAATAGTTGCCTCTGACTCGTAATAAAGGTTCACAAATTGAATAAGCTAATGGATCTTGCAGGGTTGTATTGGTGCAATTGATGGGACACACGTCCCATGTGTCCCAAAGCACGAGAATGCTGATGGTTGGATTAATCGAAAAGGGTTTCACTCGTAGAATATTTTGGCGGCATGTTCCTTTGACATGAAATTCACATACATGTTGGCCGGATATGAGGGATCATGCCATGATGTCAGAATGTTGGACGATGCAATAGCATTCCATGGTTTCCCAGTACCCCCGCCTGGTAAGCGTCAATTTTTAAAATAATGTATTATTTACATACACGGTTTTGCCTTTAAAATTATTGGTGTTCGTCTTATATTGTGATGTTTATGTTGTAGGAAAATTTTACTTAGCAGATTCCGGCTACGTCAATAAGGATGGTTTCCTAAGCCCATTTAGGCGGGAGACGTATCATTTACCGGAATATCGAAGACGTCGTGACGGGCTAGGCAATCGCAGGGAGGTATTTAACTACACGCATTCTTCGCTTCGGAATTGCATTGAACGAACATTTGGTGTCCGGAAGGCAAGGTTTAAAATACTTAAAGGCATCAACAGCTATCCGATGGAGAAACAAGTCATGATTCCGGTGGCGTGTGCGGTTATACATAATTTTATAACGATGGTGCAGGTTGGGGATCCAGTACTAGAAGAGTATGGAGCTGATTACGTGCCTGTATGTGGGAACGACGACGTTAATGCGGATTACGTGTTGGACGACGGGGTAGAAGATAATAGGCCCAGCACAGCAACGACCCAACATGGATCGAGTACAGGAGCGATGAATCAGATGAGAGAAAGAATTGCGGATACTATGTGGGAACGATACCAATCATATCCATGGTATAGAACCACGTGAACGTAACCAACTCTTCTATCTTCGCTGCTAGAGTCAGAAATTTGTGCGTAACTTTATATTGATGATTTTGACATTACAAACAATGTACTTGTTGTTGGGGTATAATATTACAAAAAAATAGTAATGCGACATATTTTGCATTCTCGTATTTTCAAGTTGATTCTTATTATTTTGGCATAAAATCAGTTTATCCTAATTTTATTTACTAAAACATACGATATCATCTTTAAAAAAATACAAAAAATTGATTCCCCTCATTTTTCTTAACAGCCAAATAAGGCCCTTGTTTTTTTAAATTTCCACTCAACTTAAACTTTTCCACCAAACACTCAACAACTTCAACTTTTCAACTCAAACTTTTTACCAAACACCTCACATTTAAACTCAACTTATCTTAACTCAAACTGAACTTAAAAATCTTAACTCTAACTTGTGCACCAAACAGGCCCTAAATTTGATAGGTTTAGGAGGTGTTTGGTGAATGAGTTGAGTTTGAGTTGAGTTGAGATTTTTAAATTTAAATAGTAATTTTTGTTGACTTTTTTCAGAAAAGATGAAAATTTTTTTTTCAGAAAAAGATAAAAAACATAATGAAAAAAGTACAGTTTAATTTAAAATGAGTTTGTATTCCAAACAAATCCTTAATTAAAAAAAGTTGATTACCTCATAGTCCAAAATAAAAAAACAAAAGAGTTGGTTAACTTTGTTACCGTGGGGTTTTTCTAGGGGACGTAACTGTAGGAAAAAAAGAAAAAAGAAATAAAAAAAATAAAAATGATTTTTGTTTTGTTTTGTTATGTTTTTTTTTTTAAAGAGGAATGGCAGTTGCTTTTAAAGAGGAATGGCAGTTGCACTATACCCTCGAATGAAAGAGATTTGTTAGAGAGGAGAGAGGAGAGAGGAGGGAGAGAGAATTTAATGGGTTTACTCAGGGAGGGAGACGAAAGAGGAGAGGGGGAGAGACGGAGAGTTTTGTGGGTTAAGAAACAGAATATTGAAGAAAAAATTGAATTAGAGTTATGTTTTATTAAAATGATATATCACAAGAGTAATTGGATATCATTTAGAACAGGGAATTTTGGATTGAAAATGCAAGTCCAAAAAAAAAATGGGGGTGGGCTTTTAGAAAAGAGGTAATTTGGTGACGCCCATTGCAGAGTCCAAAGAATATCCAAAAAAATTTGTACAATTACTAATGGATTATATAATTCCACGCAGAAAAGGAAAGAAAAGAAAAGAAAAGATCTGGGCGGGCAAAATGACAAAACGGCAAGGGAAAATATCTGTTGCAGCCCAGCTTTTATAATAAATAATGAAACGATGATGAATATAAGCAAGGCTTTTGAGCCAAAAAAAAAAAAAAAGCAAAAAACCCCCCCCCCCCCCCAGCACCGCAAAACCTCCCCTTCCCAATCGCTCGCTAATTGGCCTTGGCTGCTGCAATACCAAAATGCACAGACTAATGGGGGTTGGGGGGAAAGAGAGAACTAATTTGTAATTTGTGAGAAGTAAAAAAAAAAAAAAAAAAAAAAAAAAAAAAACACAAGTGAGGAGAAATGGAGTTGGTTGTCGGAATCCCAGATAAGTATTTGTGGAGGAGGAGGACGAGGAAGAGGAATAGCAACATGTTCTTCTCTTCTTATTCTTCTTGTTGTTGTTGTTGTTTTAAAACCAACAGCAGCAATGGCCTCTCCTTGTGCACAAAAACAACAACAAAAACAAGATACCCCCCAATATTATCAAAATTGTTCACTGCCAAGGCCACCGTCTCAACCCAAACCCAACCCCAACCCCAACCCCAACGCCAACTCCAACTCCATGGCCATGGCCAAGAACTTTCTCTCTCCAAATCCAAGTACAAATCCAAAGGCGACGGCGACGTCGACGCCATATCGGCCTTACACGACCGCATTCGCAGGTATCAAAACGATTCTTCTGCAAGCCGAAGCCCCAGCGGAAGCCGCATCGTGGATGCCCAAGAGGCTGATAAATACATTCAAATGGTCAAGCACCAACAGCAGCGTGGTCTCCAAATCCTCAAACGCCGCGCCTCCAACTCTTCCTCTGTTCATTTTACTGATTATGATAATGATATTGACAATGCTGATGACCATGAACAGAACCAGAACCAGAACCAAAACCAAAACCAAAAGCTCGGAGGTTTCTCCTTCTCGTATAAAGTGGACCCTTACTCTCTCCGGTCAGGTGACTACGTCGTTCACAAGAAGGTCGGCATCGGCCGGTTCGTAGGCATCAAGTTCGACCTTCCCAGAGGAGGCGCCTCTCACCCTGTCGAGTATGTCTTCATCGAGTACGCCGATGGCATGGCCAAGCTTCCTCTCTCCCAGGCCTCTCGTCTTCTTTATCGCTACAATCTGTACCCACTACCCCCTTTGCCTTTTTCCTTTTTTTTTTTTTTTTTTTTTTGTCTCCTTTCATTCTCCTTTTTTTTTTCTTCCATATATACATATATTGTCCAAATTTACATAAGATGCTAGCTTCCTTTTTTCTTTCTTTAGTTATAATGTAAATTTGGTGGGTTTGGTTTGCAGCCCCAATGAATCGAAAAGGCCTCGAACCTTGAGCAAATTAAGTGACTCGAGTGTTTGGGAGAAACGTAAGGCTAAAGGAAAGCTGGCAATCCAGAAAATGGTGGTGGATTTGATGGAGCTCTATTTACACAGGCTCAAGCAAACACGCCCCCCCTACCCCAAGACTCCTGCCATGTCTCATTTTGCTGCCCAGTTTCCCTATCAGCCCACCCCAGATCAGAAGCAGGCTTTTATTGATGTTGAGAAGGACTTGACCGAGAGACACACCCCTATGGACCGCCTCATCTGTGGCGATGTTGGTTTTGGTAAGACTGAAGTTGCTCTTCGTGCCATCTTTTGCGTCGTCTCAGCTGGGAAGCAAGCCATGGTTCTGGCACCCACTATTGTTTTGGCCAAGCAACACTTTGATGTCATTTCTCATAGATTTTCTATTTACCCAAATTTCAACATTGGACTTCTTAGCAGATTTCAGGTATCACACGTCTCCACATGAATAACTCCCTTTTTCAGTAAATTGAGTCATAGACTGATGACATCTGTTACAACATGCAGACAAGAGCCGAGAAGGAGGAACATCTAGACATGATTAAAAATGGTCGCCTCGACATTATTGTCGGGACTCACTCGCTTCTTGGAAGTCGAGTTGTGTACAACAATTTGGGACTTCTTGTGGTCGATGAAGAACAGGTTTGTGTTCTTATTCTATTTTCCATTATCTGCAATGGAATCCTCTCCGCTCCTGGTTCTTGACTTACATAATTTTCTTCATTGCTCTTGTTTCTTTATGTTTTACAGAGGTTTGGCGTCAAACAGAAGGAGAAAATCGCTTCCTTCAAGACTTCAATCGATGTTCTCAGTCTATCAGCAACACCCATACCAAGAACCCTTTATTTAGCCTTGACTGGGTTCCGTGATGCAAGGTAATTAACCTGTCATGGTAATTCACAACGTAAAGTTAGTTGTTTGGAAGACTTGTCTTTTTTCCTCCTAGATTAATTTTTGGATCATTTTTTGTATGCAATGTGAATCTAATTGTCCATTAATGTGATCTGACTATGCTTTTTTCACGAGCAATAATTTGAGGATAGCATGGAGTTAAGTTTGGAAGCTCGAATCTGCAAGGATTGTGAAGAGCTTATGAACATTAATTTAAGATTAAAAAAAAGTGTTAGAACATTGTCCTTTTCTAGGCTGAATGAATAGCTAAGGTGCCAAAAGCACATCTTACATGGGGCACCACCTAGTTTATTGTTCCAACATGCCAAAATTCTGTTAGGCATCTTTACTTAGATTGGTAAATTGCTCTAGCTGGTCCCTTAGTTTGAGGATATCGTGGTTCTGTATCCTTCTTCTCTTTTTCAGTTTGATTTCAACTCCACCTCCAGAAAGAGTTCCCATCAAGACCCATCTTTCAGCGTACAGTAAAGACAAGGTAATATCAGCAATTCAGTATGAGCTTGATCGAGGTGGCCAAGTGTTTTATGTTTTGCCTCGCATTAAAGGTAACCCAAACACCACCCCACATCCCCCCCCCCCCAACTTCCCTTTTGTTAATAAGTTTTATCTACAATTCTTAATTTAAACACTACATGCAATCTGTACTTTTGCAGTCAGTAATTTATTATGAAGTGATTTAAATGATACTTTTGTTTCAGGACTTGAAGAAGTCATGGAGTTTCTCGAACAGTCATTTCCGAATGTTGAAATAGCTGTTGCACATGGAAAGGTGCTTTCTTCCTTTGCCTAGCATTTTCTATCTCACAAGGGAGCTGAAATCATAGTAAAATTAGGCCCCAAAGATGCAGCTTTTGATGACATTGTCACTTAAAAAGTGCACTCACTATCATATACATTATGAGATTTCAACATTACGACAGATTTATAGCAAAATTTTGGTCCATTGTGGGAGATGAATTATAGTGTTGGAAACCTATGCATGCTGTGCCATCCCAGAGTGCATGTGTTTTTAAGTGTTAACACGTTATAGTACCAATTGTTCTTGCAGCAATATTCAAAGCAGCTTGAGGAAACGATGGAGAGATTCGCACAAGGGGATATCCAAATTCTCATTTGCACCAACATAGTGGAAAGTGGTCTCGACATTCAAAATGCAAACACCATCATAATTCAGGATGTTCAACAATTTGGCCTAGCACAGTTGTACCAGGTCTTCCTATTTCTCTTTAGTAACATAAATTAGAGATTTCTCGTAGCAAGGTTGCTGGATGCTAATTTAATCACCTATATCCCAATAGGATTATGTTTTTTTCATTTCACATGCACTTCTCTAGATTATTCATGTGTTGCCTATTTCCATGCGGCTAAAAACAGACAAACGTTCTATTTTCCATGTGGATGATTAATTTCTTTCTTTCATGGTACAAATAGGAGGAAAGGTTTTGTGAGCTTCTCAATCAATATTGCATATGGGACAGAGTCTGTTTAACTATTTATACAGTTTTTTTTTTTTCCCCCCCCTTGAATGTTTATAGTTGCGTGGAAGGGTGGGGCGAGCTGATAAGGAAGCTCATGCACACTTATTTTATCCTGACAAGTCACTGCTATCTGATCAAGCACTGGTACTCTCTCTCTCTTTTTTTTTTTTTTTTTTTTTTTTTAAAGCTCTGACTTTCATTCATGACTGGGTAAATCCTCAGGTGCACTGGTTGATATTCATACTTGTTTCCGGATAAATTTGAGTTCACTGCTCTGTGTTGTAGAAATCCTTTTCAGGAGCTTAGTTTAGTTTAGTTTTTTTAGTTTATTATTATTTTTTATAATATAGAAAATCTATTTGTTGTGGCATTGTTTAGGAGAGACTTGCAGCTCTCGAGGAATGCCGTGAACTTGGGCAAGGTTTTCAACTTGCGGAGAGAGACATGGGCATAAGAGGCTTCGGTACCATTTTCGGTGAGCAACAAACAGGAGATGTTGGAAATGTTGGGATTGATCTATTTTTCGAAATGCTCTTTGAGAGCTTGTCTAAGGTGAGCAACAATCGGGGAGTATCAAAGTGATAAACATTCTTCACAAAACAAAATGAGCCCGTTTGGTTTGTTTTGTGTATTGTCCATATTAATTCGTGTGTAACTGTATAATTGTAAACATGCATGTGATCATTCACATGTAATATCTGTTTGTTAATAATTAGGATTGTCTGTACGATTGTTTTCAATTGAAGAGTGACATTTGTTCTTTCTTTTCTTGATTAATATCAGGTCGATGAACACCGTATAATTTCTGTTCCATATGGGTCAGTACAGGTATGCTATTCCTCGAAAAAGAGTTTATGTTCACCGGTTTAACATGCTTTGGAATCTCTAATCTTAATGCCGATTCCTTTGCTGTGTGCTTTTGAACATTTGGACATATGCGACTACGACTTGTATAGTCAACTGACTTGATGAGGGTGTTGAATGAAATAATATTGATCAGGTTGACATAAACATAAATCCTCATCTCCCCTCTGATTACATAAACTATCTGGAGAATCCATTGGAAATAATTAAGGAAGCTGAAAAAGCCGCTGAAAAAGACATATGGAGTTTGATGCAATTCACGGAGAATTTGCGCCGCCAATACGGAAAAGAGCCATGCTCGATGCAGATCATACTGAAGAAACTCTATGTGAGGAGAATGGCAGCAGACCTTGGAATAAGCAAAATATATGCATCGGGAAAAATGGTTGTTATGGACACAAATATGAACAGGAAGGTTTTCAAGCTGATTACAGACTCGATGGTCTCTGATGTGCACCGAAACTCTTTGGTTTTCGAGGGAAATCAAATAAAGGTAAAAATCTTATGGGCCTTTTATATATATATATATATATATATATATATATTTATGGCATTCGGAATGGAAGATGTCTTGGGATCTGTTAAACAAAATTTTTTTTTTTTTTTCCTGGGAATTTTGTTGCTTTGGTTGCAGGCAGAACTTCTGTTAGAGCTCCCAAGAGAACAACTCTTGAATTGGATCTTCCAATGTTTGTCAGAACTTCATGCTTCCTTACCAGCCCTTATAAAATACTAAATAAAATGCTCTCTCCACCTGCATACAAAAAACAAACGAAAAGTCCGTCCATCAACTGTTCTTCAAAATATACGCCTGGTCTGGCGTGCGCTCCAAGCAAACGCAATCGCAAACGCCTTCATTCTTGACGAAACAAAAAAGATTTGGTTACACGAATTGCATTGCATGGAGATGCTCGAAATCCTAAACATATTGAGGGAGGCAGTAGACTGTAGACTGTAGACTGTAGACGCAAATATAAATCCAAAGGTAAAAGCAGTCAGAAGTTAACAGTTTCAATTTTACGCAGATGATAACTGTGTTTAACAAACACATGTGGATTACCGTATTCCAGGACATGCGTGTGGAGCTGAAGAGACATGAAAACTTGAAAGCCTGAAAAACTGAAAAACTGAAGGTGACAACAATGGCTTTGGCTTCTTGTGTCTCTACTCCGAAATTCTAAGTTTAAATAATTTTTCAACGAGTTATCTTTCCTTCATACATCACCATTCACTTTCTCTCTTTATAAATTTTATTTGCCATTTCTGGCATCACCATAAAAAGGCTAGATTTCTGGTTAAAGTTTTTTTTTTTTAACAGCAGAAAAACTGTTATCACGTATTTCAGGATCACACTGCCACGTTGTAAGTTGAGAATAATCTTTTTTACACATGTAAAAATCAATTACAGTTGTAAAATTTACGAATCTTTTATTTTTGATTGTTGACTTATTTTTTTTGTTTTTGTTTTTGTTTTTTGAGGTAACTTGTTGACTAAGTCAAATGTTTATATTTTCTATCACGATGACCCCTCGACACGTCAAATAGACTGATTGAACAAACAATCTCACAGGTCAACTCCATGACCTTCCTCTGTAGGGCAACGAAGAACCTTATTCGAGTAATCAACAGTCAGATCATCAAAGAAGACAATTTAGGAATATTGAACGGTCGATCTCAATCAAAGGAATCACGCCCCTTATGAAAAATAAATACATGGCTATATTTGGGAGCTTTATCATCAGCAACCAAGTAACCAAATGTCAACTCCAAATCAATAAACAAATCAGGTTAATCATATAATGAAATCAAGATGGAAAGTGTCTTCCAAACTGAAGCCCAAATCGTGGACACAATCGGGACAAGCCTAGCCTCCATCAACTATAAATATGAAACCCCTTACACACAAAGGGACATCCATACATATTCACGCACATATAGACACCTACGGAGGCACACAGACATACATACTCTTTGTATTTTCACTCTACCTTCTTCATCTCTCTCAACTTCCCATTCATCATCTGTTTGTAATACATTCTTCAAATATAGTGTAAGATCTCCAAAGACATCACAGAGAAGTAGCTATAATTAGTGAGTGAATCTTTATAAATATCATATTTTGATTATTTACTTACTTTACTGCACTTCTATTTTGTTGTTCTTGCATCACGCTGACCAACGAGATTGACTCATCAATCGACTGGTTCTTGACACTGAACTCAGTCATTACCCATTCGATTAATTAATTATAGAATTCACCCTTTACAAAAATAGAGGATTTTGAGCTTTTCGAACATGTCAGATTTTGAAAGGAGGGGGAACTAACTACCAAGCTGTTTAGAAAATTCTCGATTGGTTTTTTGACAAGTGATGGTCAGTTATTGTCGGTTTTGAAAGGAGGGGTAACTTCGTAGCAACCAAGTAAGAGCCATGCGGCAAGCAAACAATTTTCCACAATAATTATATTCACATGTTTAACAACATCTAACATGTTGATATTGCTTGTGAGCTTGTCTGTGCTTGCTTTGTGTATATTAAAAAAAAAAAAAAAAAAAGGAAAGATAGCCACTATGGTAAGTCCCACATCGATGTGGGATGAGGAATTCAGGTGACTTTTAAGTGTCATATGTTCTCTTCTAGTCAACAATTGTTGAAAATTATAATTTAGTACGATCCATTTATAGATCCGTCAAATTATTTCTTAGGTTTATTTGTGTTTGCTAAGTTGAAATCAAGATACATATATATACATGAAAGTTAAAAAACTTAGGTTTGTTTGTGTTTGCTAAGTTGAAATCAAGATACATATATATACATGAAAGTTAAAAAATAATAGATAATATTTGGTTAGTTTCCGTTTAAAATCGATTAAAAAATGCGAAATTGAAAATCGAGTTAAAAATTTTCTTTTATGTTCGATTTTCTATTGAGCTTTCTTGTTTTGACCTGACACTTGGTGCAAAATAAGTAATGATGTTAAGGGACTTCCTCCATGGGTAAGTTAAGTAAAAACATAAAAAATAAAAGAGAATGTTCTTTCCGTGTAAGAAAGCTTTGAGGTGTTTTGATAAATTGTTGTTGTTGTTGTTTTTTTTTTTTTTTTCTTTAACTTTATTTTATAGTAAGGGTTGTTATTTATTTATTTATTTATTTTTGGATAAAAAGGTCGTTTGATATGTTGTTGGAGACTGAGGGATTGTGGAATAAATAATGGGCGTTGGAAATGGGAATTGGAATTTTGTCTATCATCGACGTTGAGTTGACTGGTCGGTGTGAATGGTTGATCATGATGCAATGAGCGTGAACGTTTACTCTACTATTACCACTAGGCATCATGTTATTGGACAGTCAAAGCAATATAATGTTTTCTTACGGGATGTTTGGGGAATGAGTTGAGTTTGAATTGAGTTGAGATTTTTAAGTTTAAATAGTAATTTTTGATGACTTTTTTAGAAAAGACAAAAAACTTTTTCAGAAAAAGACAAAAATTAAGTTGAAAAATTTGAGTTTGAGTGTGCTTACCAAACTCACCCTTAACTGGCTTTGTGCCTCAGTTTAAAATAAAAATTTTAGATCGTATTTGATTGATTGAAATTATAGTTTATAAAAAATTATAAAAATTAAAAAAATGTAATTTAAATTAAAATTTAAATTGATCGTATATTTATAAAAAATTATAGTTTAATTGAAATTAAATTCAAATGTCAAATAAAACCTTAATAACAAAATTAGAGACGTCAATTCTAATATTAACTTTCAAGTGCTAACTTATATGAGAGCGGGTTATTATATTTTTAATGATAAATATAATTAAAAAATGTAACAATTTTTAAAACACTTATATTAATAAAAGAATAAATACTCCTATCTTATAAAAGATTGATATTCAAAAATAAAAATAAAAATAAAAATAAAAATTAATATCCTTAATATTTTTTTTATATTTTTCTTTTTGTAATATTTTATTTTTTGGGTAGTATGAATTATTGGTGTTCCTGGCAATTATTACTACTTTAAAATCCATTTAAAGCACCCCACATAACATTGGAAAAAAAAAAAAAAAAAAGAAAGAAAGAAAGGGAAATGCCCACACCATGAGCATCGTCGACAAATAGGAATGGGTCACGTTTTTCTTAATTTGTGCCAACCAACGTATTTATTTTCCAAAAAAGAAAACGAAAAAAAAAAAAATTCCCAACGTAGCATATGAAGATGTTATTACTAGTATTATTTCTCAGAGAAAAAAAAATGTTTAATATAGTAATCCATATTATCTATTAATTTTCGTTTGATAAGATAGTTAGATATGAAATTTTTTAAGTCAATATTTGTTAATTTTTTAAAAAATAATTATAAATTTTATTGATTTTTTTAAAAAAGATATAATTAAGATGAAAAATTACAGTTTAATTGAAGTTAAATTCGATGTTTGAATTGAGTTTGAGATGATACTAAAATTTTTAAATTTAAATTAATTGATTTTAAAAATTAATTATAAATTTTATTAACTTTTCAGAAAAAAATTAAAATAAAAAAAATACAATTTAATTTAATTTAATCCTAAATATCAAACATGAGATTAGTTAATCAAAACAATTGTCAGCTATTCACAAAAAAAAAAAAAAAAAAAAAAAAAAAGAGAGAGAGAGAGAGAGAGAGATAATTTTCGGCTTATCTCATCATAATTAACCATAGCTTATCTCGCCATAATTTCCTATTATTTTTCGATCAGTTACATATATATAAAAATAAATTTCATTTTGTGGTTACTGGTGTCCTAAACCAGCAATTTAGTGGAAATTCTGGTCTTGCGTTCTGATAATTAGAAGAAGTTGTTAGAAGAATGAGCTTTCAAGATCTCAAATATGGCGCCAAACAGAGTGCCTCCTCCTCGTCGTCCTCGTCGTCCTCATCCGCCGCTATGGCCGCAGCCATTTTCGAGATAAACACCTCCGTCGCCGCTTTCGGCCGCCTCGTCGACGCACTCGGAACCTCCAAAGACACTCCCGATCACCGCCTCAACCTGTTCGTCTCTCTCTCTCTCTCTCTCTCTCTCTCTTTCTATGTACATATACAGATATAAGATGCCCTAATATGTCTTGTCTTTGTCTTCTCCTGTTTCGTAATTTGATTGATCTGTTTAAATTTGGAATAGTAATGTGTGGGAGGGATTTGTGGAATGGCAGGCAAAAAACAAGGCAACGGATTCTGCAGTTGGTCAAATATACTTCTTCAAACCTCAAATCCTTGTCCCAGTCCCATGCCCCTTCATCTGTTACTGTATCCTGCTTTACAATATTCTCAACTCTCTCCCTCTTATTTCTCTCTATCTCTATAAATATATAAATATAGTTTATATCGCAATATACAAAAAGTTAAAGAAGAGAATGGAGGAGAAATCCCATTGAAATATATATAAATATATGTATTTGCAGGCGAGTAAGAAGAAGATAGAAGATGCGAAGCTGGCGAAAGATTTCCAAAGCGCATTGCAACACTTTCAGACACTACTACACCTTTCCTCCGTCCGGGAGTCCTCTTTCACTCCCTCCCAGTCCTCCTCCTTCCCTTCTCCGTATACTTCCTTTCCCTCCAACCCCAATCTTCTTCTTCTTCTTCTTCTTCAAAAAAAAAAAAAAAAAAAATCCTCTTGCATTTGTGACTTGTGAATAATGTCTTTATTAACAAACTTATTAAGGTGTGTTGTGAATGGTGTTGGGTTGATTTGGAGAAGCGGATCTGCTCCCACTGAAGCTGTCGAATACTCGGCGGACCAACCTTTGCTTATGGAGCCCAAGCAGTAACTATATCTAATTCTATTGTTTCCTCACTCTACTCTCTACTTTGTCATTTTGTTTGGTCCTTATCTTTCTTTTCTTATACATATGGAATACCAGTTCAATCTCTGCAGCACAAATAAGCAAGGTGTGAAAGTTACTAAGAGATTTTTTTTTTTAATTTTAATTTTATTTTTTTTTTACGTTTTTCTCTTCCATTAGAGTGTTCTAGATAGAAACAACAGATCGATGGAATACAATATGGTTTCTTATATACTGATAGTGTAATACACGTTAAAATGGGTGAATGAAATCTATGAGCACAATAACACCGTCTGTCTGAGTCGTATGAGTGAGTCCGTCTGTTATTCCTCTCTTTTAACCGCATTCTGCAGGTTCCTTTCTTTTAATGTCTTGTCTCGTTGATCCGTCTTTCACATCACATTATCATTCCAATCCTCTTCAAACATACATAAAAGGAGTTATAATTTGGTTAACGTAACCACAGCCTTTTTCTTTTTATTTTTATATTTTAAACCAATATATATATATAAATATATAAATATATATAAATAATGATAAAGCAGGAAAGAAGTGGTTATGGTCGGCAACGAAATTGCATTCAACGAGGCCATAATTGAGGAAAGGGAACAGGGGATCAGAGACATAGAAGAGCAAATTGGAGAGGCCAATGAGATTTTCAAGGACCTTGCTGTTCTTGTCCATGAGCAAGGAGTAGTTATAGGTAAACACTAACACTGCCTCCTCCACATTACCACATTGCCAGCCAGAAACATATGTCCCTGAATCCATTTCTTTTTTTTCTTTTTCTTTTATCGAAATCCCTTAATTTCCTCGCCTTTGCCATAAGTAATTGTCACCTCATAATTGAATGAATGATCCGTTTTGTCTGAACAGATGACATTCATTCAAACATAGAAGACTCCTCTGCCGCAACTACTCAAACTAGAGTTCAACTGGCTAAGGCTTCCAAAAGCGTCAAATCCAGATGTTCTTTATCTTTGGTGAGTATTATACTTAAAAAACAGATATTTTGCTCAATCATTATGAAACTTATATGTGTTAACCGATATGTCAGGACCAATGTGTAGCTTGTACATCTGTTAATCCATGTATAGTAGGATTCATTTATTTATTTATTTATTTATTGTTTTTACTAAAAGAGTATTAGAGTTTGTATACATACTGAAAAAAGAAATTAGTATATGTCAGGAGAGGAGGAGTAATGATTAGGTTGTTGATTGGTTTAGAAACTAGTTAGTTTTCTTAAAAGCAACGTGTATCCGGGGGTGTTGGTTGTAGCCGACAAGTTAGTTAAAAGATGGAGATTTGGATACTTTGGGATGTGATTGCCAATAATTAAAAGTTATTTATTTATTTAGTATTATTATTATTATTTTTTTTTTTTGAGGTATGGGGAGTGGGGTTGGGGGTGAATTTTCCTAAACTGATGCCTCATGTTGTTTGCGGTTACATGTGGGCAGTGCTGGTGGGTGGTGGTCGTGACGTTTGTGGTGGCTCTGGTTATCTTTTTAGTTGTCCTTCTCCAATGATCAAAGTCACGGGTAATGCCAGTTCACAAGGATGTATTTCTTCTTCCTTTTTTCTTTTTCTTTTTTTGATGTTGTAAATTCCTCGTTTGCATTGATGTTTCACTCTTAGGATTGGTCCGATAGTAGTTAATTGTCACCCCCTCCTCTCTCTCTCTCTCTCTCTGTTGATGTCTATGACGAGTGAAAAAGAGAAAAAGAAAAAGAAAAGAGGAAAAGTTGTAATTAGGATTGCTTTAATAGGGAGAATGAATGGCCTGTATTTTTTATTGCCTGAAAATATGCACTATAAATACATACATAAGAAATGGATGTTACTAGTCTAGTCTGTGCAAAACTATTATTTATTAAAATAATTGATCAAAATAATTCTTAAACTCTTTAAAGATGATGGTTTGATGTGTATATATATATATTTGACCGTGATGATCCCAAACTCTAATTTCTTGGCCCTTCACGTCCTTTCCGTCTGTTGCCGTCAAAAAGTCTCACAGATCAAGCACATGAGAAGCACGTTTGGGACTTCTTGAAGGTCAATTTCATAACTTTGACTTGGTGAGATGAAATTGAGGCTTTTTCTTAGTGGGGTATTGAACCCAGATCAACTCCAATCCCGCTGGGGGGGGGGGGGGGGGGGGGTGTTGTGTAGTTTACCAATAGAGAGAATTCGATTCAGATCGGCGAGCGTATGGATACCACTTGAACGGCTTCCGGACGGCTTCTTGACGACTTTTTTGCTCCTCGATTGGAGCTTGTAGGACCGGCAAGACGGGTTGGGCGAGGGCGAGTGAGACCGCGACGGAGACTTGGACGGGGAGTAGTTCGGCGACTGTGAGTGGGAGGACGAGGGGGAGCGGGAGGCGGCGATCTCAGGCACGTCAGCGAGGGCGCTAAAGTAGGCGGCATTGTCGAAGGCGGTGGCGGCGTCGGGCGTACCGAGGGGAGGGGGCACCTAGATTGGAACTTGGGAGGTGGGGGTGGGCGACGGTCGGAAATGGAGGCTGCATGTGTACAAAACTAGGTATGTAGAGAGAGAGATAGAGAAGGAAGGAGGGAGAGAGGGGAAACTTTTTGGAGATTTGAATGTATTTTAGTTTTTTTACTATAAAAAAAAGTTTATTTTAACCAGAGTTTAACAGAATTTAACACAAAAAACTGGAATGATAACAAAAATAAAAATTTAAAATTATCTTGATAAAAAAAAATTGAAACCAAATCGTTATTTTCAAAAGATTTTATGAATTATTTAAGTTAATTATTATTATTCTTATCATTAGTAGTTTTGGTTGACGAGAAAAGACAATTTGAGAAGTGGTAGCTGTATTTAGTGGACCAAAAGATTGAACGAGAAAGGTTATAAAAAGTGTACGATTTTGAAGAAGTCTATATATGGGTGTTGGCTTCTTCTAGTAGCTTGTGTCTTCGTAGTTGTAGGTTTTGGACAATTGGACTTATTTTTTTTTGGGTAAATTTGGTTGGAGGAGGGAGGAGGGAGGAGGGAGGAGAGAGTCGTCACTGGTCAAATTGTGAAATGAATCATGACTCATGATGGAGACAAAAATACTAATTTTAGCCTTTTTAAGTTCAATAAATAATAAAAATAGTATGCAAATAAACACAACGATCACGATTTCATTCTGTTGAATCAACTTCAACCTTATACTATGTATACTGACCCCAAAAAAAAAAAGTGTATATATGAATAAACACATGAATCCACTAACTACATCAGTTTTGATTCTTATTATTATTATTTTGTTTGCCAAATTTTTATAATCTAAACAACGAAAGCTTGTTGTGCTGGGCGCTGGGGAGTTGGGACTCAAGTCTTTCTTTATATATATCTATATATATATATATATAGATGTATCCAAGCTTCGGAGCATAAATCTAATTTCTCCAAAATATATATCAATTTAAAGATGCATTTATTTTCAATTTATTTAATTTTGTTTTACTAAATTATTACTTGCTAAAACTACCACCCCCAGTATTATTAGGTCATGTGAACAATGTGATTTAGTAAAAAATAAGTTCTATCCATTTAAATTCGTTTTTTTTTTTTTTTTCTGAATTAAAACCTTAATACACAATCTTATTTGTTAAATTTGAGAAATTGGGGTATTAAAAAAAAAAAAAACAAAAAAGAAGACAACTTGCAGGATAGAGATTAATCAAAAACTACCAATACCATTCACTTTGTTTGACCCACAAGACAACTTCCCTTCATCTTTTCGGCTTTTCCTCTGTCTCTGTCTCTCTTTCCTTCAAAAATAAAAATAAGAAATACAACTAGAAAGACTTTTCTTTCTTTTCTCAGAGTGCCTTTCTTTCATCCTCATTTCTCACGTCTCAGGTTGACCTGACAGCCTCCTCCTCCTTAAAATTTGTAACTTATTATTATTAAAAGGAAAAAAAACAAAGAAAAAAAAGAAAAAAGAAAAACAATTCACAAGTGTTTTGTTCTTTTCCATTACGGTTCGTAATTATTATTTTTTCCTTCCTGGAAAACAAAAGATATACTAATCAGCCTTCC
Source organism: Ficus hispida (assembly GCA_025413025.1). NCBI lineage: Eukaryota > Viridiplantae > Streptophyta > Magnoliopsida > Rosales > Moraceae > Ficus > Ficus hispida. The sequence continues at coordinate 32,028,647 of CM046365.1, forward strand.
TTCTCTCGAAAGAAGAAAAAGCTCCAAAGGCCTTCAATAAATAATCATAATAATAATATTGTTCTTTTAATTTCTCTCTCCATCGAAAAAAACAAAGGGAAACAGTAATAGTATTTTGTTTGTTTGTTTTTTTTCCCCGTTTTTGAAAAAATATTTTAATGAAAAAAAAGGATTGGAGCTAGTTCGGTCGTTTGCTTTCCTTGGATCCGCAGCGACCAAATCCAAAGGACATTGTTTGGAGAGAGAGAGAGTCAGATTTAACAAAAACACACAGAAATAGAGAGAGAGAGAGAGAGAGAGCGAGAGAGAGAGAGAATCGGAGCCACAGATCAAATCGAAGCAAAGGTTCGTATTTTTTTTTTTCCTTTTAATTTTGTTAAATTTTTGAAATGAAGAAAATGGTATCGGTGTTTGTGAATTATGTATATTAGAGCGAAATAATTGAAATGTAAATATAGAGGCAAAGTTGTAGACCAGACGAGAATGCACTGGAATGAATCATGAATCATGAATCTGTTGTTTCCTGCTTTATACACACACACACACACACACGTACAAATTAGATCTTTGTTTCCCCCTCTTTTCTAATTAATAATTCCTCCTAAATCTCATCTTCAGGCTTGTGTTTTCCTATCTTCAAATATATGCAAATACATTTGTATATGTATCTGTTATTTTTGGTCTTCTTTTTGTTGCTTTCCGTTCCATGATAATTTGCTTCTCCAACACCGATGTCTTTCATAATTGTTACCCAAAAAAAAAAAAAAAAAAAAAAAAAGGAAAGAAGAAGAAGAAGAAGAAGAAGAAGAAGATAAGAAGAGATTTGCATTAATTTAGGACAGGACAGAACTGGCCGCAGCCCCCCAACCAAAAAGCCTAAAGCCTAAATAGGGATTCAAAGCTTACAAGAGGCCGTTTTGCTTTGCATTCCCATCCGCATTTACTTTCCTCATTTCCTATAAACATTATGAATTAATACGTCTGCTTCCTTGTATAATTCCACCTCCTCCTCCTTCTTCTTCTTCTGCTGTTTTTTTTTTTTTTTTTTTTTTTTTTGCTGAATATATTCTGTTGTTATAAATTGTGCTTCTCTTTGATCCCTTCCTTATTCACAGCAGCTCAGTTGCCTCGGCCTTGTTCTACATTGACGGTTTTTTTTTTAGCGCTTTTTTGTCTACCCTTTTGCTGGATTGGAGTCGACGACAGTATTCTCTGTCTTATGTTAATGTTGGTGTTTTGAGGACCAGTACAAGTTGTCTGTCATTTCGAAACTCTGCTTACATACATACATATACATATATATATATATACATATTTCTCTATATATATATATATATATAGACACACACACACACATGTGGACAGCAGTCTCGTTGACGACGGCTTCACATCTCTAATCCATATATTCCTAAATGGGAGAGTGGGTCGTCGGAGCTTTCATCAACCTTTTTGGCAGCATTGCCATCAACTTTGGCACCAACCTTCTCAAATTAGGGCACAATGAGGTATCCCCTCCCACCACAACCCCTTCCTTTACTCTTACTACAAAATGATCTTCATTTACTTAAGCTTAAACAATCTCCTCGTCTTCATTTGTATCCATTAACATGCACTTGCATTGGATGATTCAATTTTTGGGTTTATACTTTTGTCTCCACTCCACCAATACCCAAATTCTTTAATCTCATAATTAGCATTGACGCAAAACTAACTCTATCTCTCTATGCTGACCCACAACAACATCGCACCATTCTTCGCACGATATTGCGATTTATTAATAGAGTTTTTTTCATCTTTCGCAGAGAGAGAGGCATGCCATGCTAGAAAGTGATGGCACTAATGGAAAACACACTCTCAAGCCCATTATATACTTCCAGACTTGGAGAGTCGGTAATTTCATCACTTCCTTTTCCATCTTCTACTTTTATCACTTCAGATTTCTGACCGTCGGGCCTTAATGTATTATGTTTCTTTTGAAATGCAGGCATCGTATTTTTCGTTCTCGGAAATTGCCTTAATTTCATTTCGTTTGGTTATGCTGCTCAGGTTGGGGGTTTTTTTTTTTTTAATTATTAAAAAAATTAAGTTTTGTTTCTCAGGTTCGATTGTTGTTTTTGTTCTTGTCTTCATGATGACTGCTATATATTTTTTTGCAAGGGTGAACGCTATTGGATATGCTGCAGAGCCACATCATATTTCTAATTGTATTTTCTTTTGCCTTTCTCTCTTGCTTTTCTTGTTTTGCAGTCACTTCTTGCAGCCTTGGGATCTATTCAATTCGTGTCCAACATTGCATTTGCTTACTTTGTGTTGAACAAAAGGGTGACTGTTAAGTATGTTCAAATCTGAAATCCAAATATTCGTTTTCTGATGTTGGTGGACTTCTTATCCTGTCCCCTCCTCCTTATAATTGATTTTTATTATTAAAAAGCTTGTTTGTTATATATATAAAAATATTGATAGTTCACGCATCCATTTTCTACATTTTATCTACTTTGTTATTACTAAAATGTATCCCAATTTTATAAATTGCTTCCTCCCTCCACAGGGTAATGGTCGCCACGGCTTTCATTGTTCTTGGAAACGTGTTTCTCGTTGCTTTTGGCAACCATCAATCACCTGGTACGTAACTTGCATCCAACTTCCAAGTCAGTTAATCTCATGATTCTTTCTCACATTTGTTAATGCGTGTTTGCTCATTTATCGGTGACAAGAGTTCCTAAACTATCATTTTTTCTAGAATATGCTATACTTACGGCAGCAAAACTGGGTTGTCTGATGCATTATTGTTCCTAAAATCAAGGAATTTTATGAAACCTTAAGGGAAAATATGGAACTTAGCTTTCCTGAGATATCATATGCATATTTGTCTATCTGTAAATCATGCGCGTCATCTGTTCTAGAGTTGGCTGCAATCTATATATTCATTCTACTGGCGTGAAGAACAACATAAAAAGCCCTAATCTTTCTCCATTTCAGTCTATACACCGGAGCAGTTGGCGGAGAAATATAGCAACGTTACGTTCCTTTTCTACTGCATGATTTTGGTCTTAGTAGTTGCTCTACATCACTCCATTTACAGGTGAGAACCGGGAATGGCAGGTTCGTTCTTGTTGTATCAACTATTGTGCATTGTTTTTGTATATTATGAAAGCCTCTAGCACAATCTTTGCAAACAAAAAATTGCCGGAGTGTGCAGGAGAGGGGAAGTTTTGCTTGCTGTTTCCGGACATGACCTTAGACCCTACTGGCATATGCTACTACCTTTCTCCTACGCCACTGTTTCAGGTGCTGTAGGATCATGCTCAGTGTTGTTTGCAAAGTCTCTGTAAGTTTGCCGTCTAGTATGACTTCCCTTACGAGAGATGAAATGATATTACATTGTGTTCCTGACTCCGGTTTATTTGTTTTGTAGCTCTAATCTGCTAAGATTGGCCATGTCTAGTAGTTATCAGTTGCACAGCTGGTTCACTTACTCGATGCTCCTTTTGTTTCTTAGTACGGCTGGATTCTGGGTAATACTTATAGGAGGGATAGTATTTTAGCTTTCCATGGTTTAAGAAATATTTGGTTTCATTTCTTGTTTGTTCACTCTTTCCACTGGGCCTATGTTTTGCAGATGACTCGGTTGAACGAAGGATTGTCCCTGTTTGATGCGATTCTTATTGTACCCATGTTTCAGATTGCTTGGACATTTTTCTCCATTTGTACAGGATTTATATATTTTCAAGAATTCCAGGTAGCCCCTCTCTCCTTTACAGTTTGGATTGCAAAATAGACTATTTTGTGGAATAAGTGTAGTCATTGTTGCTGCAACGGTAACACTAGAGAGAAAGTAGCTTAAATATATCAATGTAAGAAGGGGATATAAAAGTTAGCTCACCACTACAGATGTCCATGTATTAGTGCGTCAAGCTAATATATTGTTGTTGAAACAGGTTTTTGATGCACTACGGACGACGATGTTCATATTAGGAATGATGTCTGTGTTTATAGGCATCTCTTTACTGGCACCCGATGAAACAAAAGGTATTCTGATCTGATAGAGATATTACTAACTTGTATTACAGAGAGGATAAAGATGGAAACTTAGTTGAAAGTCTCTTTCAGGTGCTGAAGTTAAAGACAATTCTTCTTTGGTGTCTGTGACGTCTTCGAGCATTTCAAAAGAAATGGACAGGTATAAGAGTACAACATGGCACTGAGTATGTGTGTGCATGTCGAACACAGTTAATTGTTTTTGAAAGGCAATTTTGACTAATAGTGGTCACCGATGTAGGTTGGTTGGGGGATCTGAAGACGCGGTAAGTAGGGACACAGGATCGTTCATGCAAGGGTTGTTGATGAAGGTTTCGGATAATATTGTCAAGGCAAAGGTATCGTAAAAATCAAATATTACTATGTGTAAAAGTAAAGACGTAAGACAATGCAAATGCAAAAGAAACTAAAAGAAAAAAAGTTGAACAATGTGTGTGTGGAAATTGCAGAATGCGTGTGCGTTGTCCTTGGGTTTTGGAGAAGATTCAATAAATGCATCAGCAGTACTAGTGATGCCGATGGTGTCGTCGAAGATAACAGGGTTTAGAGGAAGTGGGTTTGAAAGGGCAAAGGTATTCTCCATGAGAAATTCTGGTGGTTGGAGTAAGATCCCCCCTTTGGATGAAGATGCTGTAAAGATGCTTGACCAGACCCCTCAAAGCCCTTGATTGGGATTACCAGCATTTTACCACACAGGCCTTTTTTTTTTTTTTTTTCCTTCTTTTTTTTTTTTTTTTGTCTCGATTTGATTTTGCTGCCAGTGCCCCAGCTGAGGAGCATCGGTTTTTTTTTTTTTTTTTTGGTTGTACTTCTGATCTAAGCCTAAGTGTCACATATAACAATTCTTGTGTATATTCTTTTGTTAACATTACACTACATTACGCAAATAGAAGGAGAAATTCCACATTTTATTTTATCTTACAAATGGAAATGGAAAAGTATCATATTAACCTAGCAGCAGCGTTGGATTTTGTCAGACAGTTCAGTTTTCCAGTGATACAGTTTGTGAAATGTGTATGCATTTTATATTATATCATTAAAGATAGAATGGGTGGTTCTTGCCTGCTTTATGTCATTATTAGAATATTTGCAGTGTTTACGGACATATTCAAACCCCCCACCGCACCGTAATTTCATTTGCACCCCTTTTTAAATTTCTTGTTCCCAAATTATATATATATATATATATATATATATATATATATATAAAAGAATGGCTCTCTTCCACTATTGGTTACGTTGAATCTTAGTAGCGTGTTTTTTCTTTTGCACTGTTACATCTTAAACCTATTGCATTATTATAATTTGGATGGTTAATTCTTAATGTAGGATTTTATGGCACTACTAATGACACAGGATTAAGTTGCAGGTTAATTTCCCTAAAAAATTAACACATTATTATTTTTTTTAATGATCAATTAGGATGTTTGGCTATACATTATAAAGTTCATGGTAAAATATTATAACATGGTTCTAATGTGATATATTGCTGTTGTAACTTTGAAATATATAATTTTTAATATTCTATAAACAATTTTCCTAAAATTATTTGTATTAACACAAGTTTTCATAAAAAATGTTTTTTTTTTTTTTAAATTTTTCACAAGTGCTAAAAAGCTAATAAAGTCCTAGAACAAAGAAATAAGTCAAATAGGTAATGATATAATTATCATCGAGGAAGGGTAGTGTAATTGTAGACCTAATAATAGAGTAAAATTTGAAAAACCCCAAAAAAAAAAAAAAGTAAATGTTTTGAGACCAATAATAATGATAATTACTAAAGTGTCACACAAATATTACTTGCGTATTATTAAGTGAGGGTTGGAATATATCTCAACTTTTTTTTTTTTTTTTTTTTTTTGGCCTTTTGGAATATGGCATAGATCTTAATTCGAATAATATTAGAAAAAAAAAAAAAGAAGGGAAAAGGAGTAGGGGTGAGGTGTAAGAAGAGAGAGAGAGAGAGAGAGAGAGAGAGAGAATAGCAGAGCCGTCGGATGAGAAGGGCGAAAAGAGGAATCCAGGCGTCCTTCTCCGCTGCGAGTGATCGAGTGGTTTGATCGCCTATTTTGATATGATTGAGTATTGAGAATTGAGAATTGAGATTTTAATTTAGTTATTCTCGTGTTTAGTTATTTAATATTGAATTTCCAGTTATACTAATAAATAAGAGAGAGAGAGAGAGAGAGAGAAGGGGGGGAAATGGAGATGGAGACGATGGAGACGATGGAGACGATGGAAAGGAAGGTGGAAGAAGCGGTGAAGGTGTTGAATCACTCGAGGGAATCGAGCAAGCGCGTGGCGGCGAACCAGTGGTTGGTTGAGTTCCAGCAGAGCCCCTCCTCCTGGGATGTCGCCACCTCCATTCTTTTGAAACACAATCACAATCACAATCACAATCACAATCACATTCAAAATCAAAATCATCATCTTCATCATCTTCATCATCATCTTCATAATAGCAGCAGCAATAACTGTAATTCTGAATCAGCAGCAGCAGCAGCAGCAGCAGCGGCAGAAGAGAATTACTACGAGGTGCAGTTCTTCGCAGCACACGTTCTGAAGCGCAAGATCCAGAACGAAGCGTCCTTGTGTTGCCTGGATTCCCAAGCCAGACAGGGTCTGCTCAACGCTCTTCTCGTAGCTGCCAACAGATTCTCAGCTTCTGGTCCTCCTCAGCTCTTGACCCAAATCTGCCTCGCCATCTCGTCCCTCATTCTCCAACCCCATTCCACCACTCCAACTCCTAACAATAATAATAATAATAATAATAATAATAATGATAATGATAATAATAATAATGATAACAATAACAACAACAACATCAACAGCCCTATCGACCAACTCTTTAACACTCTGCACAATCTCTTATTGCACCAGCACCAACAACATGTTAAGAATGCTCCCCTGGCAGTGCTGGAGTTGCTTACTCTTCTCCCTGAAGAACTCCTTGATCATCATCATCGTCATAATATTACTACTTCTACTCACTTTTCCCAGCACCTTCTCTCCCACACTCCTATGGTTCTTCAATTCCTTCTTGACCAATTGGACAATTCCTTCGACTCTAGAAAAATCCTACGTTGCTTACTCAGCTGGGTGGGTAATCTCTCTCTCTCTCTCTCTCTGTTTTCTTCCTTCTTTAACTCACTTCACTACTTTTGCAATTTTACATTTTTTGTTTTTAACATAATTTTCTGTATTATTTTTGATAGATATTAAATTGAGCAATTTGGAAACATGGTTTTTAGGTTAGAGCTGGTTGCTTCTCAGAAATTCCCCAGGCCTCATTGCCCTCCCATCCGCTTCTTTATTTTGTCTTCAATTCTTTGCAACTCTCCTCTTCTTTCGATTTGGCTGTTGAAGTTCTTGTCGAACTCGTCCCTCGCCATGAGGTCTGCCCTTTTTTTTTTTTTTTTTTTTTTATAATATAAATAACATGTTTTAAATTTATTTTTGTTTGGTTTGGTTTGGTTTGTAACCACTTGTCTTTCTTTGCTATTAATTAATTAAATCAAGTTTTTTTTTTTTTTTTTTTTAAATTACTGAATTTTGAGTTGGTGGTGTTTGGGTTTGCACAGGGACTACCTCAGGTGTTATTAAGTAGGATTCATTATCTGAAGGAGCTACTTCTGATCCCTGCTCTCACTACCAGGGATGAGAAAGTCATTGCTGGCCTCTCCTGCTTATTGTCTGAGATCGGCCAAGCTGTCTGTTTTCCCTTCTTTACCACTCCCCCGCTCTCTCTCTCTTTTAAATAAAAAAAAAAAAAAAAAAATCTCTTTTCTTTATTTAATATTTATGCCTAAATTGCATTATATATATATATATATATATATGTATATGTATATTGGGTGGATGCTACTTCAGTTAACAGGACATTATTCACTTATGTCACCAGGCACCCTCTTTAATTGTAGAAGCAAGTGCCGAAGCGCTTTCCCTGGCTGAGGCTCTTTTGAGGTGTTCTATAATTAATCTCATCCTTTATCCTACTTTTATTTTTATTTTTTATTTTTTTATTTTATTTTATTTTTTAAATTTGGAATATTTGTTGGCAGTTGTGTTGCATTTCCAAGTGAAGACTGGGAGATTGCGGACTCAACTCTGCAATTTTGGTACTTCTTCGTTTTTTTTCTCCTTCTTCTCATATCATATATAATTTCATTAGATATGATATGATACACGTCCACTGCTATTGGGTTTTCACATGTTTGCTCTGTTTGTTACGTTTTCAGATTTCAGGATACATGAGTCTTCCCACTTTTTTTTGGTTTTATTCTTTTTCTCTATGTTGCACGATCGTAGTATGCTCTCGTAAATTCAATGCATCTTATTTAACTACTTTTATGTTTCCACAAACTGGTCAATATTTATGAACTGCAACTGTGGCATGGTCAATTTTCATTTTTCAAAACTCTTTACTTGATTGCTACTTCTTTTCAAGTTCTTATACGTTCTGCCCTCAATAGGTCCTTTTGAATTCCATGGAATATTGATACTTCCTCATACGACCGATTGCTATTATTAAGCTCCTGGCATGACTTTTTTTTTTTTTTTTGTTGAAAGTTCTACCCTGTTTTTTAAGATTCAAATCGTGATTAGTCCTTCATAATTTGGATTTCCAGGTCTAGTCTTGCGAGCTATATTCTTGGCATTGATGCTGACACATCACCGAATAAGAAGCATGTCGAAGACATGTTTTTTCCATTGTTTTTAACTTTACTGGATGCACTCCTATTGCGTGCTCAGGTTCTTCATCAACTCATTTTTTCGTTTTCTATATTGAATTTGAAACGGCTTAATTATTGTGCCATGTCTTATGTAATTCAACCTTTAGGTTTTTCACCTTTGAAAAGGCTAGATCAGGTACCTCGGCATTTTTGCCTCAGTGGGCGTAAGCCGCAGCTTAAGCTAGAAAGACATAATAACGTCTAAAGCCATAAATCATGTCAGTTCATAAGTGGTCGCATTGTCCCAAAATTAAAAAAGATAGACACGTGTCAACCAGCAAGAAATTGAAGAGAGTGAAAATACTTTGTGAAGGAGTGAATTTACCAGTTTTATTATGGTCTGTCTAGCGTAGATTTTTTACTGTTGTGATTTATGATACTCAAGTGCCTTTGGAAATTGAATTTATTTTGTTTTATTTTTTTCATAATAAAAATGATGTTAACAGATGAAGTCTTGTGTTTGGCAGGTGGACGAAACTACTTTTGATGACGAGAGAGGAGTGGCAGAACTGCCTGATAGCCTTGTCCAATTTAGATCGAATCTTGTTGAACTTCTAGTGGATATTTGTCAGCTCTTGAGATCTTCTACATTCATGCAAAAGGTTCTTATACTACTTTGGAATATCTGTTTGCTACATGCACTTACACATGTTTTAAAGTTCACTTGTTTTTTGTAATCAAATGCTTTGATGTGCCTGTCTGTGTTGTATCCCTTGTGGGACTTGTTCACCAAGTATTGTCTCTTTGTCTATAAATGTTGTCACTTTTTGGTCTCTGCGTTGTGATGTTATTTTGTAGATTACTGCATTTGGTAGTGCCCTTTTAAAAGCAAAAAACTTGATTGTACAGATTCAAATCAATATTGAATCGCAATCTTAATAACTCATCTTAGAAATATAATCATGTCGTGCGCACACGTTTATATTTCTTTCTGCATCCACTTTTACTAGTTGGCTTTTTTACCCTTCGATTTTCTATTGCAAGCAATTCCATATCAAATTGTGGGTTTGATTCTGTAATTCCCTTTTGAGTTCCTGAATGGAAGTGTAAGTGTATGACTATATTTTAATTCTATTTAGAGCATACATCTTTCATCAGTTTTGGTGATAATTTTGACGATTTGGACAAATTTCCTTATCTTCCATCACATTTACTCGTTTTTATCAGTCTTCGACATATATTATGAAGTTATTGTTTTTCTGGTAAATACGTGATATTTCTTTCTAAAATGTGGTGAAAATCTACTGTAGCTTTTACTTGGTGGTTGGGCATCTGTGAATGCACCAATTCCGTGGAAGGAGGTTGAAGCCAAATTGTTTGCTCTTAATGTGGTGAGCACAACTTGCTATTTCTCAACTTAATTTCTGTATCAGTGTACTTTTTTTTGGCCTCCATTAGGACCTTTTTTTGTTCTTACCTCATTTGTCTTACAATAGGTGAATTGCTGACGCTGGGAGTCATTTAAATGATCGATTGCCATCTCTCTCTCTCTTTTTTCGGTCACTATATATTTCTTTCCCTAATCAGGCTCATTGTCTTTAAAATTTGGATCGTAATTCATTTTTTGAAGTTAAATATACAAGTCGTATCTTTGTGGTCTTTGCTAATAGCTGCTATATGGATCACTTGGCTTTGGTACTCCTTTGTAATTGCCATTAGAACGTTTGGTGCGATTAATATCATTTAGATTGGAGCTTATTTTGTATTGATGTTCTATGCTTTGATATACAAGGCTCCTATTCCAGGTTGCTGAGGCAGTTGTACAGGAAGGCCAAACTTTTGATTTCTCTGTGGTCATGGAATTGGTGAATCTGTTGGGCACCAGGCCCTCTGATGAGCTTAAGGGCTTTATGTGCATTGTATGTTAACCATTCGTCCTTTTCCTCTTATTTATCAAACAGTACTCTTCATCGGTTTCTATTAAACAAATCTTTTATCTGCTTCTTTTTTCAACATGTCTGAGATGTTTATTTCCTCTCTAGGTTTATAGATCTCTTGCTGACGTTGTTGGTTCCTATTCCAAGTACATATCTGCTTTTCATGTAAACACCAGGCCCTTACTGTGAGTACTCTCTTTTTTTCCTAATTGGTATTAGGAACTTCATATGGTTCTTTAATGCTTCTTCTTGTTTTTGTTTTTGTTTTGTTTTGTTTTTTTAAAAGCAAGGTTTTAAATTGCACAAGCAGGTATTAAGGTTCTATTTGTGAGACGAGGCATAAGCCTCAAAAATTTGGAAAACATACATGAAATTATGAAGTTTCTCAAATTCAAAATGTCCTTTAATTAAGAAGTTTCTCAAATTCAAAATGTCCTATAATTAAGAAGTTACTTTTTTTTTTACTAGAACATTAGTACAAGAATAAAAAGACTTCACCAGCCGTGGAAATAGAGGTAATTTCTGCAGATAATAGCAGGAAATAAAAAAAGTAAAACAAGAGAACAAGCATTAGTTTACCAGTTGGAAACAAGAAGAGAGTTCCTCAGCCAAAAATTAGTTAGCTTTACGTATCGAAAGGTACTAGATCGTAGTCCGAGTACCTGTCTCAATGTTGAGGGGTGTAAGCCTTAATTCTGTAAAGCATAGCCTCACGTTGAGGCGGGCCTCGAAAAGAGCAATTCGAAAACATGAAAAAAAGAGGCTGATAGCAGAGTATAACTTCATATTGACTTTAACAAATTTAGTCCTGGTGTATTGAACTTCATTTTTTATCAATATGATAGAAGTTCTGTAGATAGAATTTGTGAGTGATGGGTTTATTTTATTTTATTTTATTTTTTATTGACTATTGCTTTTTTTTTTTTTAATTTAATTTTTGTACTGATTTGCTGCTTCAGACTATTTATTGCTACAGGGTTGTCAGAACCTTTGTCCTTGAGCGCATGTGCATGCGCCCTACGCAAAGTTTGTGAAGAAGCTTCAGCTGTGATTTATGAACCTTGTAATTTGGATATTTTGATGTGGATAGGAGAGGTAAATCATATTTGTTATCATTATGGACGTTTAAATCAATTATTTATAACCTTATAGCAAAGTTTGCTGAATGGTTTCAACATGTAGTATATCTTGTATGCATGAACCTCTATCAAAGGCAACTCCTGCCTCTATTATAAAACATGTTTGTTGTTGGCCTCTGGAACCCAGTCTCGTGTTTTTTTTTTTTTTTTTTTTTTTTTTTTAACTATGTGTGATCTACTTTTCAGGGCCTGGAGAAAAGGCATTTTCCTATGGACGATGAGGAGGAAATTGTCAGTGCCATTAGTCTGGTCCTTGGTTCTATTACTAATAAAGATTTAAAGGGCAACATGTTGGCGCGGTTGCTATCTTCTAGCTTTGGATCTATTGAAAAACTTGTAAGCATTTTCTCCTCTGTTTTGCATGATAGTTTTTTTCTCTCTCTTTCGTTTTGGTTATCCTCATATTTCAGGTTTCGAGTTATTAAGTTTATGAGTTAAATTATATATATATATATATATAACTTTCAGTTGTGTGAAACATAATTTTCAAAAATCAAGGCTCAAATTTCTCCTAATTTTTTAGCTCGAGAACTAGAATTCTATCCAAGGATCATATGAGCAGTTAATTCTGCTTTCATCGTATAAATGAATCCAATCCTCTATTTAACGTATATGGAGTCTATGGTCTGCATAGGGGATAGATTCAGCCCGCGTCAGCAAACGGATGCCAAGTTCCAACCATGTTAATCTTTCTTGTTTCAATTTTGATAGTGTTTTAGCTGACTTCAATTCTATCCTGTTTCTAAAATCCATTTTAATTAATTTGAAATGCTGGTTCATATTTAATGAGAGAAGCTACCTACCTAGGGAGCATAAGCCAGAGCAAATTTTCACTACAGCTCTATACTGGAGGCTGATAGTGATGAAACTCTTCTAGGGTTTCAACCATCATACAATTTTGTGGAAGGCTTTTAGGAACCCATTAGGTAGAACTCACCCTTGCAAGCAAAATGATAAGAACCAGAATCAAAAGCACCAGATTATGCACACAAACACCAGAAAATAGTGACTTAATTAACGATAACAACCCTAGAACGATGAGGAACTTCAAGATTCTGCTGGATATCCCTGCTTGGATGATACCAAGACTTTCACATTACTACACTACAGAACCATTAACTTTTCTCTTCTCCCTGATTCTCTCACTCTCCCCTCTTTTATAGTCCAATCCCCTAACTAACTAACAAACCCATACTAACTAACTAACAAACAAGTCCTATCACAAAATGGGCTTGGAAGGGAGGGGGTGGGGGGCACCTAAGCGCTTACTATCTTATAATCGTTCCATGTCGGACTTTTGGTATCTAACAAAGGCATATGACATTTGAGATACAAGTATCTATAAGGTTTCATCTCTATTTTATGTGACTTCGAGCAAGATGGGCACCACACTTATGTCAATGGGGCTCTAATTGAAACCCTGAAGAGCACATGAAAGTTTAGATAAGCATGGAATTATCAAAAAAATAAAATAAAATAAACAAGTTAATAAAACCTTGTGAGCGTTGTATGTGAGGAATGGAGACCCAACATATATATGTATATATATATATTGAGTCATGGTTCAAAAGACGCCAATCACTCTGAAATTCAACTAAAAGCTCGATGCTCCTTCAGGTTGATGAAGTTAACAACCGCTGTTTGAAACAGAATCCAGCAATTTATACACCTATTCTCAATTCCGCTGCCAGAGGGTTGTACAGGTATGTCATTAAGACTTGGTGAGGATGGTTTGTTTGTGTGAGCCGCTTGGAATCTTTGGGAAAACATTGTTGGGATTAATAAAGCATAGGTATTTGGAGAATGAAAACTTTTAAACTACATGACTGTTGGTAAATTCATCCTTGTTCAAACAGATAAATACTGGACCCAGACATGAAAGAGTTGCAGGGAACTTTGATGTTAAAATCATTTGCTGTTTCTAATTCAGACTCTCTTTGAAATCTGTCTTTTTGGTAGAATTATGCGTTAATGGTTTCTCATCCAGTTAGCTTGAATTCTGGTTGTTTAAAATTAACTGGTGCAGAACGGGAACTGTATTCAGCCACCTTGCTACGTGTCTGCCCAGTGGGCCGGCTTCAGATGATCCTATAGTTTCCGTACTGAGAGTTTTTTGGCCCATGTTGGAGAAGCTTTTCAGATCTGGACACATGGAAAATGGTAACTTATCTGTAGCAGCTTGCCGTGCTCTTTCACAGGCAATTCAATCCTCAGGTATTGGGGATCTTTGTTGGTTTATTGATTTACGAATAAGCGCTTTGGTTAGATGTCTTGTAACCATTGTACATTCTTAAAATAAGTTCACTTGATTAATGCGCAGGCCAGCACTTTGTAACAATATTGCCTGAAGTACTAGACTGCCTATCGACAAACTACTTGTCATTCCAAAGTCATGAATGCTTTATCAGAGCAGGTAGGCTGTTGACATGTAACAAAAAGCAAGTGGTGGGATAATAGAACTGTTGGTTCATTGCATTCTTACTCTAACAGGCTTCTTCCTAATATGTTCTACACTCCCAAAGTTCGTTTATTGGTTTTGTTGGTACCTGGTTTATGTCATTGCCTTTCTGTTTGTTATTTGGTTGCTTATGTCTGCCTTTTGTTTTGGATACACATCAATATCATTCAGCTTCTGTTGTTGTTGAGGAATTTGGTCACCAAAAGGAGTATGGACCCTTTTTCATCACTACGTTTGAAAGATTTTCGCATGCAGCATCAGTAATGGCTCTCAATTCTTCATATATATGTGATCAAGAGCCTGATCTCGTAGAGGCATACACAAATTTTGCATCAATGTTTATACGCTGCTCTCATAAGGTCCTTCACACTTCTATCTAGTGTGTGTGTGTGTGTGTGTTTTTTTTTTTGTCTCTCTCTCTCTCTCCACCTTAAACAACTTTGAGGTTCTTATAAAGCAATTTCTATTATGAGGACTTCAGTAGATATCTCTATACATTTATGGGAAATAGTTAAACTTTAACTGACAAATTCTAGCTATTAATATCTCAGGAAGTATTGGCTGCATCTGGTTCTCTTCTTGAAATTTCTTTTCAAAAAGCAGCTATATGCTGCACAGCTATGCATCGTGGAGCGGCACTAGCAGCAATGTCGTACTTGTCTTGTAAGTCTGAGGCATATTGGTGTTTCTCTTTTCCTGTCAATTATTATATTTGCCTTTTTTTTTTTTTTTTGGATGGAAGAGAGTATTGGTAGCCACCATGGCTTGATTAAATTGTTTCTCCAATGTTTCCCTTTTCCTGTCAATAAATGTGGGCCTTTTTTTTTTCTCGTGGATGGAGTGGCTTGATTGAGTTGTTGTGCGGTTGTGGGCTATTGAAACAATCATACCTTGACGATTTAGCTTTCTTGATGTCAAGATTTGTTTTGATTAGTTATACACTCATCCTCCTTAGGTTTGTTGAACTTTCTTTTCCGTAGGTGCCTTTATTTTCTCTCCGTGTGTGTGTCAGCGGCTGATGTTGAAGCTCATTGTTGGTTATTGTGCTATCTAGGTTTTTTGGAGGTGGGTCTGGCCTCTCTGTTAGAATCTGTGACCTGCATCTCCGAAGGATCGTTTAGGGCCATGGTCGTTCAGGTTCTCTCTCATTGTGGTGAGGGACTTGTATCTAATGTGGTGTACGCTTTACTTGGTGTATCAGCAATGTCACGGGTAAATACAACATATCCTTGCATATCAATGTGTACAATTATACGACCCTTTGAAAAAAAAAAAAAAAAAAAAATCCTTTTAACTTTCCATCAGTTGATAGTGGTAAAATTCAGACTCTGCTATCTCATAAGTCACAAAGGAACTGCTTCCCCAATGCTATGAATAATATGCTTAGGACCCTATCTCTGCAGTTACCTACATTTTAATTAACATCTAAAAGACAAGGAAAACTTCTAATTCAAACTGATATAGCAATCGATGAATTGGTAAATGTTATTCCGGTACTTTTATAGGAAGTTGGTACTTGAGCGGGTAAAGAATGACAACGCACTTGCTACATTAGTTAGTATAAAACTTAACTTTGTACTTGACGCCATATACATGCATAATAAAATCAAAGGATTATCATCTCTCAAAAGGCACTTTTAATGCACAATCTAGAATAGAAAATGCAGCCAAGGTTTAATTATTTTTTTGCCTTTTCAAACTCTGAATCCATATTAGAACATTGCTTTTACATCCATATCGAAGTAGTGTTTGCAGCTATAAGTATATTTGTGGTTCCTCTTAATAGGTTCACAAATGTGCGACAATCTTGCAACAATTGGCAGCAATCTGCAGTTTAAGTGAGAGAACATCGTGGAAGGTTATTCTTTGTTGGGAATCATTGCAGGGATGGCTACACTCGGCGGTCGGTAACTTATATCCATTTCTTGCTTTCTTCAGTGCATCATGTTGTTCCTCGATTTTGTAACTAGTTTAGTGTTAGAGCAGGTGCACGCACTTCCAGTCGAATACTTGAAGCAAGGGGAAGCGGAAACCTTAGTGCCAGTCTGGTTGAAGGGCCTTGCTGGTGCGGCCTCGGATTATCTCGAGAGCAAGAGCTGCAATGGAGTGCAGAATGACTACGGGCATATGCAGGGAAAGGGGGGACGAATTCTGAAGAGAATAATTCGTGAATTTGCTGATAATCACCGCAATGTTCTGAATTTGACTTGATTGCAGCAGCAAATACAATTTGTGCAAAGCATAGATAGTTGATTCAGATGTGGGAGAATAACGAGCTAGAGTCCCATGGAGATGAATGATATGAAGGAGGAGACGGGCTCGCGTTTTGGGGCTCGTGTGACCTGACCTTATATATGATTGATTTGAGCGAGTTCAGCAATACACAAACCATAATGATACACGTTCATTCACATCAAAGTATCCTGTACAGAGAACACAGTGAGTAAGGATTTTCACCAGTTTTTAAAGTTTTGTGAGAAAGGGAGGGAGGCAAAAGGATTGTCAGTTTGGTGTTAAATAGGAAGCACCTCACGAGCTCAGGTTTTGTTTGTGCAGGAGCGGCTAAGAGATTATTATTATTGTTATTAATTGTTCTTGTTATTATTAACTTTTTGTTGCGGAGCGTATAAGCAGCATCCAAACAGCAATGCGCAAAGGAAAGAAAATCAAGCAGTCGTAATTTGTTTGATATAGGATATTGCATTTTGCATCAAAAATTTATTATTTACTTTTTGTTTCCAATCAACGTACACATTCGGTGTTGTTGTATCTATATTTATGGGGTGTTTGGTGTAGTAGTTTGAGTTGAGATTTTTAAGTTTGAATAGTAAATTTTTTTGAATTTTCAGAAAAGATAAAAAACTTTTTGGGAAAAAGACAAAAACTTTTTAGGAAAAAGACAAAAAAAAGTTTGAGTTGAATGGATTGAGTGGTTGAAACAAACAAACCCTTATATAAAATATACTGACTGACCTGTAATGTTTGCACAAAGCTCGCCCCATCTTCTTGGGCTTTGTATATTTTTTGTTCCACTCCTTTTGATAATATTAGTTGGACAAAATAAGTTAGGGCCGGTAATTCCGGACATAACACGGTGACACGACACGAGAACGACACTTAATAAATGGGTTTGGACCGTACGTTTAATAATTGGATCGACATATTTAACACGAAAATAAATGGGCAGGAAACGGGTTGGTCCGAACACGGCCCGCGAACATGATTTATCAGCTCTAAAATAAGTAAGCAAAGCAAAATTAAAGAAATATATATATATTTTTTTAAAATTATCACATGGTGTGTGTTGGATCCGAAATGTGATGGTTAGCGGAGAAGGGCGAAAGACACGGTTTGAAGTTCCATTCGTTCTATGTAGTAAGAGAGATAGATTAATAGCTTTCTTTCAATTAAAAAAAAAAAGAAAATCTTTTTAATTAATACAAGTTAAGATCTGCCCATGATTGTTCAGCCCGTAACTGGGTAGAAATATATATATATATATATTTATATATTACATTTTCGGAAAAATGGAGATGGATGTCAAAAGAAGTGGAGAATGAAAGTGGGTGACACAAACAAGTGTTTTTGTTCACTAAATCTATTATTCTATTCACTCAAAAAGAATCAAACAGGTCCATAATCCATTCCGCTATAAAATGGCTAAACCATCTTCCATAAATAATAGACTTGATTTAAGTGTGGGGTTCACACGTTGTTAAAGAGTATTTTTCTTTTAATGCGATTTGAGTGGTGTTCTATGCTCAATATCATAAATTTCTTTACCTTGGCTTTTGGTGGCTCTATAATTTAATTTGGACGAGAGTTCAAAAAAAATAAAATAAAATAAATAACAAACAAAATGGACAAGGTGAAAAAAAAAAAAAAAAAATATATATATATATATATATAACTGACATTAATTATAATATTAATTTTTAAATATTAATTTATATATTATATAATTTTTTTTAATTTATAAATTATTAAAATATTATTATATCAATTTATTAATTTCACTAATGAAAAGATTCAGGAAGTTAAGATTACAAAATTAATATTAAAATTGATTTCCAGCGCTACAAAGTTAATATTAGTGCTTGTGAACCTTAAATTGAAACCCTAAGAGGAAGAGGAAGAGGAAGAGGAGGAGAAGGAAAAAGGAAAAGGTAAAGGTGTACCCAAAACTCCGAGAAGAGTTAGAGAGAGAGAGAGTTGAAAAGGAGAGTTTGAAGGTGTTCGTTTGCTCTGCTGCGTTTGTTTTGGCCGTCGCTCGCTCGCTCGCTCGCTCGCTCAACAAGACTCTCTCCAGGTTTAATTTCCCCCCAACAATTTTTTTTTTTTTTTTTTTTTGTATGTTCTCCGATTAGTGATCGCTGTTCTTAATCTGATTAATTGTTGTATTCTCCTAGGTGATCTTCTAATCTTTATCTGTGTGTGTGTGTGTTTTTAAGGGTTTTAACTTTTAAGAAGCTCAATTTCTCTATTTCAACTTCCTTAGTAGATATAATTTTTTTTAAAACATGGATAATATTAATTTTCCTTAATCTTAATAAAACAAACAAACATGATACAATATGATAATGGATAAGTTCCCCAGATCCTAAGTCCTAACTCTTGTTTTCACTTTCGTTTGCGAATTTCTCATGTTTTGTTTATTTATAAATAATTTCTCGTTGACTCTCAGTTATATTCAACAAAGCTGCAATGGCTGATGGTCATGAATCCGATAAGAACATTGAGATTTGGAAGATCAAGAAATTGATAAAGGCTTTGGAATCTGCCCGTGGCAACGGTACCAGCATGATTTCCCTCATCATGCCTCCCCGCGATCAGATTTCTCGTGTCACTAAGATGTTGGGCGATGAATTCGGTACCGCTTCCAACATCAAGAGCCGGGTCAACCGCCAGTCCGTCTTGGGTGCCATTACTTCTGCTCAACAACGCCTCAAGCTTTATAACAAGGTCCCTCCTAACGGTCTCGTCCTCTACACTGGCACCATCGTCACCGAAGACGGCAAAGAAAAGAAGGTCACCATTGACTTTGAACCTTTCAAGCCTATCAATGCCTCTTTGTATCTCTGTGACAACAAGTTCCACACCGAAGCTCTCAATGAACTTTTGGAATCCGACGATAAGTTTGGCTTTATTGTCATGGATGGAAACGGTACCCTTTTCGGGACATTAAGTGGAAACACCCGTGAGGTTCTCCACAAATTCACTGTTGACCTCCCTAAGAAGCACGGAAGAGGAGGTCAGTCAGCGCTCCGTTTTGCCCGTCTTCGCATGGAAAAGCGCCACAACTACGTCAGAAAGACTGCGGAGCTTGCCACTCAATTTTTCATCAATCCTGCCACCAGTCAGCCTAATGTTGCCGGTCTTATACTTGCTGGTTCCGCAGATTTCAAGACCGAGCTAAGCCAGTCAGATATGTTCGATCCTCGTTTGCAGGCAAAGATATTGAATGTCGTCGACGTTTCTTATGGGGGGGAAAATGGTTTCAATCAGGCTATCGAGCTATCTGCAGAAATTCTGTCTAATGTGAAGTTCATACAAGAGAAACGCTTGATTGGAAAGTATTTTGAGGAGATTAGTCAGGACACTGGTAAATATGTCTTTGGTGTGGATGACACCCTCAAGGCCCTGGAAATGGGCGCTGTAGAAATCCTCATTGTGTGGGAGAATCTGGATATCAATAGGTATGTGTTGAAAAACAGTGCTACTGGTGAGATTATAATAAAGCATCTGAACAAGGACCAAGAAGCTGACCAGAGCAATTTCCGTGATGCGGCTACTTTGTCGGAGCTCGAAGTTCAGGAGAAGATGCCATTACTTGAGTGGTTTGCCAACGAGTACAAGCGGTTTGGTTGTACACTTGAATTTGTAACAAACAAATCTCAGGAGGGATCGCAATTTTGCAGAGGATTCGGTGGGATTGGAGGTATCCTTCGTTACCAGCTTGACATAAGATCATTTGATGAGCTATCAGATGATGGGGACGTGTACGAGGATTCTGATTAAGAGCCGGTGAATTGTTGCTTTGGCGGTGTAAGATCCTGTAGCAGGTTGCTTCTGCTATGGTGTCTAGGATCTCTGTGCTCCATAATCTTCCAATTTAGGTACTCATTGACCGCATTTGAAAATTTTTTTTTTCTTTTTTTGGGCCAGTGTGTCTCTCTCTACTACCTTTGTCCACGTTCAAAGCTATTTGGACCTTTCGCTTTGTAATGACTGATAAAGAACGGTGATTTCTGGAAGATTTTTATTTTTATGTTTTTTCTATAGAACATGGAGAGATAAGTTTATTTGGGAAAGTTGAAAGTACCTATCACGTGCTTATTGAAACATGATTTATTTGTTTGGTGGAGTAGTTTGAGTTAGGATTTTTAAGTTTTAATAGTAAATTTATTTGAATTTTTAGAAAAGATAAAAAATTTTTTGGACAAAAAAAAATTTGAGTTGGATGTTTTGAGTTGGGATGCCAAACAAGTTTGTCATTTTGCTTGTGTGCATTTAGCTCTTTCATGCCTGTTACTTTGGGCTTATTATTGTTAGTTTTTTTTTTTTTTTTTTTCTTTTTTTTTCGCATTGGAAAAACCAACTTCGACCTCACTACTTTTTCTTTTATATTAATGTTAGTATAGAATGGCAGTATAACTCTGCAAAGCGATTTGAGGTAAAGTGCGCTGAGAGTTGAAAAAGATTGCATCTTTACATAGCATGTGACAGATGGTTGTGCAAATGATTTTGTGAACAATGAGGGACTATGATGGTTGGTGCCAACCTATATGCGTATTTCGACACACAGGATGCCATACAAGTTTTTGTTAAAATTCTTGTCCTCGTACTCTTCTTGTAGAGGCAAAGGTTTGCATTGTTACCTATATAAAAATTATAGTAAAAACATAAATCAGGAGAAGGTTTCCATGGGGCACGGTTTTCACACAATTTGAATCGTTAGGTCAGATCTGAAGGTGTGGGCAAGGAGAGTTTTACATCAGCTCAAAATTATTTCTTCTGCACAAAAAAAAAAAAAAAAAAAAAAAAAAAAAAAAAAAAAAAAGAAAAAGAAAAAGAAAAAAGAAAAAAGAAACAAAAGAAACTCCCCTCCCTGTGGCGGCAATAGAGAACTGAGCCCCTCCCTCCCAACGGTGACGAAATCCCGCCTAGTTGCCTCCCTGACATCGACGTGAAATCGCCTCCTGAAATCGCCTCTTTCCCTGGTGATGCGGTCTCCTTTCATTCCCTCCATATGTTCTCCCTCCAAACAGTTTGTTCCTTGTCAACGCTGTTGCTGCTGCAGGCTCTCCTTCACCTCCACTGTTGACTAGTAGTGAGACTGCCTCCATCGACATGCACTGGTCTGGGTCTAAATACACTTCTCTGTGGGTCATGAAACCCACTAGCGGTGGGTCTCATGACCCCACTTTTCTGTCAACGAGATTGGCAAAGGCAAAGAGAAATGGTGCTAGCGTTTAATTGAAAAAAAAAAAAAAAAAAAAAAAAAAAACTGAGATCAGGTGCGTCATCACTGGTTTTTGATGTTGATTCAATTGTCGGCGATGAGACTGTGACGGATAAGCTGGTGAGAGGAATGGAAGGGAAAAAGAAAAAAAAAAAAAAAAAACTGAGTGAGAAGTCAGTGAGAGAGCACAAACACACATTCTAGAAGAGACCAAACTAGTGTTCACTCGTATAATTACCGTTGCAATATGCAGCGGATGATATAGCCTCAAATCATTTGCCGTCAAAACCATATGACGAGCTATTTGCCTCGCTCAAGTAAGTGAGCGATCTGGGCTGACCAGTTTTGGTCGATTCCTCACTGATTGGTTCTACTCACTTGCCTTGCCCTTGCCTGCGTGAAGGCTCTGCATTGGGGAGTTGTTCGTCATTTGGCCTCTGAGATTGCCTATGCTAGCGAGGTCACCATTTCAGCCTTAGATGCCTGAGTGGGTGAGGGAGGGAACAGGAAGGGAATGTTGCTTTTGTTTTTCAGTTTTGGTTTTTCGGTTCTCTGTGTGTGCGCGCGCGCGCGTGTGTGTGCGTGCGCGCACGTGTGTCTGTGTTGGGGTGGGTTTGGAGCGGGAATTTTCAGTCTAACACGTCTGTAAATCTCCCATATGATGTGAGAGCGTGTTGCATCTTGGACTTCTTGTTTGAATCCAATAATAGCCAAAATAGTTGAGCTATGCAAGCAAATTAAAACACAAAAAAAGAAAGAAAGAAAAAAAGAAAAAGAAAAAGAAAAAGAAACGCTTGGGTCATTTGGGTATTTGGGATTGAAGAAGGTTCAAATTGATATTTCAAACAGTCTTCTACAAGGAGGAATGTTTCCTACATTCAATTTATTCAAATCAACTGTTTGATATTATTCTTTCACGGCAAAAACGATGCGCAACCTCTTACATGTATAGAAAATTAGAAATGAATTTTATATAAATCAACTATTCGTCGTTTTCTTGCTAGCTAGCAACAAATGTATTCTCCATCTTTCCAGCAAAATAAACAACATTGTACTTGTTGATGTATCCTGCACAAAAGGTATTTAGAAATCTGTTAAAATGGACAATTCCAGAAAGGAGGAGACAACAAAAAAAAAAAAAAAAAAAAATGAGGACGATTAAAACACGGATTTTATGGCTAGGAGCTGCCATTTCCGGGGCTGTTTTTAAGTCGTTAAAATTTGATTACTTATCAGCAGTAATCCCTTGGAGCTACCAATCATTTCAGCACAACAATGGTCGATTACACCCAGCCAAGTTCGTTGTTTGCAGTTCTGGGAAACCAGAGCCTTTAATATAATACTGCATCTTCTTTTTTATTTTATTTATTTACTTTTTTCAAAGGACAAACTATGGATATTTGTAAACTATCAAACTAGTTTTCTTCTTTAGCTACTCAGAATGATTGCTGCATGACAACTCGAGAGTAGAGATAGTTTACCATCCATGCCACAAAAGTCTTCAGCTATCAGCAAGTGCAATAAGCTGATCTACTATACTTGGGTCAGCTAGTGTGCTAGTGTCTCCAAGCTCGTTTAACTGTCTCGAAGCAATTTTTCTCAAAATCCTTCTCATTATCTTTCCACTCCTTGTCTTTGGAAGTCCAGGTGCCCAGTGAATTCTGTCCGGCGCAGCAAATGCTCCTATCTGATAATATTATGTTAAAAACATTTTTCCAACTTTCAGACCACATCTTCACAAATTTATATGTCTGCTTATAAGAATCTACTTTACTTACGTAGATCTATGCTAAGAAAGTTTATCTATTTATTTAATTTGTAAAGCAACAGGGAAACTATATTACAGAAAAACTTATGCACAATCAAAACAAGGGTGTTATTTTTCCAGATCATCAAAAATTCAACCATGCCACTAGAGCACAAATACTGATCATCTAAAAATTATGACACCTTGGAACATAACTAACTGAAGTTACACTGACCAAGTTAAACTTTTAGAAAACTAAATCTAAAGAATGAATGAACAGTTCTATCTCTCTCTCTCTCTCTCTCTCTCCATATATATATGTTATTATATATAGATACATATATAAACAATGAGCCCTCTAGAGAACACCTTTACATTACGGTGCAAAACATTTCTGGAATAGTTCAGTCGTCGAGTTATTAGGTTGGAGGTGTACCTGCTCTCTAACAGTGAGTACGAGACTCTTCCGTAGTTCTTCACTGTAAGGAACACCTTCTACAAGGGTAACAAATGCGTATATAGCCTGCCCTTTAACCTACATCATGAAAAACACTTTAGTTGAGAAACCAGGGGCAGCCATCTTCTCTTTCAGTTTCAGTCTCCTCTCGCGTATTATGTATAAATATGTACTGTCCTTTCCCATGAAAAATAATGCATAGATACAGCCAAATCGCTTAAAGCAGCACGAATTTGTTTCTTAAGACATTCTGCTGACAAGTATATGTGTTCATTAGAAACGTCAATGACAGGGAATACTACACAGCAAATAACTTCCTTGCATATGTCCTCTCTTCTCTGCTCTTCTCTTCTCCTCTCTCTCTCTCACGAACATGCACACACACACATGAGAGTAGACATACCTCATGCTCAACACCAACGACAGCAGCTTCCGCACATTTGGGATGTGAAACCAAAGCAGATTCTACTTCAGCTGTACCAATACGATGCCCACTGCAAGCATGGCGAAAAGTATTAACCCCCACCACAAAAACCTATAATGGGTGTAGCTTTTTTCAATCATTAACAGTTAAATTGATAAAACATTTATAGAGAGAGAGAGATGAGGGGAAAAGGTGAGACAAGAAAATGGCGTAAGATTCCAGTCTAGAATACATAAATCTCCACAAGTATAGATTTCCCTCCATGTTCCTTTAAATAATAGGAAACAGATACCAAGATAAATTTGTTGAACATCAAATACCTGACATTGATAACATCATCAACTCGTCCGGTGAGCCAGTGGTATCCATCCTTGTCCCTGCAGCATAGGTTTTGAAGCTTAATCATGCATAGCAATCAATATAGAAGATTAGAAGATTCTTAATTAAAAAAGAAAAAAAGAAAAAAAAAGAGAAAGATATGATCATATGATAATGCATTGAATGTGCGGCTGCGTAGAAGAGTTCATGAGTGATGTAGGAAAAACAATAGTCAAACAGTTCCCTGTTCAAGATTTCCCATTTTAGATTTTCCTAACTTTTAGATTTTATTGTTTCCTATTTAATATTTTCTTGTAATTTGCCAAGTTTCCCACTTGATTTAGTTTCTTATTCCTAGCCTATATTTTTCTATCTAAACCCCAAGCTCTCCAGTTTGAGAGAAGTTACCAAGCTATCAATAATAATATCAAATTCCGTAAAATTCGAGTGTTCTTTGATTCTCTATTCCACAGCACCAATGTGACAGTTTCGTACTATGAATTACCTGCTGCAGCCATCACCGGTAAAGTAATAGCCTGGGAATGGCTTGAAGTAAGTGGTTTCATATCTTTCATGGTCACCATAAAGTGTACGGAATGCTCCAGGCCAAGAGTTTTTCACACACAGATAACCGCTACACTCCCCTTCAAGCTCAACACCTTTTTCGTCTACTATAACAGGCTGCATTCAAACACCAATAAGGCAATTAAGCTCTGAACTATGTATTTACAAGGGGAAAAAAACAGTCCGTAGATGATAAAATATGCAAACAGTACCTGAACTCCAAAGAAAGGAAAAGTGGCGGAACCAGGCTTCTGAGGCCAGGCACCTGGTAAAGGAGTTATCTGCAAGGAATACAAGTGAAGCATCATGTTTATTTTAAATGGCAGAGACAAGGAACTGTATGTTCAAATGAACATGTATTCAATGGAGACAACATCCAAAAAATCCCATGTCTAATGCTACTCTATGAGTTCCATTAGAATAGAACCAGAACAAAAATTACCATGAAGCCACCGGTTTCAGTTTGCCACCAAGTGTCAGAAATAGGACACCTTGAATCTCCAACTACATTGTAGAACCACCTGCAGCAATGCCACATGTGCATTAGTTAGAGAAGCTACTTGATATACCCCATACGAATATAAATTTAGGTTAAAACAAGTTCTCTTATCGAATCTGGCTACCTCCATGCACTTGGATTGATAGGCTCACCGACACTTCCAAGGATCCGTAAGGATTCTCTTGAGTAGTGAGTAACATACTGCATTATGAAAAATAGTTTATCAGTTTTCACCAAGTACAAGGGCACCTGGGAAATGGAGCCCCTTTTTCTCTCTCTTTATTGATCGATATATGTAATAGCTAAATTATCTATAAGGAGAATACCGAGTTTTGGAGAATACATGAATGCAAAATAAAAAAGAAAAATGATATTGTTTTTTACCAAGCAACTTCACATAGGTTGGAACAGGCACGGTTAAACTACAAATTTAATTTGATAACAAGAACATTTTCTGTCATTTTTTATCTACTGATATCCAGGTAAATTAGAGTTTATAAGACAAGATATAACTTGCCTCATCACCATCGCGCATGAGGGACCGCACCAATGTGGGAGCGGTGTAAAATATTGTGACCTTGTATTTGTCAACAATGTCCCAACAACGTCCCGAATCAGGATAATTTGGAGCCTGCATGTCGTACATTGATACATTGACATGAGATGACTATAAAATATGCAATGGACTCCCCAAATTTACCATCTGCGATTGATATGCTGATTTGATATGTTAAGCTGGTAGAGGAATTTTGCAAATGGCCCTATTTTTGCCTTAGTAGTTATTTTTACACGCCTCCAACACACACACAAAAACTACCTGCCCTACTGCTATAGGAAGCTAATTCTTTTGTGTATACATTCTGCGTCTCTAAGGACAAAAATTAAACCATAAATACATAAAAATCACTTCTCACGCGACCATCTACAGGTATTGAACTACAAACTCTCACATGTAATAGCTTACAAAAACGATTCCATAATTAGTACAACCCCAAGTCCAAAAGTTATAAGAAGCAATAAAATTTTGCAGAAAATTCTTAAAGGAGATCCACAATCAATGCCAAATTCCCTTCTAAAGAATGTTTTATCTTAAAGGAAAGAACTTTCTAATTAGCTTCCAAGCCAGATGTTTAGGAACACAAAGTTTATCATTAGCTCTCCAAACACCAAAAGTGTAATTATTGGATGCGTGTATTTGCATGCATAAATATGGCTCTTGGCTTACTGGTAGTTATCCTCTATCAAGTAGGAATGACTAGTCTACATTTCAAGTAAAATTTACCCCTTCATAAATGATGACACTGGCTCCATTGAGCAAGGGTCCGTAAGTGACGTAGCTGTGCCCGGTAATCCAACCACAGTCAGCCGTACACCTGGAAGAAAGAAAAATGGGGGGTTTGTTAAGCAGCAAAATGGTTCAATACTAACGTGAAGTTCCAAAGAAAAGATGGCTGACTATTCAAAGATACCAGTATATATCAGTAGGTTTATAATCAAATGCATATTTGAATGTTGTTGCAGTATACACCATATATCCTCCGGTTGTATGGAGAACACCCTTCAAAGGAAAAAAGGAAAAAGGAAAAAAGGAAAAAAAGTAAAAGGTAAATAAAATAAAAGAAATAAAAATTAAAACACGTCTACCTAGGGGAAAAGAAAGAAAATACTCTGTTTTACTGGGAAAGAAGCACATCCTTGAATCATGGATGTGATCTTGTGATGCATACGCATACGCCATACCTTTGGCTTGCCAGTACTGCCACTAGTGTAGAGCAGAAACAGTGGATCCTCAGCATCAACCCACTCCACCTCACAATGAGTTGGATATTTAGGGATTACATCCTGGAAGACACACACTCGTCGTTCATCAGTAACAGTAATAATGCCTAAAACAACTACATTAAGTTTTATGCACCACAAAATATTCCAGACTTATCTAACAACAATAGCCATGCAGTGACCTTTCTTATCAAAATTAAAAGAAAAAAAGAACTGCTAACCATATTATAAAGGCTCCTTTTTTTTTTTTTTTTTTTTTTTTTCCCTTTTAAAATATATACACGGTATGCAGAAAAACAGATATGAAAAATCTTTTTGACAATGAGAATTGTATTGGAAAGGATGGGGTTGCATTCGAACCAACCTGCCACCATATATCTCTTCCTTCTTGCCATTTTGTAGTTTCCCTCTTCATAGCTGTTTCATTTGCGTAGACTAGGCATGTATCTGTTTAAAAAGAGAGAGAGAGAGAGAGAGAGAAAGAGAGAATGGGAATTGTATTGGAAACTGGCATGTGAGGTTGCAATCATTCTAAGATAAGATGATTAAAAAGCATGAAAGTGGGAACCTATGGAGACGCCATTTTGGGCGGATTGCAGGAGGGCGCCATCAACGATGTCTTTGAGGTGGATGGTTTTCGAACCCCTCTTAACAGCATTGCAAGTGATGACAACTTTGGGTTTGCAGTCGATGATTCTCTGAGCAAGAGATTCTGCAGAAAATCCTGCAAAAACAACCTGGAGAAGAAGAAGAAGAAGAAGAATTAATAAAAGAGAAAATGTGGATTGGATGGTTGAAAAGGGAAAGGGAGAAGAGAGAAGGGAGTAAAATACGGAATGAACAGCGCCGATACGAGCACAGGCGAGCATGGTGATGGGAAGTTCCATAAGCATGGGCAAGTAAACAACAACGGCATCACCCTTTTTAACGCCAACATGTTTCAAATAGTTTGCAAGCTGAAGGGGACCAAACGAAAATGATAATTAAGATGATAAAAGAAAAGTAAGGAGATTGAGAAAAGCATAATATATATGTAAATATAAAATGTAAAATAAGAAAGGGATGTAATAGGGATATGGACCTGGCAAACTCTAGAGAGAAGCTGGTTGTAAGTCAAAGAAGTGGCACCAGCACCAGGGTCATTGGCTTCCCAGAAAAGTGCGATTTTGTCACCGTAACCGGATTCCACCATTCTATCGAGGCAATTGTACGAAATGTTGGTGGAGCCGCCCTTGAACCACTTCATAAGACACACACAGATCGTTCTATTTCTTCTTTCTTAAACCAACTAATATTATTTATGACTTTCTTTGTGATTCAAAGGAAAATAATTTATATTTAAAAACAAAACACAAAACAATCGTGAAACCTGGATGTGGACAGGGCCATTGCGGACGTCGAGATTCTCAGAGAAGACAGAGGAAGCGTTCCAAGGCTGTTTCCAGAAGAATTGGGAGGCGATGTCCGACCAGAATCCTGCGGGATCTTCGATGGACCTCTTGTACATCTCCAGGTACTGCTTTTTTATTAACACTTTTTAGATTTATTAGATCACTAACTAACTATCTGTCTTATGTGTTCTTTGTTTTTTTTTTTTAATTTAAACTGTAAGAAGAAGAAGAAGAAGAAGAAGAAGAAGAAGAAGAAGAACACAGATCAAAAAAGAAAAAAAAAAAAAAAGAAAAAAGGAGGGACGACTGAAGGAAAAACAGACCTTGTCAGGGGAAGGAATAAGAGCATTTTGGGAGAATTGGTGGGAAGGGACGACGAGCCTGAGGTGGTGGGGATCGAGGGCGTCGTCGGAAGAGAGGGGCTCTCCCAGAGACACGCCTTTGGCATGTGGGGGCGCCGCCACCGTCACCACGGCCTCCACGTGCCGAAGCTGCAGATTGCTCATTTTCCTCGTAAAAAACAACGAATAACTGCTCCCTGAGATAGTTGAGTTTGAGATGGAGATCGAGCCCGACCACAGTAACGGTAACTGTAAAGGTAATCTGGGATGTCTTGTGCTTTTTTGTGTGCGTCTTATGTTGTTGTTGTTGTTGTTGTTGGTAATGATGATGGCGTTAGTAATGGTACTACAGGGACGGGAAAACGGGAGGATGGCTGCTCCTGCTGATGGTTTTGCTTCCTGTCCACCCTGTCCTCCTCCTCCTCCTCCTCCTCGTGCTGATTGTCCCTCTCTCAATTTATAGTACGCCTGCCACTGAGGGCCCAATTTCAAGTTCATTGCCATTCTCTCTCTCTCTCTCTCCCCCCCCGTCAACGGTTTCTCTCTCTCCTCTCTTTTTTTTACAAATTATTTATATCTCTACCTTCAAAAACACAAATCAAATACCAAAACCAATAAAATACATGCCTGCCAAGTATCATTATTCTAATTTCTCTCTTTCTTTATATATGTATCTATATATATTCATTATCTTCAATGCAAAAATATACATATATATTAGTCCCCAATCAATTTTTAAATTATTTTGCTAATTCCAAACAGCTCAGGTTATTGATTTTTGCACGCTTTTTTTTTTTTTTTTTTTAAATATTAATCACAACCGGATGGCACATCGATCCGCGTATCATGTTTTGATATTTCTCTCCTGCACAGATTGTCATTCATACAATACACACGCTTTTATATTTATTTATTTATTTATGTTCTCAACTTGAACATAAAAGGAAAAAAAAGAAAAAGAAAAAAAAAAAAAAGGTAATTATTTCATGGGAGTGTGAGGTGAGAATGAGACGAGGGGGAGGCTGGAAAGTTGACTGAACCAAACGGTCATGAAACGCAAACTAAACCAAACACATCAATTTCCATCCCTCATCTCTTCGTCTGCGCCCCCTTCTTTTCTCTTTCCATGTTAGACTTTACTGAAATTATTTGACAAATTAAGTTACCAAATCATTTTTAGTCACGTAACCTAAGTGATGACACAACTTTTTTTTTTTCTTTGGCAAAATGAACATTTTTTTAATTTTTCTAGATTTAGTCGATCACTAATTGACTGACTATGAAATTTAACGATTTCAGTAATTGACAAATGATTAATCAGTTATTAATTATAAAATTTAGTGACCTATGTTATTGTCAAGCTGATTAACTAAACTATATTATGTGATCAATCATTAATTAATCATTTGAGTAAATTAATTAATCATTTAAAAAAATGATATTTTAATTTTTAACATAATTAATCACTGATTGATCAGAAAATTATTAATTTTGATTATAATTAATCAATAATTAATTATAATTAATTACTAATTAATTATAAAAATTAATAATATATATCATAATCAATCAATAATTTACTAATAATTAATAAGTGATATGTTCATCATTCTAAGGGAAAAAAAATCATTTAACTAATTATAAAAAACTCAAAACTTTTTAATTAATTTATAAAAAACTTATTAAAAAAATGTGAGTTTTGGATTTTGACTTTTCTCAAAGATTTGGGATCCCTTTTGCCAGGTTTGCCTTTTTTGTATATATATTTTTTCACTAAAATAATGTTTTCCTACGATTCTTGAGTGAGGACTACAAAAAGAGATACGAAATGAAAGACTAGTGTAGTGAGACAAACGTGGCCCATTTTTTTTATATATTTATTTTTTTAATTATTGCTTTTGATTTTTTTTCCCTTTTCTTTTCTGATTTTTTTTTTTTTTTGGGGATTATTAAAAGAATCCCCCCAATCTGTACAACATCATGATCACATATTAGCATCCCAATTACGGGATTATATTTGCAAATCAGGTGAGGTCAATGACTAATAGTTTTACTTACGCCCTTAATTAACTCTATCTCTTTCCTTGGCATTCTAATGTCTTCCACTGTTTGTATCCGGTTTAATGCCATCAACCCCAAAAAATGTTAAAACAAAAGGAGTCAAACTAGTAAGGCTGTTCTGAATGGTACACCATCTTTCTAACTCGTTTTGGACTCTATTCTCTCTTACCGCTACTAGGCTCATAATTAATGAGAGAACTGGCCTTCCAGTTCAATAAATGAGGACATATATTAAAATTGAATCATGTATAACAACTTTACTTTCAATACGCATCCAAAATTGCTTGATGGACTAATGAGCTTTTATAGATAAAAAGTGTATAGTTTTTAGTGAGGATTTATAGTAGATAATTAATTTAGAGTGTGGGCAAAAAGGAAAAATCACAAAAAAAAAAAAAAAAAAAAAAAAAAAAAAAGAGGACTAAATTTTAAAATAAGAAAAATTCTATGCCCCCCACTCCCCCGCTTGAAACAAACGTAGCTCCTCCAATGGGGTCATCCATTGCAACTGCTGATCCTCCCTTCTGCCATGTCTTTTGCCGCCGGTGTCGGTAAACAGATTA
Source organism: Ficus hispida (assembly GCA_025413025.1). Classification (NCBI taxonomy): domain Eukaryota; kingdom Viridiplantae; phylum Streptophyta; class Magnoliopsida; order Rosales; family Moraceae; genus Ficus; species Ficus hispida. The sequence goes on from CM046365.1 coordinate 32,060,498, forward strand.
CGTCCCCACTCCGCTTGTGTGCTCTGAATTCTGGCACGTCACCTCCATGAACAACGGGGACAACCAAGCAGCATTGGAAATTGGTCTTTGGGAACTCGTATTTACAAATCTCCTTCAGAGTTCGTGTCCTTAAATTGTAGGAAACCACCACCCCAGGTAGCTTCAAGTAGATTGTGCGAAACTTGTCAACGTAAGCCACTGGAGATGCAAAGGATGGCCCCGTGTGCCAAAAGCCAAGGCTATTCTGCACAAAGATACTTGGATTTCGAGAGACTAGAGTTTCATGCATCACCGTGTTATCATGCTTCCACCGGAGGTTATAGTGGTAGGAACAATAGTCTTCACTCTCTGCATCCTTGATGACTAACCATGTGTGAATCCCATCGAAATCAGAGTAGCAGTAGTGGACACGCCCTTCTGACTCCCACAAGCACTGCCCGTATGTTAGCAAATGTTCTGACCATTTGTCTAAACCCACATAGTTCGGTAGCTGGATGAGCTTGCACTCACCGTGGTGGACACAGTACACGAGCAAGTGGCCGCCCAACTCCCAGTGGATGGCTCCGTTTGAGTAGAGAGGGAACGTACTGAGCTTGGGAAGGTCAGGCGGGAGGGGAATTAAGGGACGCTCGTGTCTCCAAACACCCTTCTCCGACGAGTAAATCTCCACCTCCAAAAGATGGCTGCCGTTGTTATCAATGTTAAAAATGCGTACAACTTGGTAGTGTTGACCATCAACGGCGAGACCGGTTCTAATACTAGGTCTGCGGATCTGAGGTTGTGGAGGCGTGAAGGATTGCTTGGTGAAGAAGTTAAAGACATTGTAGTTGACAAGGGTAATATCGGTGACATCAGGGCATGAAAACAGAAGCCAGCCATTGCAAGAAGCACAGACGTGAGCGCTGGTTCTGCTAAAGAAACAGAAAGACGGATTCACAACAGCACCGCATTCTTGGTCATCTACCACGTCAAGGAGCACATATTCGGCAGAGCCATTGCCAAATAGATAGTGGCAAAGAAGCCCCGTCCTGCAATTTCCTACTGAAATGGTCTCCATAATATTATATTTTAACCACCAAATTCATCAACAACATTCAATTCCTCTAGCAATCTAACACATTTGGGACTCGCATACTCTACTGGGAAACTGGAAATATTACACTTTCCTACATCCAATTATCATAACATTAAAATTAAAAATAAAAATTCAGAGCAAACTCTTGAAGTTTGGAATATCTTCCATGATAGGTTTTTATTTTTATTTTTATTTTCTTTTATCGCTGAGAATTCAATTCTTCAGTGCTAACCGGTTAAGCACTTATAGGTAGAAAGAAACACAGAACCACCCTCCTCCTGCAGTGCAGGCAAATAGGACAAAAAGGGACACGCTAATTCGATATTCTCAACACACCAATGCAGATTAGATTATTGTATTATTGTACCGCACTCCTCGGTAACGCCACCTCATATATTTAGAATTTTCTACTTTTGCCGTCTTTCCTTGTTTGACATGTTCTCCTCTAACAAACAAACCTACAAATACAAAGAGTATATATTAGATATCTTCATGATATAATAGCACTCACACAAGTTCAAAACATAACAAGGAGAATCACTGTTTGCCGTTGTATAAAATCCAAAGAAACCATTAATGTAGATCATAAAAGATTATAATATAAATAATAAAGGTTATATGAAATTACTACTAAAAAGATGAAGGAAGAAGAATATAGTACTAGAACTAAGCCACTCATTTTAATTTGAATATCACCTCCCCCAGCTTTTAATTACTTTTTGGTTTTAATTAACTGGCAGGACCAAGATATACAAACATACTTGAAACATAAAGAGATTTCCACTGCTCTACTTTTATTGGCTCGCGCAACTATGCATATATAGTTTGCATGAAAACATGCACATAGTACAGACAGACACATATGAAATTTCAACTAAACCTGTTGGATATCATATCACCAAGACCGTCCTTTGCATACAGATGACTTTACTTGCAAGTTGCAAAGCCTTTTATAAATCGGCTTGAACATCTTCGTTTTTATTGGATAACAAATGCAGTGCCTATAGCAAAAATGATGGCCTTTTTCTGTTACAACAGATATTTGAGTTGTCTTACCTTTGTCTTGTCCAGCAGAAAATCAACCCCCATCCCATTTGAAGACCCTACGCCAACCAAGTCGATCAGAATTATAGCATTTTCGAGCTACTAAGCAATCCAAGTCATCTGTCCTCCGGAAATAAAACTCACCTACACTAGCCGTGCCATTGGTATTACTGCCCCATAATTGTTCATCATTTGCTTTCACTGGCATAGCCTTTACTAATCGGCCGACCTCATCAAACATCCCAGCACGGCTATACAGTTCAATAATGCAAGTATAATGTTCCCAAATCGGGGATATACCATAACCTTCAGTCATGTACTCAAAGTACTTGCGACCATCATGGAGGTTGTTTGTTTGCAAACAGGCGGATAAAACGCCTACAAATGTAATTGCATCGGGCTGCACATCCGTCCTCTCCATCTCTTCAAAGAGAGCCAGGGCTTCCTCTCCGAACCCGTGCACACCCAAGCTCGTGATCATTGAATTCCAAGTGGCTACGCTCCTGGTTTGCATTTTGTCAAAAACCCTCCTTGCATCCTCTAAACTACCACATTTGCTGTACATGTCAATTAGAGCCGTCCCAAAGAAAACGTCTAGATTAAATCCATTCTTAAGAGTGAAATCATGAACCCACCTTCCCAACTTCAAGCTCCCCAATTCTGTACAAGCTCTCAGCAAGCTCACGAGTGTGAACTCGTTTGGACTCACATTGTCAAGCTGCATTCTCCTGAAGAGCTCGAACGCCTCTTCCGGTTGTCGATTCTTAACATACCCATCAATCATGATCGTCCACGACACAACATTTTTAGCTGGCATATGTTCGAAGATTGCTCGGGCAGCATGTAAGTCGCCGCTAGCAAGCAACCCCCTAACCATGGTCGTCCAAGAAACCACATTGCGAACGTGCATTTTTTCAAACACCTTGCGTCCATTAGGCGCGTTTCCGCACTTGAAGTAGAAATCCATCAAAGTGTTCTGCACGAAGATATCTCCAGAGAAACCAGCTTTAATGGACTGACCATGGATGGCATGCCCTTGATGGAACGAAGAACAAGTCACACAAGCTTTGATGACAAAGGGAAAGGTGAACTTATCGGGAGGGAAACCGCGGGACATCATAAGGGTATAGAGGAGGAGGGCTTGGTGGGAGGAGGCGTTTAAGGTATAAGCCCTGATCATAAGATTCCAAGTAAAGGTGAGAGGAGAGGGAATCTGATGGAAAACAAGAGCGGCGTATTCCAAATGGTCATGGGAAGAGCAAAAGTTGATAATTTTACGGAGGAGGAGTTGATCATGGGAAAGACCGGCGCGAATAATCTTGGCGTGGATTTGCTTGAGTTGCCTAAAAGTGGTGCAGTTTTGGAGTAAGGTAAAGGCTTCCTGAGAAGCCAAGCTTGTTTTGGAGAGAAGATCGGGAGTGCAAGAAAAGGAATGAATTTGGGACATAGAAAACATTCGGAGAAGATTATATATATATATATATATATATATATATTTTTTTTTTTTTACAATGTAAAATAGGATGAGCAAATCGGTGTATCTCATACAGAATGAGAATCTATCTATATCTATATCTGTATCTATATCTATGTATCTAATAAGTAACGAGTATGTGTGCGTGCAAGTAAATTCCAAAGAAAAAAAAGAGCAGAATCAACAATCTTGTTTTCCTTAACATGAACATATGGCAGAAACAATCTTGTAATATTTGGAAAAACAAAGTAACTGTCAAAGTTCATAAAATGTTTACCTTAGACCTCGGAGCAAAAGACTCAGAGGAGGGGAACCTCTCATCTACCCACTACTACGCTCTTCTTCTATCCGTGTATATATATATATACATAAATATATATATATATATGTACATCGATTTTCACAAGAAGTTAATACTCGTAATTTAATGGAAGTAATTGGTAATTTAGTTAAGCTTAGAACTAAAATGGTCGCAACTTTTTTTTTTTTTTTTTTTTTTTAGTTAATAACTTAAATGGTCGCACTTGCTCCTTTTCTTTCGTGGAGAGGAAAGTCAAAAAAAAAAAAAAAAGAAAACGAAAAAACATAGAATAAGTGGTCGTCATTGCCCGTCCTAAATGCCAAAACATAGAATAGGCAAGGTTTGTTTGTTTGTTTTGTTTTTTTGTTTGTTTTTTTTTTTCATATATATATATATATAAGATTTTGGGAAGCGGTAAGGTTAGTGAAGCGTTAAAAGAGGATAACCCTAGTTAATTGGGGTGAGAGAGAGAGAGAGGAGAGAGAGAGAGGAGAGAGAGAGCAGCAAAAGGAGGACAAAGAAGAAGTGGTTAGTAGGGGAGGATTTCGGTTGAGAGTGGAGACACCAAGAGAGGCAATTTGGAATTTGTAGAAAGAAAGAATTAGTGGAATTGCGGTGGAAAGGAAAGGAAGAAGAAAACCCAAAATCAAAAGAAAGAAATCTGAATAGGAAAATACTAAGAAAAACAAAGAAAGAAATAAAGAAATAAAGAAAGAAAGAAAAAAAAAAAAATGGGGGCGGGGAGCGCGAGCGAGCAGCAGGCGAAGCAGCAGCAGCAGCAGCAGGAAGGGTCGGACGAGCAGCAGAAGAGGTCGGAGATATACACGTACGAGGCGCCGTGGCACATCTACGCCATGAACTGGAGCGTCCGGCGAGACAAGAAGTATCGATTAGCCATAGCCAGCCTGCTGGAGCAGCCGCCGAACCGGCTGGAGATCGTTCAGTTGGACGACTCGACGGGAGAGATCCGATCCGACCCAGCACTCTCCTTCGAGCACCCTTACCCTCCCACCAAGACCATCTTCATCCCCGACAAGGAATGCCAGAAGCCCGACCTCCTCGCCACTTCCAGCGACTTCCTCCGCCTCTGGCGCATTTCCGATGACTCCGAATCCGACGATCCTCTTCTTCATCCTTCTTCTGACAAAACAAATTCCGCCGCCGCCGCAGCCTCCACTTGCAGAGTCCGCCTCCTCTCCCTCCTCAACGGCAACAAGAACAGCGAGTTCTGCGGCCCCCTCACCTCCTTCGACTGGAACGAGGCCGAGCCCCGCCGCATCGGCACCTCCAGTATCGACACCACCTGCACCATCTGGGACATCGAGCGCGAGGCCGTCGACACCCAGCTCATTGCCCACGACAAGGAGGTCTACGACATTGCCTGGGGCGGCCTCGGCGTCTTCGCCTCCGTCTCCGCCGACGGCTCCGTCCGCGTCTTCGACCTCCGCGACAAGGAACACTCCACCATCATCTACGAGAGCTCCGAGCCCGACACCCCACTCGTTCGTCTCGGCTGGAACAAGCAGGACCCCCGCTACATGGCCACCATCATCATGGACACCGCCAAGGTCGTCGTCCTCGACATCCGCTTCCCCACCCTCCCCGTCGTCGAGCTCCAGCGCCACCAGGCCTCCGTCAACGCCATCGCCTGGGCCCCCCACAGCTCCTGCCACATCTGCACCGCGGGCGACGACTCTCAGGCCCTCATCTGGGACCTCTCCTCCATGGGCCAGCCCGTCGACGGCGGCCTGGATCCCATCCTCGCCTACACCGCCGGCGCCGAGATCGAGCAGCTCCAGTGGTCCTCCTCCCAGCCCGACTGGGTCGCCATTGCCTTCTCCTCCAAGCTCCAGATTCTCAGGGTATGACTTAAAAAAGAAATTCTCTCTCTTTAGTTTACAAAAGTAGGATCAGAACAACACAAATTGGAAGATTGCAATCCGAGTGGTTGTGCTTATTGTAGTTGCAGTGGCAATGGTACTGCCTAGTACTAATACTTTCTTTTTCATAAATTAATTTGATGGATGTCTTGATGAACAACAGTCACTTTTACCAATTTCACTATCATCTTCCTTGTTCTTCTGTCTTGCAATGTCATCATCAACCGCTGCATATTTGCTTCATACAATAATTTCACTGTCAGCGATTCCTTAACTCTTGTCGATCGATTTAGTTTTGCCATAATAATAATAATAATAATAATAGTTATATGCAATAATTTGGTGGATTTAAGTGATAATGGTCGGGGAATTGATATCTTCTCTTCTTCTTTCTTGGTTTTGATCAACCAGCGAGGCAAGGACAAAAAGTTCTAAATTATGGATACTGACTGATCATGTTAAATCTACAACATTAATTTCAATTTTGTGTTTGCTTCTATATATTCTATTGAAAACCAAGAAAGAACCTACATATATATATATATATATATATATATATTAGTACCAACAGATACATTTGTAGCTTGGGAGGCAAGATGCAATGACAAGTGCTAAATCTTCAAAAATGATGGCTTGGAATGTCCCTCGTGGAAAACAAGAGCAAAACAAACACCTTAATATGACAAGTGCAATCCTTCACATGACATGGCATCCCATGGTATTCTCGTCATTGAAATAGTCTCCAACTTGTGTTGCTGGTGGTGCTTGGGTCTGGGATGATAAAGGCAACACCAGCCTTTCATACGCGTAGTTTTGCAGCATCTCATTACATGTGGGTGTGGGCGTGACTAGTACTGGAGCTGCTACATATGAAGAAGGTATGGCATGGTATGGATGGGGTATGGCCATGACGGTGTTGTAAGGGTCAACAATGTAACACTGTTGGGTGCAATTCCCGACTTGGTCGACTGTTCCAACAGGCGGCGTTTTTTTATGAACGGAGCGATTCATGGTGGAAGTACTAGTGGGAACAAGATTTATCTGGTCAGTCTCACTTCCATTCTTTGTAATTGAACCCTGGTCCTTAGCTAGGTTTGAAGCTTTAGTGCTTGTTTCCTTGCTGAAACCGTTTGCCATCTCCTTTGTAGAAGTACTTTCATCAGTCGCTTTGCATGAATATTCTGGGTACTTGGCTTTCTCATTCCCATTTTCAGGATTTCCTTTCTGGTCTGCCTTCGGAGTTTCTTCTCTCTCTCCAAGTCCGGCACTTTCATTTCCAAATTGGCTCCAAACTTGTGCTTGTTTTCCAGCCTTGGAGAGCTTCTTTATCAAAATTTCAGGATCCACATTCCCCACGACTGTTACTTTTGGCTGCAGAGGATCGATTTCGGTGCTATATACACCTGACAGTTTTTAAAATTTTTTTTCAAAAAAAAAAAAAAAAAAATCATAAGTAGAACTAGCAGCAGAAATTGGCATTGAAGGGAAAGAAATAGAATAATATGGTTTGTGAATGAAATTTGGAAAGGACTGTGTACATATGTGTTGTTCGTTGTTACCATCAATATTCCGAAGAACCTTCTTAATTTTCCTTTTGCAGCCATCACAGCAGTTGACGAAAACCTTCAATTCAACCTTCTGGAATAGAGCGAAAAGTAGCTTTGGGGTTTAGAGGAAAGAATTCTCAAAGATCAAACGTGAAAAAAGGAAAGGTAAATAGTAATGGGGAAAAAAACCAAAGAGGACTATATATAGAGATATATATATATATATATATATTTATATAAAGCTTCCAGACCACCTTCAAATCTGCTTCCTTTGCCATGTTTGTGACTGAGTTTTGACTGCGCTTTCGTCAATTCATATCACGTAATGTGTGAACTGTGAACTGTGAACACTGTGAACAAAGAAAAAGTGAGAGGGAGGAGAGAGATGGAGGTCTATGTTGCAATTGGTGGTGGCATGTTTAGGCTTTAATTTATATGCATTTAAAAGGTTAGCGTGGTCGCTTTGAACTAATGGTGAGTGGAACTTTGTTTAGTTGGCCTCCTTGTTTATTTATTTAATATTATTTTTATACATCCGACTCAAAAAGCCAAAAGCAAAAAGCAAAAAGCAAAAGCATTTGGGGACAGCTTTCTCTGCAAGCAAATGCAGGCAAACTTCTCTTTGTCTCAATTACATGGTTAAAAAAGGAAAAAAAGAAATATATATATATAAATATATATATCGGATACTCTTTGCCCTTTTTTGTCCTATGCTTTTTATAGAATATAAGATCTCTCCTTTAGGGTTTGGTTTATTACGTTATTTGTGTTACCCTTGTATAATTAATGACACATGTTACAAAAGTAACTGATTTCACTGCTCTGGTTAATCGGACCAAGTTTATATATAATATATATTATAAAGAAAAAAGAAAAAAAAAAAAAAAAAAAGGAAGTTGAGTGGTGAGAAAGCTACAGGGATATCAGTTTGAAAAACAGGAGCAGTTGAAGCTGAAGATTGAGGTTGCCAAAAAGCATTGGAGAGAGATTTGTTCCTGTCCTTGTACTTTGTAGTTGCGTAGATGGTTGCTATTGATAATTTGGGAGATTGTTTGAATCTTTAATATTTTAATTAATGTGTTATGGTTGATTAGCAAACAATTAATATATGAGAGCAGAGCAACGCAAGGCAAGGATTGCGTTATAAAGGAGCAGGAAGGAAAGGCAAGGATTGCGTTGTAAAGGAACAGGAGGAAAGGGAATAACTGTAACATAACAAAACTAAACTAGTTCAAGACTAGTGCTTTTGCTTTATTTTAGATTAAGTAGCAGTTTAGTTTCAGAATGTAGAATGTCGACCAAACAAAGCAGAACTAGTTCAAGATCATTCAGACACGGTCTCCCTTCCTTCCCTTTGTTCCCGTTGCTTTTACACTTTCTTTTTTTTATTATTATTATTTATTACAGGACAGGACAGGACATGACAGGAGAGGAGAGGAGAGGAGAGGAGAGGAGAGATTCCAAATAATTTTTATTTTATTTTGTTTGAGTGGTAATGGGAATGTGAGCCGTACACGTGGACCGTTGTTTGCAATACACAAATTCATATTCAAAGTGTAAGTGTAAGTGCAAGAGTAACAAAAGAGACTTGAGAATAGATGCAGTCAGTTTAAGACCAATTGTTCGATAACAGTTATTGATTACATATAAATCCCCTTATTTCTGCTCTTCGCTAATGCTTTGAGGACTGATTCCATTTCCAGTCAAAAATTGCCCCACCCCCCACCCCCCACCCCCCACAAACCACAACAATATATATATATATATATATTTTTTTTTTTTTTTTTTGCCATTTCAACTCTCTCCCTCTCTTTTAATTTTGTTATTATTATTATTTTTGTTTTGATTCGTTTCGGTACTTTAGAATATTCTAGCGCTGTATGTACGAATGGTTGGTCTATATATTTGGCAGCGATGCTTATCAGTATTTTGAATATTTTTGTAGCCACACGGATTTTTTTTTTTGGTTGAAAATCGTAGCAGATTAAAGGAATTGGAAGGCCACCATATCACGTGACAAAAGGCTCGTAAACAAAGAATCCTAGCTGATGCCTAAGACCCTCGAGGCCTAGATGGCAAGAATGTAAAATTATGCCCCGTTTGGATGTACTATTATAATAATCATTAATGCACTCAAAATACAATAGTTTTTGGTTGGCCATCTGTTCAACTTAAATTTTTTGAATGTTTCATTAATTCATAACAATTTAACTAAAATCTGAATTAAAATTCACTTTTTAAAAAATCATTTCATACACTTTACACTATTAAAAAATGATGTAAAGGTAAATTGGACATTGTGACTCAGAATAAATCCATTTACCTTCTGTGTATTTATTTTGTGTTTTTTCTGATTATGCAAAATTAATTACTAATATTACAACAACAAAAAATAATTGCTAATATCAAATTAATCCAAAATTAACTTTGTAAAAAATATATTAATGTCCATAGTTGGGTATGACCTTCAATTTTCTTTTAGAGAATAATAATACTAAATAGAGTTGTAACACAATTTTTATTTTTTATTTTTTTTTTTGGGTTTTAACGGAAGTAAATTAACGGTTGAGTATGAATATCAACAAGACAAAGGAGAGATGGATGGGTAGAAAGAGTAGCATTGTAAAAAGCCAAACACATACAAAGAGAGAGGAAGGGGGCTATTGTACATCACTTGTAACATAAGTTGTATTATATTGTATCAGTTAGTTGATCTAAATATAATGTTTTTTAATTATATTTATTTTTTATATCAATATTTAACTAGAGACACGTGATAAGATTTTAAACAAAATATTACGTGTAAATCAATTATTAATTATTAGAAATTTATAGAAAAAAAAATACAAAGTGCATGAGGTGTTTATATATATATATATATATATATAGATATAAAAATATTAAAATAGAAAGAGCAGTAAGGAGTGGAGAAGGAAGGGGATAGAAGTGACCAAAAGACAAAGTGGCAACGACAGCCATACAATAAACGAGAGGCTATCCATAATCTCATCCTCTCTTGCTTTCATTTCAGTCACTGATCCCTCTTCTTCTTCTTCTTTCTCTCATTATTATTATTATTATTTTTCTTTGGCTACCAAAAAATAATATTAATTTTGTTCTAATATATCAAAAACAAAGCAAAGGCTACTAAATTTTTCAGAGTCAGTCAGTCAGTCAGTCAGTCTGTCCATCTTTGCAAATAGCACTCTTTAACATAAAAAACTCTCAAAGAAAACAGTGAATAAGGTGCAAGCAGCTGCTGGTAGCCACCCATGGCTTCAGCTATTCTATCGGTGGCCAAACCATCTCTTCAGGTCTTCTTCTTCTCTTTTAATTTTTTACTAAATTTCATTTTTGCTGCTGCTCTCTTCCTCATCTCTTCTCTTCTCTTCTCTTCTTGTTCTAACAATTCAACTATCAGATACCTTCATTCCTTAGTTTTTTTTTCCTCCTCTTCTCTTCTATTTGTATGTAACCAGCTAGTTTTTTTGTACCTCTCTCTATTAACATATTACATATTTATACATTTATGTATATTTGTTACAGGCAAACGGGAAGGGGTTTTCCGATTTCGCAGGACTCCGAAGCTCATCTGCTTCCCTTCCATTCGCCAGGAAGACTTCCTCCGGCGACTTTCTCTCTGTCATTGCCTTCCAGACTTCTGCGGTCAGTACACTTTCACTCCTTCTCTCACTCCACATTCTCTATTTCTTTTTCTTTTTAGTCAAACTCCATATATACATATAACCCCGTTCTGTCCTGTCCTACAAAGTATAATGCATGTGATGAATTGCAGCCCTTAATTTGTAGTTTTTTTTTTTTAATTTTTAATTTTTTTTTAAATTTTTTGAATTCTTGCTGCCAATATGTCTGGCTGTGTACATATTTTTGATGTTTTTAACAATGACTGTCCATGAAGGTGGGAAGTAGCGGGGGCTACAGGAAGGGGGTAGTGGAAGCAAAGCTTAAGGTGGCCATAAATGGATTCGGAAGAATCGGACGCAACTTCTTGAGGTGCTGGCACGGCCGCAAGGACTCCCCTCTTGATGTTGTCGCCATCAACGACACAGGAGGCGTCAAGCAAGCCTCCCACCTCCTCAAGTACGACTCCACCCTCGGCATCTTCGACGCTGACGTCAAGCCTGTTGGCACTGACGGCATCTCCGTCGATGGAAAGGTCATCCAGGTTGTCTCCAACAGGGACCCCGTCAATCTTCCATGGAAGTAAGTAGTCATACGTTCAATTGTTCTCCTACATAATTCCAACAATATATGTACACACACATATATATATATATATATATATATATATGTTTGCATCATGCATCGAAACAAACTACCATGTATGTACATAGCAATGCAACACTCGCTCATTTTACCTTTTGTCACTACGATAAGATATGGTGATAAATGGCAATATTCTACTTAACTGACATAGTACAATTGCAGGGACTTGGGAATCGACCTGGTAATTGAAGGCACTGGAGTGTTCGTGGACAGGGACGGTGCAGGTAAGCACATTCAAGCAGGAGCCAAGAAGGTGTTGATCACTGCCCCAGGGAAGGGCGACATCCCAACATACGTGGTGGGAGTGAACGCCAACACTTACAACCCCGATGAGCCTATCATCAGCAATGCCTCTTGCACCACCAACTGCCTTGCGCCCTTTGTCAAGGTGCTCGATCAGAAGTTCGGTATCATAAAGGGCACCATGACTACCACTCACTCATACACCGGCGACCAGAGGTTGCTTGACGCCAGCCACCGTGACCTCCGCCGTGCCCGTGCTGCTGCTCTCAACATTGTCCCAACTTCAACCGGTGCAGCCAAGGCTGTGGCCCTTGTCCTCCCCACTCTCAAGGGCAAACTCAATGGAATTGCCTTGCGTGTCCCCACCCCCAATGTCTCCGTTGTCGACCTTGTCGTCCAGGTCTCCAAAAAGACCTTTGCCGAGGAAGTCAATGCAGCTTTCAGAGAGAGCGCCAATAAGGAGCTCGACGGTATTCTCTCCGTCTGCGACGAGCCTCTCGTTTCTGTAGATTTTAGATGCACTGATGTCTCTTCTACCGTCGATGCTTCTTTGACAATGGTTATGGGAGATGACATGGTCAAGGTCATTGCCTGGTATGACAACGAGTGGGGTTACTCTCAGAGGGTCGTCGACTTGGCTGATATTGTCGCCAACAACTGGAAGTGATCATCACCCTCATTCCCAATTCCCTGACGACTGCGTTTTTAATTAATTTTTTTTTTTTTCTCTTTTTTTCTATGCCTACCTATATATATATATATATTTTTTCCTTCCTCTGTTAAAGAATTTGTAATGAGAACCTTGAAAACCCAATTTCGCTCTTTTGTCATTAAGCAATAACAATTTTATGTTGATGAAGTTCGAACACTCTTTCTCAAGAAGCAAATAATTCCACTTAACCAAGAATATGGATATATATATATATATATATATATATATGTATATATATATATATGTATATATAATATCTCAATCCATGCTTACAAAGAATAAACAATCAAATCATAGTAAAGGTTCTGCATATGTGACGATGCCTAACATTTACAGTGGTATAGACCAAAAATGAAATCTCTATGTAATTATATGTTTCGTAAACTATATCAAGAAATAAGAATCTTCCATCGAATCAGAAAGGAGGAAGGAGAACACATGCATGGAACAACATATGCACAACGCTGCAATTCTTGGAGCAACCCCAGTGAGTGATCTCGACAGTTTGCTTAAACTAGAACAGCCAATGTTTTCTCCTCGGCTTCTGCTGAACTGGAGCATCTGTAAAGGAGCAACTTAGTACATGTTTGTAATGTTGTCTTCTCTTTGACATCAGGTGTAAAGAAAAAAGAAAAAAAAAAAAGGTGTATGAAACTCTAATTGATGATAGAAACAAATTTCAAACCCCAAAACAAACCTTGAATTTCATATAATGAATTGTAATGAACCTCAGACCAGAAACTCAACCACAATTCTGCATGATTTAAAAGAACGGGATCAAAATGAATGATTTTGATGAAACCAAAACAATAGGTCAGCCTTTTGTTTTGTCCAGTATAAAAACAGAGAAACCGGATATTCTTTGTACCAGTAATTTTGTAAATTTATTGATTTATGTCGCTAGCTTTCACACCACTAGTTTGGTCATCAGTCTATCTTATTTCATTCCTCTATCCATATAGATTTTTGTCCTATTTGGTTATTAGAACTCTCTCTCTCTCTCATGGAGGAGCAACTAGCAAGGATTTGTTCAACTTACCACGTTTAGGTGCATGATATTGTGGCATAATTTCAATAAAACAAGTATCTCTGAATGATGTCAAGAGGCATATCTTTGCTTCAAACTGCATTTGAACAAATATAATCATGACACACTAGATACAAATATTCTGCATGTGGATGTAATGAAATATAAAATAAAGCAAGACTGTAAGCCAGAGGCAGAGGCAGTTGAAAGAGTTTCCTTGAATCATCTGTTATTTTTAAAAGTGTACCAAATCAACTGAAAATGCAGAAGAAAAACATAAGAAATAAACTTAAAAAAAAAAAAAAAAAAAAAAAAAAAAAAAACAGTGATCTAGCAAAATGAAGCAAACCTTATCAGCTGCAGCTTGTAAAGTAACATGGTCCCCCCATTCGCCAAGTCTGCATGATGAGGTGAGGTAAATTAGATGGAGGCAAAACTAAACTCCTCTACCAGCAACCAAAAACATTTAAGAATATCACAAATGACATACTTTGCCATTTTCTTGTAGTATCGTTTGTACTTCATCGGGACATAGCATTCGTACAAGGAGCGGAAGTCTTTGAGCTGGAATGAGGATAAAAATAAAATAAAATAAAATAAATGATACTACGACATTAGCAACTGCACAAAATAGCCATTAGCTCTCATTCAGCCTGCTTATAACAACAAGGATTTGGAACCAATAACATCTTATCATTTAATCTTATGATTGCCAAAGCTTGCGACTGAAAATTCGATCGAGTTAAAAAACATGGTGGTTTTGGTGGCGGACGTGGTACTGCATAAAAAAACTACAGACAAGTCTGGTAGTGGGGGGGCCGGTGGGGGTCTAAAATGCTTGTGATTTGTAGAATCAATCAAATGCTTCCAACAAAGGTTCAAGTGTTAAAAGAGTGGGACAGAAGGTATGGGGAGAGAGTAGTATACTTGTTTAACAATTTCTTTGCGCACATGTTTGTGATATTCAGGGGAGCGGTACATCTGGTCTGAAAGTGCACGAAACTGCAAAAAAGAAAAAAAAAGAATTGAATACCAATCGCATGAGAACAGCAAGCAAAATTAAGTGATAATGAAGCAGTTAAGAGAGGGGATGGTTAAAAGGTAAGAATGAAACCTGGCAATTTCCATCGCCGGAGACCTTAACTTCAAGTAAACGATAGACATTTAACCGCTGGAGAAGGCGTTGGTGATCGAAACTGGCATCACTGAAGTTGGGAATGTAGGAATTTATGCGAGGCACGTGCTGAAAATCGATAAAAAAAAAAAAAAAAAAGTATATATTAGAGTAAATGGTTGAAATGAAAAAAGGCAGTTATCGTAAAAATATGAATGAAATCAAAAAATAGGATCAGGAAGGGGAAATGAAATTCAAAGTACAGGAAGAGGAGCGAGATTAGGAAGGCGAGAAGCAAGGGCGCCATCGAGCTTGGCATATTCTTCAGAGAGTACCACAGCTATCATGCCATCATCTTCCGTATTCTCAGAGGCAGAGCTGTTGCTGCTGCTGTTGCTGTTCTTGTTCCTGTTCATGTTCATGTTGCTGTTCCTGTTCATGTTGCTGTTCATGTTCATGTTCATGTTGCTGTTCCTGTTCGTGTTCATGTTTCAATTCAATGGCAATACAATCGTTATTGGATTCTACTTTTATTGTTTATAATAAATTATTACCAATAACCAACATGACATGAGAAGACTATTGGTAAATTCAATCACAAAAAAACAACCAGAAATCCAAACATTATGCCATTCCAATCAATTACGACACTTAATTCGCCTGAATCAATAAACAATTCACGGAAACAACCAGGACATTTATCTCTGTGCATACCTATATATACACACACACACACACACACATGGATGCTTATATGTATATGCTCTAAGAATTAGGGAAAAAATATTTGAAAAAAAATGTGATAAATGGGAGTTGTAAAAACAAACCAGGAAAGGAATTGGGTTTTGGAATTAGAATTGGAAAATCGCCGATCTGAGATTCTGGGATGGACGAATGAATCGACGAATGTAAGTCTGAAATCTGAACAACAACGAAGACTTTCTATGTTTTCCTCCTTTATATAATTAAAGGCAGGCTTTTTTTGGGGTCCCCGGAATCCGACCCGAATACTACTTCTCTTGTCTTTGTCGCCAGGCCACTCATACAAGGCCATAAGTCACGCGTTAGTTGGTTCGTCGATTATCGCTATAAAGGTTATTTAACTTAAAAATATTAAAAACATCCTTAATAAAAAAGTTGGAATTATCTACGTTTTTTTTTTTTTTTGTAATGCATTTTTTTTTTTAAATTATACCATGCATATTAACGTCTTGCATTTTTTTCCCCATAAAATTACATTTAACAAATATTATATGTTTTTTTATCAATATTTAATTTTGATCTTAATTTTTTTTTGAAATATCTTGAAATTAAAAATAAAAAAAATCAAAGAAATTCCCATTTAAATAAAGAAAGTACACAAAATTTCAATAATTTTTTTTAAACAAATTAGTGATTCGTTTGACATGTCAACTTAACTGTACTTTTACATCTCGATTTTTTTTTGTGTGTGAAAAATTAACAAAAATTATAACTAACTTTTTAAAAGTCAACTAACTCCAACTTAAAAATTTTATATCCAACCAACGAACCAAATACAAACTAAGAAACCTTTTTTCAGAAGTGTTATTGTTGATGACAGATTTCATACCTCATCTCTCATCCTACACGTGATAATCGAAACCTGCAAATGAATCTTGATGACTCCACGACAAGTAGAATCAGCTGATCAAGCAGACTAGTCCAGTAGTCAAATCATGAGTCGATATATGATCTCCTACCACAAGATCAATGGAGAATATTCTCGGGAACTCCCTTATTTGAGAAATCAACAGTTGGATCACCTAAATCGGGGATGTAATCAATTGGAGATAACTCAAAGGAGCTAAATTAGGAACAATTGATGCCAATCACGATCAAGGCAATCTCGCCCATTATGGAAAGAGAACACATGATTGCAATCAAGCACTAAAGGCTCAAAGTCAACGTCAAATCAGTAAACAAATCAAGCCACCCACAAAAGGATAGTCGACCAATTAAGTCAACCAATTCAAGCCCTAAATCAAAAGCACGATCGGAAACAATGAAGCCTACCTCAACTATAAATAAGAAGGCTATCTACACATGGAGGGATACATTCGGAGACACAAGCATTTACATACATTCACAAGCATATACTCACTCACCGAGACTCCCCTATAGACATTATCTTTATATCACTGTTCTACATTCTCACCCCACCCCCGCCCCTCCCTTTCTTCTTCCCTTTCACGATCTTATTGTAACACATTTATCAAATATAGTGGATGATCTCTTGAAGACCCAACAGAGGAATAGCTCTCATCAAATGAGCGAACCTCTATAAATTTTGTGTCTCATTTATTTACTTACTTTATTGCTTTTTGTCATTCTCGCAGCATATCGACCCATCGAGCATCTGTTTAACTCAATAACTCTTAAACTTAGTCATTGACCCTTTGATTAATCAATTATAGACTTAACCCTCTACAGTTTGGTGCCCACCGTAGGGTCTATGGCTGGTATTGTGGACATTAACAACCCTGCGACAGGTAGCGCGATGAAACAGACTATATCAGCAGAATAAAATTTAAAAACTTGTTCATTGACTTGGATCCAGCCGCAACCGGAGGTTTAATAGGCAATTTGATGCTTTCTAACCTTCCGAACCTCATCCCACTTCTCCATATATGCTGGTCAACATACAATCATAACCGCCATTATGTGGATCAATCTCCATTAGCTTTTGCATTGCAATTTCTGCTAAATCATTTTGCATCCATTCAGGAAAGAACCCCTTACAACATCATCAGGTTCTATTTCTATTCCCCTCACAACCTCCATGGCTACATCAAATCGACCAAGAAGGTCTATCAAACAGCCATAGTGTTCAATCTCATAAACTTTAGTCATCATATCAAAATAAGCAATACCTTGTTCAACCAACCCTCCACGAGTACAAGCGCCAATAAAAGTAATCTCATTGGGTGAAACATCACGTTTACATTCTATCATCACGTCAAAAATACTAATATGAACTCTTGCTTTGGCCATGGAAAGCATGACAGTTGATCACGGAATTCCAACAAGTCAAGCATTTTGGTGAGGTCATGTCGAAAATCCGTCTTGCTTCTTTCAAGTTGCCACATTTCTCGTACATATCTACCAGTACCAGCACATTTGAGAGAAACGAAACTTTCCATAAACATAACCATGGATCCACTTTCCAAGGTGGAGCATGCCGCTGTGTCCACAAGCTGAAGGTATAGAAGCAACAGTACTAAGGGTGATTCGGCATTGTATTAGGATCCTTTCCCTATCTTGCACAAATAAGATTGTTCGACATTCTGTGTCCACCCTGCAATTAAAGCATTCCAGGAGGGGACATTTTGAACAAAAGTAGAGCATCTCCAATATCCCCAACTCTATCATAGCTGTCCAAGAAAAGACATTTCTGTTTCTTCCAGACATTTCATCAAAAACCTGCAACATGAACATGAACATGAAATCGATAAGGAACAACAACAGCAACAGCAGCAACATCAAATCGATAAGGGTGGTCTGGACAATTGGGTTTGAGAATGTGGGTGTGCACCAAAGGTGTGGAGCATGAAGTGGTACAAATCAAAAGCGGAATGGGGATGGCATTGGGAGGCGTAGGCAGTGAAGAGGTAAATGTTGGGAGAGTAGAGACGGTCGAATATGGAGCAAGCATTGGATAGGAGAGGTTGGCCAGACCAAAAGCGGTGAAGGCATAAAATTGTGTTTGGGAATGGCCAATGGTGATTAGGAAGCCTTGGAGCTGCTTAACATGGCCAGTTGTTCCAATGCATATTACACATTCATGTTGTTGTTTATTAGGCTTCATTAGACTCGTTGTCTTTGCCCTTTGCCTTTTTCTTGTTGGATTCTATTTATATCTAAACAATTTACAACAGGCTACTTTCCGAGGATATTGAACGTGTGGTGTAACATTTTGGTTTGGGTTGCTTCATAAGTATCGATTTACACTCTAAAAACCAAGTAATTTTTTGTCTAATATCAAGCGCATGCAATATTAGAATAAAAATTACAAGAAAAATTAAGAATAAACTAAACAGTCTTGCAGATTACAATATTTTAGATTTAACAACTCTTTCATAAAGGTTATATAGATTGCTTGTTCATTAGAAAAACATTCTTGTCCTGATCTTCCGCAACGTCGTCCACCATCTAGTATATCTCGTCTGAGCTCAAAAACCAAAGATTATTGATGGTTTTCGATGCTGATTGGTTTGATGCTTTGTCCTCAGCTTTGACATGGAGCAAGGAATTGGAATCAACCCAAAAGGTAATCTCAATTTGAGGCACACCACTGCAAAGAGTCATCATCAAGGACCGCATCTAATCTAAGAAACATACATATGCATATATGAGACAACTATTTATAATTATATATCAAGTGTTTGTTTAAGAAAGAGCATTAACCTTGGAGCAGCAAGAATGCCGGATAGATTAAATTCTGCAACGTCCCTTGTGACAATCTTTCGTCAGATGTACTTCACCTCCTTATATCTTGATAGATAGATTGGTTTGGTAGTCTTGGTTGGTTGTTAATGTTTTCTTAAACTTTCTTCGTGGAATGATAGTATTTATCGGTACGAATTTTGTCATAACACCACCAACTGGTTCGATCCCAAAACTAGCAGGAACAAGTTCAAGTGTGCAAAACTCTCTTGGTGGCATCTTTCCTGAAACAAAAATCTTTAGTATGTACCAAAGAGAAATACATCAGATAAAGATAATTTCTCTCTATAAGTGATTTTTTTCTTTTAAAAAAATTGAGGAAATGGTAAAGAAAAATGTACCAAGGAGATGCCGGTAAGAATAGTGAATTCCACCTAAAACCGAAGCACCATAGGTAAGAAGAACCTCATCAGGATTGACATGAGTAGCCAGCTTGTATGGTTCTTTCCCATCAAACAAGTCCTTCAAGAGCTTTTGTACCTTGGGAATTCTTGTACTTTGTTGGAGAACGTCCTTGATTTGCTTGATTGCCTGCCTTGATTTACTGAACTATTATAATACAGATTTGAGGAATCAAATCTGTACACTTTCCTTATTTTGTATTTTCCTTAATTCTAGAAATTGTACAGCTTTTCATTTGCTTTCTTTCCTTTTATTGGCCTAGAGAAGTTAACTAGAATTTGTATATAGCTTGTATTCCGCACATTTGTGTAATTATTCAATAAGATGAAAGCTTTCCACCAAACTTTCTTGTCATGGTATCAGAGCAAAGGCTAATGCTCTTAAGTTCTGTTTAATTTCATCGTTACCCTCTCATACTCTTCTTTTCAATTTCTTCCAGTTTTTTTTTATACTTGTTACTATGTCTACCACGAAAGACGTAGTTAGCAAAAACCCCTTTTTTAGTTTACACCCTTCAGATAACCCCGGAGCCATTTTGGTTACTTCTCTTTTAAATGGAGAAAATTATACCATGTGGAGTAGAGCCATGATCAAGGCTCTTAGCGCAAAGAATAAGTCTGGTTTTGTCAATGGAACAATTGCAAAGCCATCCGCTTCAGACGCAAGTTTCGGATTGTGGAAACAGTGTGATGACATGGTTGCCTCTTGGATCGTGAATGCTGTGACTCCGGAGATTGCGGGAGATGCTATTTATGCAGAGACAGCAAGAGACTTATGGGCTGACCTCGAAGAAAGATTTTCACAGATCAACGGGCCGCGGATCTTTGAACTGCAACGAAAGATGAGTTCTATATCCCAAGGTCACGATTCTATTACCGTTTATTATTCAAAGTTGAAAAGTTTATGGGATGAACTAAATATTTACTCTCCTGCACCTCCTTGTTCGTGTGATTCAAACAAAACTTTTGAGGCTTACAGAGATAGAGACCGTACTATGCAGTTCCTTATGGGTTTAAATGAAACTTATACGACTGTGCGAGGCCAAATTTTATTGATGAATCCAATTCCAGCTGTGGGAAAAGTTTTCTCATTGATTCTTCAAGAGGAGAGACAACGCGGCATTATTAGTACGATTCCTACAACAATGCCCGACTCTACTGCCTTAGCAGCAAAAGGAAATAATTGGCCAGGAAAATTTCCAAGGCAAAACACTCCCAATGGTCCTAAACCAAGCTGTGATTATTGTGGAAAGGTAGGACACATCAAAGAAAAGTGTTACAAGTTGCATGGCTACCCTCCTGGTCACAAGTTTTACAAGGGTCCAAACCAATCGACACCTGGCCAAGCATCAGCCAACCAATGTTCGTTGAATCTTGTAGAATCACAAGCCTTCCCTTTCACACCGGAACAATGCCAACAGATCTTGGCTTTACTTAACAATCAGTCAAGATCAAATCTAGTAGGTAATGATGCTTCACAAAGCAATTTGTCAGGTATTGCCCTTAATGCTGTCCATTTACCACATTCAAATTCTTGGATTATTGATTCTGGAGCGACTGACCATATGGTTAGTTCCTCTTCAATTCTTACCGATATCACATCTACATGTTCAAGAACTGTCAAACTGCCTAATGGGGTAGACGTTGAAATTACCCACAATGGTAGAGTCCAGTTGACTTCAGATATTGTCTTGAATAATGTTCTTTGTGTGACTAGCTTCCAATTCAATTTGATTTCAGTTGGAAAGCTGATTCATGATGCAAATTGTCTTGTAACATTCTTTTCTAATTCCTGCCTTATACAGGACCAGTCCTAGAAGAAGATGATTGGAGCGGGTAAATTACATGGTGGCCTATTTCTATTTCAATCACCGTCAGTTACTCATCCAAAATGTCTACAAGTTGTGTCTTCTTCAAACCTTTGGCACCAACGTCCAGGACATCCAAGTCATAAACGTCTCAAGTTGATTTCCAATTATGTTTCTGATCTAAAATTTTCTGTTCAAAATGAAGTTTGTGAGGTCTGTCCGCTTGCTAAACAAACTCGCCTTCCATTTCCTCTAAGTAATAAAAATTCCTTTCAACCATTTGAAACAATCCATTGTGACATTTGGGGAAAATATCATGTGGCTTCTTTATCTGGTGCTCATTACTTTCTCACCATTGTTGATGACTATACAAGATGTACTTGGGTTTTTCTTATGCGATCTAAGAGTGAGACACGCACACTTCTACAATCTTTTCACACTTATGTTGAGACTCAATTTAATAAGAAAATCAAAATTCTTCGATCTGATAATGGGTGAGAATTTGAAATGACAAATTTTTACCAAATGAAGGGAATTCTTCATGAAAAGAGTTGTGTTGACACCCCCTAACAAAATGGGATTATTGAAAGAAAACATGGTCATTTGTTAAATGTAGCTCGTGCTTTGCATTTCCAATCGGGCTTACCTTTACGTTTTTGGGGGGAATGTGTTTTGACTGCTGCTTACCTTATTAACTGCACACCCACTACTCTTCTTTCTGATAAGACACCTTATGAAATGCTTTTTGATTCCATTCCTTCCTATTCTCATTTGAAAGTTTTTGGGTGTTTGTGTTATGCAACAAATACAAGTGCTTCAAAAACAAAATTTGATGCTAGAGCAACTCGTTGTGTCTTTCTTGGTTATCCTTATGCCCAAAAGGGTTATAAACTCTATGACTTGCACACAAAAAGAATTTTCATGTCTAGAGATGTGCAATTTCACGAAAATATTTTTCCCTTCATTCAACAGACAACTCCACCTTCTGATAACCTTGTTCTGCCACACTCTTTCATTGAACACAGTCATAATAATCCTAGTCCTCAGCCTAGCATGCCTATTGATGAAGAATTGAGTCATGAAAATAGCCAAACGGTTGATGACCATCCTCCTACATCACCACCGGTTAGAAGATCCACTCGTGAAACTCGTACTCCATCTTATCTTCAAGATTATCACTGCAAGTTGGTCACCTGTAATTTATCATCTCCAGAGCCTTCTTCAAGTCCTGTAAGTACTTCTCATCCTTTACACCAATATCTTTCCTATGATAAATTTTCCCTTTCTCATCGTTCCTTCCAAGCATCCATTTCATCTATCACAGAACCAAGGAGTTTCAAACAGGCAATGCTTAATGCAAACTGGAGGAATGCAATGTCAGAAGAAATAAAAGCTCTTGAAGATAATCAGACTTGGACACTTACATCATTGCCCCAAAATAAACGGGCAATAGGATGCAAATGGGTGTACAAAATCAAGTACAAAGCAGATGGTACTATTGAGCGCTACAAAGCTCGTCTCGTCGCCAAAGGTTATGATCAACAAGAAGGGCTCGACTACCAAGAAACTTTTGCACCTGTAGCAAAGCTTACTACCATGCGTTGCTTACTAGCCATTGCAGCAGTGAAAAATTGGAGCCTTCACCAACTTGACATTAGTAATGCTTTTCTTCATGGGGATTTAGATGCAGAAGTTTATATGCATCTTCCACCAGGTTACAAAGAAACAACAAGTCAAGATGTGGTATGCAAGCTTCAAAAGTCTCTCTATGGTCTTAAACAAGCCTCCCGTCAGTGGTTTGCAAAACTCTCAAACAAGCTGATGAACTCTGGCTATAAGCAATCAAAGGTAGATTATTCGCTACTTACTAAAGTGGTGAAAAATACTCTGACTGTCGTTCTTGTGTATGTAGATGACACCATCATTGCAGGCGATGACTTAACTGAAATTCAAATGATCAAGGAGAGATTACGAAGCAGTTTCAAAGTAAGAGATCTTGGTGACTTGAAGTTTTTCCTTGGCATTGAGGTTGCCCGCTCAAAAGATGGGATTTATTTGAGTCAACGGAAATATGTTCTTGAACTACTAGAGGAATTTGGTGCTCTTGGCTCACGCCCCTCCAAAACACCAATGGAACAAAATTTAAGGCTCTCTAAATCAGAAGGGGAACTTGTCTCGGATCCTTCATCTTACCGGCGATTAATTGGGCGGTTGCTCTATCTTATAGTTACTCGACCAGACATTGCTTATTGTGTTCAAATACTAAGTCAGTTCCTTACTCAACCACGTCAACCACATTATCTTGCTGCCACACGAATTTTGCAATATCTCAAAGGGAGTCCAGGACAAGGCATACTACTCTCCTCTTCCAGTTCACTTCAACTACATGCCTATTGTGACTCAGATTGGGCGAGTTGTCCAGATTCCAAGCGTTCTGTCATAGGTTTTTGTATTCTACTTGGTGATTCTCCCATATCATGGAAATCTAAGAAACAATCTACCGTGTCTCGATCCTCTGCGGAGGCAGAATACCGAGCGATGGCTTCAACCTGCTGTGAAATAAGTTGGCTGCTCTACTTGCTTATAGACTTCGGAATTAATCACTCTCAACCTGTTTCTCTTTACTGTGACAATAAAGTAGCCTTACACATTGCTGCTAATCCTATTTTTCATGAACGAACTAAGCACATTGAAATTGATTGTCACTTAGTTCGTGAGAAAATTCAAAGGGGCATTGTTCGCACGGAATTTGTTCGTTCACAACAGCAACTAGCAGACATTTTTACCAAATCACTTGGAACTGATTCTTTCAATGGATTTCTTTCCAAGATGCACGTTCAAAACCTTCACTTGCCATCTTGAAGGGGGGGTGTTGGAGAACGTCCTTGATTTGCTTGATTGCCTGCCTTGATTTACTGAACTATTATAATACAGATTTGAGGAATCAAATCTGTACACTTTCCTTATTTTGTATTTTCCTTAATTCTAGAAATTGTACAGCTTTTCATTTGCTTTCTTTCCTTTTATTAGCCTAGAGAAGTCAACTAGAATTTGTATATAGCTTGTATTCTGCACATTTGTGTAATTATTCAATAAGATGAAAACTTTCCACCAAACTTTCTTGTCATACTTCCTCCTAACAAGAAGAATATCATGGACATCCTTCTTCTTAAACCCTGCTTCTTCCAAAGCCTTTTCCACTAACACCATTATCTTCTCAAACAAGTCGTTGTTTAATTTCTTGGACTTAGTCCTCATCAATGGCTCCAACAAGTTTACACCATCGAAAAAAGACTTGATGTCCAGTACTACTTGGTCATGGATGCTTAGTGCTATCTTAGCACTTTCACATTCTTTAACAAGTGTTTCTTAAGAGCCATTTAGTCCTTGCTACTGTCTCTGTTAACAAGTGTTTCTTAAGAGCCATTTAGTTCTTGCTAAATTTTGGTTCGACGGAGAAGGCTATAGCATTCGGAAAATGGAGTAGATAGTAAGAATACATTCAATCATAATCCGGAAGGTATTTTTCAATACGAATTGGATCAGTGAAATTCTACTGAAAGCATGTTTTAGTGATCCAAAGTTCCAGAAATTTTGAGCCAGACAAATTTTTTGTTTCCAAAGAAAGCTATAGGCTTTGAAAAATGTAGCTAATATTGAAACGACCATAATTCGTTTTATAGAAGTCAGTTTTTGAAACGAAGTAGATCACTGGATTACGATTAAAAGCATTTTCAAATTATCGAAGTTACATGAAATTTTGATCCAGACCAATTTTGACTCGACGAAGTAGGCTATAGCCTTCGAAAAACGGAGCAACTATTTAGAATACCTTAAATCACTATCCGGAAAGCATTTTTCGACATGAAGTGGACTATTGGAATGCTACATAGAGGAAGATTAAATAATTTAAAATTCTAGAAATTTTGATCCGGGCCAATTTTGATTCGATAGAAAAGGCAAAAACATTTGTAAAATGGAGTAGATGTTGAGAATACCTTCAATTATAATCCGGAAGGCATTTTTCGATACGAATTGGATCAATGAAATTCTACTGAAAGCATGTTTTAATGATCCAAAATTCTAGAAATTTTGAGCCAGATAAATTTTTTGTTGCCAGAGAAAGCTATAGGCTTTGGAAAATGTAGCTAATGTTGAAACAGCCATAACTCGTTATATAGAAGTCAGTTTTAGAAACGAAGTAGACCGTCGGATTACGATTAAAAGCATTTTCAAATTATCCATGTTGTATTAAATTTTTATCCAGACCAATTTTGGCTCAACGGAGTAGGCTATAGCCTTCGAAAAATGTAGCAACTATTTAGATACCTTAAATCACTATATGTAAGGCATTTTTCGACATGAAGTGGACTATTAGAATGCTACTTAGAGCAAGATTAAACAATTTAAAATTCTAGAAATTTTGGTCCGGGCCAATTTTGATTCGATGGAAAAGGCTATAATACTCTGAAAACGGAGTAGATATTGAGAATACCTTCAATTATAATCCGGAAGGAGTTTTTCAACATGAATTGGATCAGTGAAATTCTCCTAAAAGCATGTTTTAATGATTCAAATTTCTAGAAATTTTGAACCAAATAAATTTTTTGTTACCAGAGAAAGCAATAGGCTTTGGAAAATGTAGCTAATGTTGAAACGACCATAACTCATTATATAGAAGTCAGTTTTAGAAACGAAGTAGACCGTTGGATTATGATTAAAAGCATTTTCAAATTATCCATGTTGCATGCAATTTTTATGCAGACCAATTTTGACTCAATGGAGTAGGCTATAGCCTTCGAAAAGTAGAGCAACTATTTAGAATAACTTAAATCACTATTCGGAAGGCATTTTTCGACATGAAGTAGATTGTTGGAATGCTACTTTGAGCAAGATTAAATAATTTAAAATTTTAGAAATTTTGATCCGGAACAATTTCGGATTGACGGAGAAGGCTATAGCATTTGGAAAATGGAGTAGATATTGAAAATACCTTCAATCATAATCCCGTAGGCGTTTTTCTACACGAATTGGATCACTAGATTTCTACTGAAAGCATGTTTTAATAATCCAAAATTCTAGACATTTTAAGCTAGGCAAATTTGCTGTTGCCGGAAAAGGCTATAGGCTTTGGAATATGTAGCTAATATTGAAATGAGCATAACTCGTTATATATAAGTCAGTTTTAGATACGTAGTAGACCATTGGATTATGATTAAAAGCATTTTCAAATTATCCAAGTTGCATGAAATTTTTTGCCAGACCAATTTTGACTCGACGTAGTAGGCTATAGCCTTCGAAAAACGGAGCAAATATATAAATACCCTAAATCACCATCCAGAAGGTATTTTTCGACAGGAAGTGGACCGTTTGAATGCAATTTAAAGTAAGATTTAATGATTTCCAATTCAAGAAATTTTGATCCGGGCCAATTTTGGTTTGACGAAGAAGGCTATAGCCTTCAGAAAACAGAGTAGATGTTGAGAATACCTTCCATCACAATCTGGATGGCATTTTTTGACATGAATTGGATCATTGAAATTCTATTAAAAGCATGTTTTAATGATCCAAAATTCTAAAAATTTTGAGCCAGACAAATTTTCTACTGCTAAAGAAGCATATAGGCTTTGGAAAATATAGCTAATGTTGAAATGAGCATAACTTGCTATATAGAACTCGATTTTGGACACGAATAAGACTGTTAGATTATGATTAAAAGTATTTTTAAATTATCCAAGTTGCATGAAATTTTAATTCATACCAAATTTGACTCGACGGAGTAGGCTATATCATTCGAAAAACGGAGCAAATATTTAAAATACCTTAAATCACCATCCGGAAAGTATTTTTCGACACGACGTGGACCGTTTGAATGATATTTAAAGTAAGATTTAATGATTGCCAATTCTAAAAATTTTGATTCGGGCCAATTTTGATTCGATGGTGAAGGCTATAGCCTTCGGAAAACGGAGTAGATATTGAAAATACCTTTCATCATAATTCGGAAAGTGTTTTTCGACACGGATTAGATCATTGAAATTCTATTAAAAGCACGTTTTAATGATCCAAAGTTCTAGAAATTTTGAGCCAGACAAATTTTTGACTGTTAGAGACGGCTATAAGCTTCGAAAAATGTAGCTAATATTGAAACAAGCATAACTCGTTATTTAGAAGTCGGTTTTAGAAACGAAGTAGACTGTTGGATTATGATTAAAAGTATTTTCAAATTATCTAAGTTGCTTGAAATTTTGATCCAGTCTAATTTGGGCTCGACAGAGTTGCCTATAGACTTCAAAAATGGAGCAAATATTTAAATACCTTAAATCATTATCTGGAAGGCATTTATCAACAGGAAGTGGACCGTTTGAATGCTATTTAAAGTAAGATTTAATGATTTCCAATTCTAGAAATTTTGATCTGGGCCAATTTTGATTTGATTTCAAAGGCTATATAGCCTTTGGAAAACGAAGTAGATATTGAGAATACCTTCGATCATAATCCGGAAGGTAATTTTCGACACGAATTAGATCATTGAAATTCTATTAAAAGCATGATTTAATGATCCAAAGTTTTATAAATTTTTAGCCAGACAAATTTTCCGCTCCTAGAGAAGGCTATAGGCTTTGGAAAATCTGGCTAATGTTGAAACAGACATAACTCGTTATATGGAAGTCGGTTTCAGACATGAACTAGACCATTGGATTACGATTAAAAGTATTTTTAAATTATATAAGTTGAATGAAATTTTTATCTAGACCAATTTTGATTCGACGGGGTAGGCTATAACCTTCGAAAAACGGAGTGAATATTTAGAATAACTTAAATCACCATCTAGAAGGTATTTTTCGACATTAAGTGGACTATTAGAATGCTACTTAGAGCAAGATTAAATGATTTAAAATTCTAGAAATTTTGATCTGGGCCAATTTTGGTTCGATGGAGAAGGCTATAGCATTTGGAAAATGGAGTAAATATTGAAAATACCTTCCACCATAATCCAGAAGGCAATTTTGACAAGAATTGGATCATTGAAATTCAATTAAAAACATGTTTTAATGATCCAAAATTCTAGAAATTTTGAGTCAGACAAATTTTCTGCTGCCAGAGAATGCTATAGGTTTCGGAAAATTTAGTTAATGTTGTAATGAGTATAGCTCGTTAGATAGAAGTCGTTTTGGACACGAACTAGACCGTTGGATTACAAATAAAAGCATTTTTAAATTATCCAATTTGCATAAAATTTTGATTCATACTAAATTTGGCTCGACGGAGTAGGCTATAGCTTTCAAAAAACGGAGCGAATATTTAGAATACTTTAACTTACCATCTGGAAGGCACTTTTCGACATGAAGTGGACCGGTTGAATGCTATTTAAAGTAAGATTTAATGATTGCCAATATAAGAAATTTTGATCTGGACCAATTTTGGTTAGACAGAGAAGGCTATAGCCTTTCGAAAATGGAGTAGATATGGAAAATGCCTTCAATCATAATTCGGAAAGCGTTTTTCGACACGAATTGGATCATTAAAATTCTATTAAAAGCATATTTTAGTGATCCAAAGTTCTAGAAATTTTGAGTTAGATAAATTTTCTGCTGCTAGAGAAGGCTATAAGCATCGGAAAATATAGCCAATGTTGAAACGAGCATAACTCATTATTTAGAAGTCGGTTTTAGAAACAAAATAGACCGTTGGATTACGATTAAAAGCATTTTCAAATTATCCAAGTTGCTTGAAATTTTGATCAAGTCCAATTTTGGCTCGCCAAAGTTGGCTATAGACTTTGAAAAATTGAGCTAATATTTAAATACCTTAAATCACTATCTGGAAGGCATTTATCAATAGGAAGTGGACTGTTTGAATGCTATTTAAAGTAAGATTTAATGATTTTCAATTCTAGAAATTTTGATCCGGATCAATTTTGATTTGACGAAGAAGGCTATAGCCTTCGAAAAATGAAGTAGATATTGAGAATATCTTTGATCATAATCTGGAAGGCATTTTTTGATAGGAAGTGGACCGTTTGAATGCTATTTAAAGTAAGATTTAATGATTGCCAATTCTAGAAATTTTGATCTGGGCCAATTTTGATTCGATGGAGAAGGCTATAGCCTTCGGAAAACGAAGTAGATATTGAGAGTACCTTCCATCATAATCCGAAAGGCATTTTTTAACACGAATTGGATCATTGAAATTCTATTAAAAGCATGATTTAATGATTCAAAGTTCTAGAAATTTTGAACCAGACAAATTTTCTGCTCCTAGAGAAGGCTATAGGCTTTGGAAAATGTAGCTAATGTTGAAACGGGCAGAACTCGTTACATGGAAGTCGGTTTCAGACATGAACTAGACTGTTGGATTACGATTAAAAGTATTTTTAAATTATATAAGTTGAATGAAATTTTTATCTAGACTAATTTTGACTCGATGGGGTAGGTTATAGCCTTCGAAAAACGGAGTGACTATTTAGAATATTTTAAATTACCCCCCGGAAGGCATTTTTTGACACGAAGTGGACTGGTTGAATGCTATTTAAAGTAAGATTTAATGGTTTGCAATTAAAGAAATTTTAATCCGGGCCATTTTTGGTTCGACGGAGAAGGCTATATCCTTCGGAAAATGGAGTAGATATGGAAAATGCCTTCCATTATAATCCGAAAAGCGTTTTTCGACACGAATTGGATCATTAAAATTCTGTTAAAAGCATGTTTTAATGGTCCAAAGTTCTAGAAATTTTGAGCCAGACAAATTTTCTGCTGCTAGAGAAGGCTATAAGCTTCGAAAAATGTAGCTAATATTGAAACGAGCTTAACTCGTTATTTAGAAGTCGGTTTTAGAAACGAAGTAGACCGTTGGATTACGATTAAAAGCATTTTCAAATTATGCAAGTTGCTTGAAATTTTGATCCAGTCCAATTTTACCTCGACAGAGTTGGCTATAGACTTCGAAAATTAGAATAAATATTTAAATACCTTAAATCACTATCCGTGTAACGACCCACCTTATGTAAGCCGTTACCGTACTTACTTACTTACTTACTTTATAACTTAGCATGCGGAAATAGGGACGAAATTTTTTTTTACAAACAAACATCTTGAAACTGAAATCTATCTCAGTACATACTTACATCTACTTACTTACTTTAGTACTGAAACATTAAAACTTAATTACAACATATTTCAGAATAATCATATAATATAACAAAACGTGTAGTGGTCTCCATCCCATAGTTTCACAGTTAGCCCCGCCACGCTCCACCGTCTTACATCACACATTGACATTAGAATGCTTACCTACAGTATAAACATAAATTATGAGCTTTCGCTCAGCAAGTATAACTATTAATCCGCAAAACACTACATAAAACATAATGCATGAACCACTTATTCTTTCATTATGCTTTCTTAGGTTAGCATACTTATTGGGCCCTTACATAACATAAGCATACATACCGTGGTACGCAGCCATGGAGTGGTTGGGGTGGCCAGCCCTGTCCAACTCAAACCATGGACCAAACATGTCCTAATTGCAGGTCGGTATGACACGAGGCAACTTACTTACCATTGTACTTAAAATCTTGTTCTTTCTTTAATATATATTTGAAAAAAAAAAAAAAACCATTTCATACTTGTAAACAATTTCTTACTTGAAACAAGGTTCTTATTCTTACCAAATATCTTATTCTTAGTGAGCATACTTCATGATGTCAGAATAAAGCATAAATCATATGCACTTCAACATGTATGCATGAGCTTGAAGACATATAAGCAGTAAAACATTTTTTGTCTATGCTGTAGGCGGAGTTGTACTTACAGGTTATAATAAGTCCTGAGTTTTGTGTTCCGCCAAATCACAGTAACAGGATACGTTCCTGTTTCCAGAAAAAGTCGTAAAATAAGAATTATCTTATCTTGTTATGAATCATATCATTTAATGTTTGTATCTAAACTAATATCCATAAAAACCCTAGTTACAAGCTTATCATATTGCAATGGTATCCCATTCAGTTATTGTAAGTAACCTTGGATCCAAAACCCAACATAGCATAAACCCTAAAACTTTAACCCCCTTTTTTAAAAACTGTTTTTAAGAAAACTGTAATTAATTTAAACAGAAATAGTAAGACTTTAAAATTCTGAAAATTGTTTTTTTTTTTAAACCAGTCCCATAAATTTGGTTATCATTGCTTGTGCAGGAATAGCCTATTCATGCACTTGTTTGAAAATCATGTGTATGAATTTTCTATATCCTGTACAGTTTTGGGAATTCGATTTTCTCCTTAAAATTTGTTTTGAATTAGAAAAAGTTTTCTTCATGAAAGTTATAGATCTCAAAGGATCCTACAACTTTTGTTTTCAACTCAAAACTCAGTTATGTCACTAACCTATCCATATTCTATGTTGAATCTGCCTAACCATGAGCACTTATCGGTTTTGACCAGGCTCGGGTTTTGATAAAAACAGAGGCCTTTGGAGTCTTATTTTTAAAAACCATCCATAATGTCCCTAGCATTTTCCATTTTCTACAACTTTATAGTTTTGACTTTTCTCAAATTCGGCCTCTAAATGCCTCAAAATCCTGTTTCCAGATTACTGCTCAGTTTTGACCTAAAACTGGCAGTTTTCTTTATGGTTAGTTCTTACGTAAAATTATACGCACACTACCTCGAACGGTTAAAACTATGAGCCTATGTAAAGTATGCAGTACGTTACATAATGTTTTCATTCTCATGAATTCATTACTCAACTAAATAATCTTTAAACAACCCAAATGGTAAACTATACCAAATTATGGGGGTTTTTTTCTTTAGGGTTTTCTAGAACCCTAATTGCAACATACATAACTTATACCATCACCATTCATAAATTATCATCTTTGAGTATATGAGGACATATAGCAACATATAGTAGGCATACATACAACCAACTAACCTCTAACTCAAATTATCAATAACATACCTCGAACCCTAATTTGAAATTAGCAAACCCTAATCAAACACATACAAGCACTTAACAAAACCCTAGTGCATGAAACTTAAAAATAAGCTTATGCTCTTACAATCCCACAAGGAAATATACTTAAATCTTGAACTAAAACTTAATTGAAGAGCTAGAGGGTGGAGATGATTACCTTAAGATTTAAGAGAATGAATCTACCCTCGGTTGCAAACTTACTTCTCACTTTACCTCACCAAAACCGAACTTCCTCTCTCTCACTTTTCTTTCTTTCTTTGGCTCGGCACTAAGGGAGAAGACTAGGGAATGAGCTGCATAACTTAAGGTTCACTAAACAAACACAAAATGAACTCATCTTCACCTATTTATAGGTGAAAATTAAATTCATTTTTGAATTACTTTTACTTCTAGAATTGCATAATGGTCTTTAAGAGCAAAATTTTTGCTCATAGACCCCATGTGGTGGCCGGCCATCTAGGGCCATGTGGAAGGTCCTACTTGATCAAACTCAATACTTAGCCTAGTAAGCAAGGCTAATATGCTTACTCACCAAGGCTAGGAGCACCACTTGTCAAACTCTCAAAGTTAGGGAAATTTTTATCTCTAAATTGCATATTGGTCCTCAAGAGCAAAAATATTTGCTCATAAAACCAATGTGGTGGCCAGCCTTGAAGTGCCATGTGGAGGTTCATGCTTGCTTAAGCTGATAGCTTAGCCAAGCAAGCAAAGCTAGTATGGTTAGTCACCAACCTGGAAGCATGATATTTCAATTTCTAGTGAAACTCTAATTTCCACAATTACATATTGGTCCTTAAGAGCAAAATATTTGCTCATAGAACCACTAAGGTGGCCGGCCATAGTGCCATGTGGTGGCTTGAAAAGAAAAGAAAATTTTCGAGCCTAACCCTAACTTATTTTCCTTGGTTTCCAATGTAACCGAGCTTGTAACCAATCATTGGCCTAGTTGGATTTGTAGGCTTAGTTAGGAAAATCCTTAGTTCAAAAATTTACATACTTATCTATAATCACACAATTTTTTAAAATTACACATTGACCCCTAAAGACAAGGATATTTGTACTTCAGTCCCTATGAGGTGGCCGGCTAAGGTGGAGGCATTTGGTATCAAATTCTTGCTTAATCATCCATTTAAGGACGAGGTGTCATCTCATAAGGTTCCGTTTGGCTTTTCTCCTACATGCAATCCATTTTCATACTAATACAGATATTGCAAATACTGTTTTCAACTATTAACAATATAATTATATTAGACTACTGTCCATAATTTATCTGCACTTAACGGGACTGCGTATAGGATTTTCTTAGGACTTGAAACTATTAATCCTTATTGCTCTAAATAATGTGCTTGATTTTCCTAGTGGGGTCTCATACCTTAATCTTACTTATTCATACGTAATGACGGTTTTTCGCTGTATAATTTATATACTGCTTATTATACTGGTGTACTATCTTAATAATACCTTAGGTCATTCTAGTCAAATATTGACCGACATAGGATCATAAATCCTAATTCTGCCTTTTTCAACAAAATGGCCTCAAACTTGCATAAGTAAATTATCGAGTCTTATAACAAAGAATTCAACAATATTCTGATAAATCAGATCAAACATTTTATATAAACATACATAATACAAACTTTGATTCCTTAAAAAGGAAATAATAAATTTGTAAAAAGGTTGGTTATTATAATCCGGAAGGCATTTATCGACAGGAAGTAGAACGTTGGAGTGCTATTTAAAGTAAAATTTAATGATTTCCAATTCTAGAAATTTTGATCCAAGTCAATTTTGATTCGACGGAGAAGGCAATAGCCTTCGGAAAACGAAGTAGATATTGAGAATACCTTCCATCATAGTCCGGAAGGTATTTTTTGACATGAATTGGATCATTGAAATTATATTAAAAGCATGATTTAATGATCCAAAGTCCTAGAAATTTTGAGCCAGACAAGTTTTCTGCTCCCAGCGAAGGCTATAGGCTTTGGAAAATGTAGCAAATGTTGAAACGGGCATAACTCATTATATGGAAGTCGATTTCAGACACGAACTAGACCGTTGGATTATGATTAAAAGCATTTTTAAATTATGTAAGTTGAAAGAAATTTTTATCCAGACTAATTTTGACTTTACCGGGTAGGCTATAGCCTTTGAAAAATGAAGCGAATATTTAGAATACCTTAAATCACCATCTGGAAGGTATTTTTCGACATGAAGTGGATTGTTGGAATGCTACTTAGAGCAAGATTAAATGATTTAAAATTCTAGAAATTTTGATCCGGGCCAATTTTGATTCGATGGAGAAGGCTATAGCATTAGGAAAACGGAGTAAATATTGAAAATAACTTCTATCATAATCCGAAAGGAATTTTTTGACAAGAATTGGATCATTAAAATTCAATTAAAAGCATGTTTTAATGATCCAAAATTCTATAAATTTTGAGTCAGACAAATTTTCTGCTGTCAGAGAAGGCTATATAGGTTTTAGAAAATATAGCTAATGTTGTACTGAGTATAGCTCGTTATATAGAAGTCGTTTTGGACACGAACTAGACCGTTGGATTACGAATAAAAGTATTTTTAAATAATTCAAGTTGCATGAAATTTTGATTCATACTAAATTTTGCTCGACGGAGTAGGCTATAGCTTTCGAAAAATGGAGTGAATATTTAGAATACTTTAAATTACCATTGAGAAGGCATTTTTTGACACGAAGTGGACCGGATGAATACATTTTTATTTATATAATTTATTAAATAAATCACATTTTCAATAAGGATTTTCATAATATTAATTAATAATATTTTACTTTAGAAATATTTATTATTTTATTTGTTTTGATTCTTTCCTCTTTCTTTTTCCTTTCTTTTCCTTTTTCCTCCTTTCTTCCGCAGGCACAGCCCAGCTGCTCTTCCACAGGCGCCAGCTCAGCCCGAGAATCCAGGCCCGTGATTCCAGTCCAAGCTCGCGGCACCATTCCAGCCCAGATCTCCCAGCTGCCAACCCAACCCGCGAGAATCTCGGGCCAGATCCTTGCACCCAGCTGGTGTCCCACGAGTAACCGGCAGATCAACCAACCTGGGTAGTGGATTTGTTGGCCAAAAATCCTCTCTAGCATGTTGGACTCGAGCCTATATAATGAAGGCTCCTCAAGAGGACGTGGTTGTTGTTTTTCCATTGATTTTTTTAGCTGAGTTTTTAGTATTGTTTTTCTTCTTGTATTTTTCATCTCACATTTTCTTGTTAGAACTTTCTGAGATGAATTGTAAGCTAGGCTAGAGTTCTTTGGTTAGGCTAGAGATGATCCTAGATGTGTAGTGAATTTATTTGGGTTTTGATTCTCCAATGGTTTGTAAAGTTGATACAATAGAGTGAATAATTTCTCGTTTATCCTATTTGTTTCTCATATCAATATATTTCATTGTCAGTTTTTATATAAATCTAATCAAGCTCTTTTTATGTGAATTGTTGCATGATAAAATATATTGATAGCATTATTTTATAAGTAGTCTTTTACTGCAATATTGCTTATGGTATATTGTCGCTTTTGGATTACTTATAAGATAATTTTTATTAGTTCTTCACATAAGAATTTTATTCACTCAAATAAATTTTAATCCACAAGTTTTTCAAATCTTTATTTTCCGATTGATTGTTTGGGATGTGAAACTTTTAATTGAGTTATTTAATTAATCAAA
Source organism: Ficus hispida (assembly GCA_025413025.1). Classification (NCBI taxonomy): domain Eukaryota; kingdom Viridiplantae; phylum Streptophyta; class Magnoliopsida; order Rosales; family Moraceae; genus Ficus; species Ficus hispida. Next base: position 32,096,543 of record CM046365.1, read on the forward strand.
ATCTAATTAGGTACATGAAACATATAGGGGATTCTCGATGCCTTATCGCTTTTGATTACTGAGTTTTCTTCATTTTTAAATTATGTTGTCATTAAATTTGTTTCAAAATCACAAAAATATTTCATTTTCCTTATTTGATTGTTTACTTCTCTAACGTTTTTATTCCGCTAATCTTTCTTTATTTGTTTTTATCACCTCCTCGTGGGATTGATCGTCCTAATTGTACAACAATCGACCGCTTGTTTTTTGTACACATTTGGGCGTAATCACTATAGCATTCGGAAAACAGAGTAAATATTGAAAATACCTTCTATCATAATGCGGAAGGAATTTTTTTAACAAGAATTGGATCATTGAAATTCAATTAAAAGCATGTTTTAATGATCCAAAATTCTAGAAATTTTGAGTCAGATAAATTTTCTGCTGCCAGAGAAGGCTATAGATTTGAGAGAATATAGCGAATGTTGTAATGAGTATAGGTCATTGTATAGAAGTCGTTTTTGACACAAACTAGACCATTGGATTACGAATAAAAGCATTTTTAAATTATTCAACTTGCATGAAATTTTGATTCATACTAAATTTGACTCGACGGAGTTGGCTATAGCTTTCGAAAAATGGAGCGAATATTTAGAATACTTTAAATTAACATCCGAAAGGCATTTTTTGACACGAAGTGGACCGGTTGAATGTTATTTAAAGTAAGATTTAATGATTGCCAATTCAAGAAATTTTGATCTGGGTCAATTTTGGTTCGACGGAAAAGGCTATAACCTTCGAAAAACGGAGTAGATATGGAAACTGCCTTTCATCATTATCCGGAAAGCGTATTTCGACACGAGTTGGATCATTCAAATTCTATTAAAAGCATGTAGTAGTGATCTAGAGTTCTACAAATTTTAAGCCAGACAAATTTTCTGCTGCTAGAGAAGGCTATAAGCTTCAAAAAATGTAGCTAATATTGAAACGAGCATAATTTGTTATTTAGAAGTCGGTTTTAGAAATGAAATAGACCATTGGAGTACGATTAAAAGCATTTTCAAATTATCCAAGTTGCTTGAAATTTTGATCCTGCCCAATTTTGACTCGCCAGAGTTGGCTATACACATCGAAAAATGGAGCAAATATTTAAATACCATAAATCACTATCTGGAAGGCATTTATCGACAGGAAGTGGACTGTTTGAATGCTATTTAAAGTAAGATTTAATGATTTCCAATTCTAGAAATTTTGATCCGGGCCAATTTTGGTTCGATGGAGAAGGCTATAACCTTCGAAAAACGGAGTAGATATGGAAAATGCCTTCCATCATAATCCGGAAAGCATTTTTCGACACGAATTGGATCATTGAAGTTCTAGTAAAAGCATGTTTTAATAATCCAAAGTTCTAGAAATTTTAATCCAGACAAATTTTCTGCTACTAGATAAGGCTATAAGGTTCGGAAAATGTGGCTAATGTTAAAACGAGCATAACTCGTTATTTAGAAGTCGGTTTTATAAATGAAATAGACCATTGGTGTAATTAAAAGCATTTTCAAATTATCCAAGTTGCTTGAAATTTTGATCCTGCCGACTTTTGGCTCGCCAGAGTTGGCTATAGACATCGAAAAATGGAGTAAATATTTAAATACCTTAACTCACTATCTGGAAGGCATTTATCGATAGGAAGTGGACCGTTTGAATGCTATTTAAAATAAGATTTAATGATTTCCAATTAAAGAAATTTTGATCCGGGCCAATTTTGGTTCGATGGAGAAGGCTATAACCTTCGAAAAACGGAGTGGATATGGAAAATGCCTTCCATCATAATCTGGAAAGTATTTTTCGACACGAATTGGATCATTGAAGTTCTAGTAAAAGCATGTTTTAATAATCCAAAGTTCTAAAAATTTTAAGCCAGACAAATTTTCTGCTGCTGGAGAAAGCTATAAGCTTCGAAAAATGTAGCTAATGTTGAAATGAGCATAACTCGTTACTTAGAAGTCGGTTTTAGTAATGAAATAGAACATTGGAATACGATTAAAAGCATTTTCAAATTATCCACGTTGCTTGAAATTTTGATCCTGCCCAATTTTGGCTCGCCAGAGTTGGCTATAGACATCGAAAAATGGAACAAATATTTAAATACCTTAAATCACTATCTGGAAGGCATTTATCGACAGGAAGTGGACCGCTTGAATGCTATTTAAAGTAAGACTTAATGAATTCTAATTCTAGAAATTTTGATAAGGGCCAATTTTGATTCGACAGAGAAGGCTATAGCCTTCAGAAAACTAAGTAGATATTGAGAATACCTTCCATCATAATCCTGAAGGCATTTTTTGACCCGAATTGGATCATTGAAATTCTATTAAAAGCATGATTTAATGATCCAAAGTTCTAAAAATTTTGAGCCAGACAAATTTTCTGCTCCCAGGGGAGGCTATAGGCTTTGGAAAATATAGCTAATGTTTAAACGGGCATAACTCGTTATATAGAAGTCGGTTTCAGACACGAACTAGTCCGTTAGATTACGATTAAAAGCATTTTTAAATTATATAAGTTGAATGAAATTTTTATGCAGATCAATTTTGACTTTACGAGGTAGGCTATAGCTTTCGAAAAACAGAGCAAATATTTAGAATACCATAAATCACCATCCGAATGGCATTTTTCGACATGAAGTGAACTGTTGGAATGCTACTTAGAGCAGGAGTAAATGATTTAAAATTCTAGAAATTTTGATCCTGGCCAATTTTGATTCGATGGAGAAGGCTATAGCATTAAGAAAATATAGTAAATATTGAAAATACCTACTATAATAATTCGGAAGGAATTTTTTTGACAAGAATGGGATCATTGAAATTCCATTAAAAGGATGTTTTAATGATCCAAAATTCTAGAAATTTTAAGTCAGACAAATTTTTTGCTGCCACAGAAGGCTGTAGATTTTGGAAATATAGCGAATGTTGTAATTAGAAGTCGGTTTTATAAATGAAATAGACCATTGGAGTACTATTAAAAGCATTTTCAAATTATCCAAGTTGCTTGAAATTTTGATCTTGCCCAATTTTGACTCGCCAGAGTTGGCTATACACATCGAAAAATGGAGCAAATATTTAAATACCTTAAATCACTATCTTGAAGGCATTTATCAACAGGAAGTGGACCGTTAGAATGCTATTTAAAGTAAGATTTAATGATTTCCAATTCTAGAGATTTTGATCCGGACCAATTTTGATTCGACGAAAAAGGCTATAGCCTGCGGAAAACGAAGTAGATATTGAGAATACCTTCCATCATAATCCTGAAGGTTTTGACACAAATTGGATCATTGAAATTCTATTAAAAGCATGATTTAATGATCCAAAGTTCTAAAAATTTAGAGCCAAATAAATTTTCTACTCCTAGAGAAGGCTATAAACTTTGGAAAATATGACTAATGTTGAAACGGGCATAACTCGTTATATGGAAGTCGGTTTCAGACACGAACTAGACCATTGGATTACGATTAAAAGCTTTTTTAAATTATATAAGTTGAATGAAATCTTTACCCAGACCAATTTTGACTTTATGGGGTAGGCTATAGCTTTCAAAAAACACAATTAATATTTAGAATACCTTAAATCACCATCCGTAAGGCATCATTCGACATGAAGTGGACTGTTGGAATGCTACTTAGACTAGGATTAAATGATTTAAAATTCTAGAAAGTTTGATCCAGGCCAATGTTGGTTCGATGGAGAAGGCTATATAGCATTAGAAAAACAGTGTAAATATTAAAAATGCCCTCTATCATAATCCGGAGGGAATTTTTCGACAAGAACTGGATAATTGAAATTCAATTAAAAGCATATTTTAATGAACCAAAATTCTAGAGATTTTGAGTCAGACAAATTTTCTGCTGTCAGAGAAGGCTATAAGTTTTGGAAAATATAGCGAATTTTGTAAAGAGTATAGCTCGTTATATAGAAGTCATTTTGGACACAAACTAAACCACTGGATTACGAATAAAAGCATTTTTAAATTATTCAACTTGCATGAAATTTTGATTCAAACTAAATTTGGCTCGACGGCGTAGGCTGTAGCTTTCGAAAAATGGAGCGAATATTTAGAATACTTTAAATTACCATCCAGAATGCATTTTTTGACACGAAGTGGACCGGTTGAATGCTATTTAAAGTAAGATTTAATGATTGCCAATTGAAGAAATTTTGATCCGGGCCAATTTTGGTTCGACAAAGAAGGCTATAACCTTCGGAAAACGGAGTAGATATGGAAAATGCATTCCATAATAATCAGGAAACCATTTTTCAACACGAATTGGATCATTGAAATTCTATTAAAAGCCTGTTTTAATGATCTAAAGTTCTAGAAATTTTAAACCAGACAAATTTTCTGCTGGTAGAGAAGGCTGTAAGCTTCGGAAAATATAGCTAATTTTGAAACGAGCATAACTCGTTATTTAGAAGTCGGTTTTAAAAATGAAATAGACCATTGGATTACGATTAAAAGCATTTTCAAATTATCCAAGTTACTTGAAATTTTGATCCTGCCCAATTTTGGCTCGCCAGAGTTGGCTATAGACATCGAAAAATAGAGCAAATATTTAAATACCTTAGAACATTATCTGGAAGGCATTTATCGACAGGAAGTGGACCGCTTGAATGCTATTTAAAGCAAGATTTAATGATTTTCAATTCTAGAAATTTTGATCCGGGCTAATTTTGATTCGACGGAGAAGACTATAGCTTTCGGGAAACGAAGTAGATATTGAGAATACCTTCCATAATAATCCTGAAGGCATTTTTTTTTTTACACGAATTAGATTGTTGAAATTCTATTAAAAGCATGATTTAATGATCCAAAGTTCTAAAAATTTTGAGCCATACAAATTTTCTGCTCCCAGAGAAGGCTATAGACTTTGGAAAATATAGCTAATGTTTAAACATGTATAACTCATTATATGGAAGTCAGTTTCAGACACGAACTAGACCATTGGATTACATTTAAAAGCATTTTTAAATTATATAAGTTGAATGAAATTTTTATCTATACCAAATTTGACTTTACAAGGTAGGCTATAGCCTTCGAAAAACAGAGCAAATATTTAGAATACCTTAAATTACTATCCGGAAGGCATTTTTCGACATGAAGTGGACTGTTGGAATGCTACTTAGAGCAAGAGAAAATGATTTAAAGTTCTAGAAATTTTGATCATGGCCAATTTTGGTTCGATGGGAAGGCTATAGCATTAGGAAAACAAAGTAAATATTTAAAATACCGTCTATCATAATCCGGAAGGAATTTTTTGACAAGAATTGGATAATTGAAATTCAATTAAAAGCATGTTTTAATGATCCAAAATTCTAGAAATTTTGAGTCAGACAAATTTTTTGCTGCTAGAGAAGGCTATAGATTATGGAAAATATAGTGAATGTTGTAATGAGTATAGCTCATTGTATATAAGTCGTTTTGGACAAAAACTAGACCATTGGATTACGAATAAAAGCATTTTTAATTATTCAACTTGCATGAAATTTTGATTCATACTAAATTTGGCTCGACGGAGTCGGCTATAGCTTTCGAAAAATGGAGCGAATATTTAAAATACTTTAAATTACCATCCGGAAGGCATTTTTTAACACGAAGTGGACCGGTTGAATGCTATTTAAAGTAAGATTTAATGATTGTCAATTCAAGAAATTTTGATCCGGGCCAATTTTGATTCGACAGATAAGGCTATAACCTTCGAAATACGGAGTAGATATGGAAAATGCCTTCCATTATAATTCGGAAAGCATTTTTTGACACGAATTGGATCATTGAAATTCTATTAAAAGTATGTTTTAATGATCCAAAGTTCTAGCAATTTTAGGCCAGACAAATTTTCTGCTACTAGAGAAGGCTATAAGCTTCGGAAAATATAGCTAATGTTGAAACGAGTATAACCTGTTATTTAGAAGTCGGTTTGATAAATGAAACAGACCATTTGAGTATGATTAAAAACATTTTCAAATTATCCAAGTTGCTTGAAATTTTGATCTTGCCCAATTTTAGCTCGCCAGAGTTGGCTATAGACATCGAAAAATGGAGCAAATATTTAAATACGTTAAATCACTATCAGGAAGGCATTTTATCAACAGGAAGTGGACCGTTTGAATGCTATTTAAAGTAAGATTTAATGATTTCCAATTCTAGAAATTTTGATCCGGGCCAATTTTGATTTGACGGAGAAGGTTATAGTCTTCGGAAAATGAAGTAGATATTGAGAATACCTTCCATCATAATCCTGAAGGCTTTTTTTTTTACACAAATTGGATCATTGAAATTATATTAAAAACATGATTTAACGATCCAAAGGTCGAAAAATTTAGAGCCAGATAAATTTTCTACTCCTAGAGAAGGCTATAGACTTTGGAAATTATGGCTAATGTTGAACTGGGCAGAACTCGTTATATGGAAGTCGGTTTCTAACACGAACTAGACCATTGGATTACGATTAAAAGCATTTTTAAATTATATAAATTGAATTAAATTTTTACCCAGACCAATTTTGACTTTACGGGGTAGGCTATAGCCTTCGAAAAACACAGCTAATATTTATAATACCTTAAATCACCATCCGGAAGGCATTTTTCGACATGAAGTGGACTTTAGAATGCTACTTAGAGCAGGATTAAATGATTTAAAATTCTAGAAATTTTGATCCTGGTCAATTTTGATTCGATGGAGAAGGCTATAGCATTAGGAAAACAACATAAATATTAAAAATGCCTTCTATCATAATCCGGAGGGAATTTTTTGACAAGAATTGGATAATTGAAATTCAATTAAAAGCATGTTTTAATGAACCAAAATTCTAGAGATTTTGAGTCAGACAAATTTTCTGCTGCCAGAGAAGGCTATAAGTTTTGAAAAATATAGCAAATGTTGTAAAGAGTATAGCTCGTTATATAGAAGTTATTTTGGACACAAACTAAACCATTGGATTACGAATAAAAGCATTTTTAAATTATTCAACTTGCATGAAATTTTGATTCAAACTAAATTTGGCTCGACGGCGTAGGCTGTAGCTTTCGAAAAATGGAGCGAATATTTAGAATACTTTAAATTACCATCCAGAAGGAATTTTTTGACTCGAAGTGGACCGGTTGAATGCTATTTAAAGTAAGATTTAATGATTGCCATATTAAGAAATTTTGATCCGGGCCAATTTTGGTTCGATGGATAAGGCTATAACCTTCGAAAAACGGAGTAAATATGGAAAGTGCCTTCCATCATAATCCGGAAAGCATTTTTCGACACAAATTGGATCATTGCAATTCTATTGAAAGTATGTTTGAATGATCCAAAGTTCTAGTAATTTTAAGCCAGACAATTTTTCTGCTGCTAGAGAAGGCTATAAGCTTTGGAAGATATAGCTAATGTTGAAACGAGCATAACTCATTATTTAGAAGTCCGTTTTATAAATGAAATAGACCATTGGAGTACGATTAAAAGCATTTTCAAATTATCCAAGTTGCTTGAAATTTTGATCCTATCAAATTTTGGCTCGCCAGAGTTGGCTATAGACATCGAAAAATGAAACAAATATTTAAATACCTTAAATCACTATCTTGAAGGCATTTATCGACAGGAAGTGGACCGTTTGAATGCTATTTAAAGTAAGATTTAATGATTTCCAATTCTAGAAATTTTGATCCGGGTCAATTTTTATTCGACGGAGAAGGCTATAGCCTTCGGAAAACGAAATAGATATTGAGAATACCTTCCATCATAATCTTGAAGGCATTTTTTGACCCGAATTGGATCACTAAAATTCTATTAAAAGCATGATTTAATGATCCAAAGTTCTAAAAATGTTGAGCCAGACAAATTTTCTGCTCCTAGGGGAGGCTATAGGCTTTGGAAAATATAGCTAATGTTTAAACGGGCATAACTCGTTATATAGAAGTCGGTTTCAGACACGAACTAGACCGTTAGATTACAATTAAAAGCATTTTTAAATTATATAAGTTTAATGAAATTTTTATGCAGACCAATTTTGACTTTACGAGGTAGGCCATAGCTTTCGAAAAACAGAGAAAATATTTAGAATACCATAAATCACCATCCAAATGGCATTTTTCGACATGAAGTGGACTGTTAGAATGCTACTTAGAGCAGGATTAAATGATTTAAAATTCTAGAAATTTTGACCCTGGCTAATTTTGGTTCGATGGAGAAGGCTATATAGCATTAGGAAACAACATAAATATTAAAAATGCCTTCTATCATAATCCGGAGGGAATTTTTTGACAAGAATTGGATAATTGAAATTCAATTAAAAGCATGTTTTAATGAACCAAAATTCTAGAGATTTTGAGTCAGACAAATTTTCTGCTGCCAGAGAAGGCTATAAGTTTTGGAAAATATAGCAAATGTTGTAAAGAGTATAGCTCGTTATATAGAAGTTATTTTGGACACAAACTAAACCATTGGATTACGAATAAAAGCATTTTTAAATTATTCAACTTGCATGAAATTTTGATTCATACTAAATTTGGCTCGACGGCGTAGGCTGTAGCTTTCGAAAAATGGAGCGAATATTTAGAATACTTTAAATTACCATCAAGAAGGAATTTTTTGACTCGAAGTGGACCGGTTGAATGCTATTTAAAGTAAGATTTAATGATTGCCATATCAAGAAATTTTGATCCGGGCCAATTTTGCTTCGATGGATAAGGCTATAACCTTCGAAAAACGGAGTAAATATGGAAAGTGCCTTCCATCATAATCCGGAAAGCATTTTTCGACACAAATTGGATCATTGAAATTCTATTGAAAGTATGTTTGAATGATCCAAAGTTCTAGTAATTTTAAGCCAGACAATTTTTCTGCTGCTAGAGAAGGCTATAAGCTTTGGAAGATATAGCTAATGTTGAAACGAGCATAACTCATTATTTAGAAGACGGTTTTATAAATGAAATAGACCATTGGAGTACGATTAAAAGCATTTTCAAATTATCCAAGTTGCTTGAAATTTTGATCCTACCAAATTTTGGCTCGCTAGAGTTGGCAATAGACATCGAAAAATGAAACAAATATTTAAATACCTTAAATCACTATCTGGAAGGCATTTATCGACAGGAAGTGGACCGTTTGAATGCTATTTAAAGTAAGATTTAATGATTTCCAATTCTAGAAATTTTGATCCGGGCCAATTTTCATTCGACGGAGAAGGCTATAGCCTTCGGAAAACGAAGTAGATATTGAGAATACCTTCCATCATAATCCTGAAGGCATTTTTTGACCCGAATTGGATCACTAAAATTCTATTAAAAGCATGATTTAATGATCCAAAGTTCTAAAAATGTTGAGCCAGACAAATTTTCTGCTCCTAGGGGAGGCTATAGGCTTTGGAAAATATAGCTAATGTTTAAACGGGCATAACTCGTTATATAGAAGTCAGTTTCAGACACGAACTAGACCGTTAGATTACAATTAAAAGCATTTTTAAATTATATAAGTTGAATGAAATTTTTATGCAGACCAATTTTGACTTTACGAGGTAGGCTATAGCTTTCGAAAAACAGAGAAAATATTTAGAATACCATAAATCACCATCCGAATGGCATTTTTCGACATGAAGTGGACTGTTAGAATGCTACTTAGAGCAGGATTAAATGATTTAAAATTCTAGAAATTTTGATCCTGGCTAATTTTGGTTCGATGGAGAAGGCTATATAGCATTAGGAAAACAACATAAATATTAAAAATGCCTTCTATCATAATCCGGAGGGAATTTTTTGACAAGAATTGGATAATTGAAATTCAATTAAAAGCATGTTTTAATGAACCAAAATTCTAGAGATTTTGAGTCAGACAAATTTTCTGCTGCCAGAGAAGGCTATAAGTTTTGGAAATATAGCAAATGTTGTAAAGAGTATAGCTCGTTATATAGAAGTTATTTTGGACACAAACTAAACCATTGGATTACGAATAAAAGCATTTTTAAATTATTCAACTTGCATGAAATTTTGATTCATACTAAATTTGGCTCGACGGCGTAGGCTGTAGCTTTCGAAAAATGGAGCGAATATTTAGAATACTTTAAATTACCATCAAGAAGGAATTTTTTGACTCGAAGTGGACCGGTTGAATGCTATTTAAAGTAAGATTTAATGATCGCCATATCAAGAAATTTTGATCCGGGCCAATTTTGGTTCGATGGATAAGGCTATAACCTTCGAAAAACGGAGTAAATATGGAAAGTGCCTTCCATCATAATCCGGAAAGCATTTTTCGACACAAATTGGATCATTGAAATTCTATTGAAAGTATGTTTGAATGATCCAAAGTTCTAGTAATTTTAAGCCAGACAATTTTTCTGCTGCTAGAGAAGGCTATAAGCTTTGGAAGATATAGCTAATGTTGAAACGAGCATAACTCATTATTTAGAAGACGGTTTTATAAATGAAATAGACCATTGGAGTACGATTAAAAGCATTTTCAAATTATCCAAGTTGCTTGAAATTTTGATCCTACCAAATTTTGGCTCGCTAGAGTTGGCAATAGACATCGAAAAATGAAACAAATATTTAAATACCTTAAATCACTATCTGGAAGGCATTTATCGACAGGAAGTGGACCGTTTGAATGCTATTTAAAGTAAGATTTAATGATTTCCAATTCTAGAAATTTTGATCCGGGCCAATTTTCATTTGACGGAGAAGGCTATAGCCTTCGGAAAACGAAGTAGATATTGAGAATACCTTCCATCATAATCCTGAAGGCATTTTTTGACCCGAATTGGATCACTAAAATTCTATTAAAAGCATGATTTAATGATCCAAAGTTCTAAAAATGTTGAGCCAGACAAATTTTCTGCTCCTAGGGAGGCTATAGGCTTTGGAAAATATAGCTAATGTTTAAACGGGCATAACTCGTTATATAGAAGTCAGTGTCAGACACGAACTAGACCGTTAGATAACAATTAAAAGCATTTTTAAATTATATAAGTTGAATGAAATTTTTATGCAGACCAATTTTGACTTTACGAGGTAGGCTATAGCTTCAAAAAACAGAGAAAATATTTAGAATACCATAAATCACCATCCGAATGGCATTTTTCGACATGAAGTGGACTGTTAGAATGCTACTTAGAGCAGGATTAAATGATTTAAAATTCTACAAATTTTGATCCTGGCTAATTTTGGTTCGATGGAGAAGGCTATATAGCATTAGGAAAACAACATAAATATTAAAAATGCCTTCTATCATAATCCGGAGGGAATTTTTTGACAAGAATTGGATAATTGAAATTCAATTAAAAGCATGTTTTAATTAACCAAAATTCTAGAGATTTTGAGTCAGACAAATTTTCTGCTGCCAGAGAAGGCTATAAGTTTTGGAAAATATAGCAAATGTTGTAAAGAGTATAGCTCGTTATATAGAAGTTATTTTGGACACAAACTAAACCATTGGATTACGAATAAAAGCATTTTTAAATTATTCAACTTGCATGAAATTTTGATTCATACTAAATTTGGCTCGACGGCGTAGGCTGTAGCTTTCGAAAAATGGAGCGAATATTTAGAATACTTTAAATTACCATCCAGAAGGAATTTTATGACTCGAAGTGGACCGGTTGAATGCTATTTAAAGTAAGATTTAATGATTGCCATATCAAGAAATTTTGATCCGGGCCAATTTTGGTTCGATGATAAGGCTATAACCTTCGAAAAACGGAGTAAATATGGAAATTGCCTTCCATCATAATCCGGAAAGCATTTTTCGACACAAATTGGATCATTGAAATTCTATTGAAAGCATGTTTGAATGATCCAAAGTTCTAGTAATTTTAAGCCAGACAATTTTTCTGCTGCTAGAGAAGGCTATAACTTCGGAAAATATAGCTAATGTTAAAACGAGCATAACTCATTATTTAGAAGTCGGTTTTATAAATGAAATAGACCATTGGAGTACGATTAAAAGCATTTTCAAATTATCCAAGTTGCTTGAAATTTTGATCCTGCCCAATTTTGACTCGCCAGAGTTGGCTATACACATCGAAAAATGGAGCAAATATTTAAATACCTTAAATCACTATCTGGAAGGCTTTTATCGACAGGAAGTGGACCATTAGAATGCTATTTAAAGTAAGATGTAATGATTTCCAATTCTAGAAATTTTGATCCGGGCCAATTTTTATTCGACGGAGAAGGCTATAGCCTTCGGGAAACGAAGTAGATATTGAGAATACCTTCCATCATAATCCTGAAGGCATTTTTTGACCCGAATTGGATCACTAAAAGTCAATTAAAAGCATGATTTAATGATCCAAAGTTCTAAAAATGTTGAGCCAGACAAATTTTCTGCTCCTAGGGGAGGCTATAGGTTTTGGAAAATAGAGCTAATGTTTAAACGGGCATAACTCGTTATATAGAAGTCGGTTTCAGACACGAACTAGACCGTTAGATTACAATTAAAAGCATTTTTAAATCATATAAGTTGAATGAAATTTTTATGCAGACCAATTTTAACTTTACGAGGTAGGCTATAGCTTTCGAAAAACAAAGAAAATATTTAGAATACCATAAATCACCATCCGAATGGCATTTTTCGACATGAAGTGAACTATTGGAATGCTACTTAGAGCAAGAGTAAATGATTTAAAATTCTAAAAATTTTGATCCTGGCCAATTTTGGTTCGATGGAGAAGGGTATAGCAATAAGAAAATAAAGTAAATATTGAAAATACCTACTATCATAATTCAGAAGGAATTTTTTGACAAGAATGGGATCATTTAAATTCCATTAAAAGCATGTTTTAATGATCCAAAATTCTAAAAATTTAAGTCAGACAAATTTTTTGCTGCCACAGAAGGCTGTAGATTTTGGAAATATAGCGAATGTTGTAATTAGAAGTCGGTTTTATAAATGAAATAGACCATTGGAGTACGATTAAAAGCATTTTCAAATTATCCAAGTTGCTTGAAATTTTGATCCTGTCCAATTTTGACTCGCCAAAGTTGGCTATACACATCGAAAAATGGAGCAAATATTTAAATACCTTAAATCACTATCTGGAAGGCATTTATCGACAGGAAGTGGACTGTTTGAATGCTATTTAAAGTAAGATTTAATTATTTCTAATTCTAGAAATTTTGATCTGGGCCAATTTTGATTCGACGGAGAAGGTTATAGCCTTCGGAAAACGAAGTAGATATTGAGGATACCTTCCATCATAATCCTAAAGGCTTTTTTTGACACAAATTGGATCATTGAAATTCTATTAAACGCAAGATTTAATGATCCAAAATTCTAAAAATTTAGAGCCGGATAAATTTTCTACTCCTAGAGAAGGCTATAGACTTTGGAAAATATGGCTAATGTTGAAACGGGCATAACTCGTTATATGGAAGTCGGTTTCAGACACGAACTAGACCGTTGGATTACGATTAAAAGCTATTTAAGTTATATAAGTTGAATGAAATTTTTACCCAGACCAATTTTGACTTTACGGGGTAGGCTATAGCCTTCGAAAAACACAGCTAATATTTATAATACCTTAAATCACCATCCGGAAGGCATTTTTCGACATGAAGTGAACTGTTAGAATGCTACTTAGAGCAGGATTAAATGATTTAAAATTCTAGAAATTTTGATCCTGGCTAATTTTGGTTCGATGGAGAAGGCTATATAGCATTAGGAAAACAACATAAATATTAAAATGCCTTCTATCATAATCCGGAGGGAATTTTTTGACAAGAATTGGATAATTGAAATTCAATTAAAAGCATGTTTTAATGAACCAAAATTCTAGAGATTTTGAGTCAGACAAATTTTCTGCTGCCAGAGAAGGCTATAAGTTTTGGAAATATAGCAATGTTATAAAGAGTATAGCTCGTTATATAGAAGTTATTTTGGACACAAACTAAACCATTGGATTACGAATAAAAGCATTTTTAAATTATTCAACTTGCATGAAATTTTGATTCATACTAAATTGGCTCGACGGCGTAGGCTGTAGCTTTCGAAAAATGGAGCGAATATTTAGAATACTTTAAATTACCATCCAGAAGGATTTTTTGACTCGAAGTGGACCGGTTGAATGCTATTTAAAGTAAGATTTAATGATTGCTATATCAAGAAATTTTGATCCGGGCCAATTTTGCTTCGATGGATAAGGCTATAACCTTCGAAAAAACGGGATAAATATGGAAAGTGCCTTCCATCATAATCCGGAAAGCATTTTTTTACACAAATTGGATCATTGAAGTTCTATTGAAAGCATGTTTGAATGATCCAAAGTTCTAGTAATTTTAAGCCAGATAATTTTTCTGCTGCTAGAGAAGGCTATAAGCTTCGGAAAATATAGCTAATGTTGAAACGAGCATAACTCATTATTTAGAAGTCGGTTTTATAAATGAAATAAACCATTGGAGTACGATTAAAAGCATTTTCAAATTATCCAAGTTGCTTGAAATTTTGATCCTACCCAATTTTGGCTCGCCAGAGTTGGCTATAGACATCGAAAAATGGAACAAATATTTAAATACCTTAAATCACTATCTGGAAGGCATTTATCGACAGGAAGTGGACCGTTTGAATGCTATTTAAAGTAAGATTTAATGATTTCTAATTTTAGAAATTTTGATCCGGGCCAATTTTTATTCGACGGAGAAGGCTATAGCCTTCGGAAAATGAAGTAGATATGAGAATACCTTCCATCATAATCCTGAAGCATTTTTTGACCCGAATTGGATCACTAAAATTCTATTAAAGCATAATTTAATGATCCAAAGTTCTAAAAATTTTGAGCCAGACAAATTTTCTGCTCCCAGGGGAGGCTATAGGCTTTGGAAAATATAGTTAATGTTTAACGGGCATAACTCGTTATAAGAAGTCAGTTTCAGACACGAACTTGATCGTTGGATTTCGATTAAAAAGCTTTTTTAAATTATATAAGTTGAAGGAAATTTTTACCCAGACCAATTTGACTCTACGGGGTAGGCTATAGCCTTCAAAAAACACAACTAATATTTAGAATACCTTAAATCATCATTCGGAACATTTTTCGACATGAAGTGGACTGTTGGAATGTTATTTAGAGCAGGATTAAATGATTTAAAATTCTACCAAATTTTGATCTTGGCTAATTTTGATTCGATGGAGAAGGCTATAGCATTAGGAATAACAACATAAATATTAAAAACGCCTTCTATTATACTCCGGAGGAAATTTTTTGACAAGAATTGGATAATTGAAATTCAATTAAAAACATGTTTTAATGAAACAAAATTCTAGAGATTTTGAGTTAGACAAATTTTCTGCTGCCAGAGAAGGCTATAAGTTTGGAAAAATATAGCAAATGTTTGTAAAGAGTATAGCTTATTATATAGAGTCATTTTGGACACAAACTAGACCATTGGGTTACGAATAAAAGCATTTTTAAATTTTCAACTTGCATGAAATTTTGATTCATACTAAATTTGGCTCGACGGCGTAGGCTGTAGCTTTCGAAAAATAGAGCGAATATTTAGAATACTTAAATTACCATCCAGAAAGGAATTTTTTGACTCGAAGTGGACCAGTTGAATGCTATTTAAAAGTAAGATTTAATGATTGCCAATATGAGAAATTTTGATCTGGGCCAATTTTGCTTCGATGGATAAGGCTATAACTTCGAAAACGGAGTAGATATGAAAAATGCCTTCCATCATAATCCGGAAGCATTTTTCGACACGAATTGGATCATTGAAATTCTATTAAAGCATGTTTTAATGTTCAAAGTTCTAGTAGTTTTAAGCCAGACTAATTTTCTGGCTGCTAAGAGGCTATAAGCTTCGGAAAATGTAGCTATGTTGAAATGAGCATAATCATTATTTAGAAGTCAGTTTTATAATTGAAATAGACCATTGGAGTACGATTAAAAGCATTTTTCAAATTATCCAAGTTGCTTGAAATTTTGATCCTACCCAATTTTGGCTCGCCAGAGTTGGCTATAGACATCGAAAAATGGAACAAATATTTAAATACTTAAATCACTATCTGGAAGGCATTTATCGACAGGAAGTGGACCGTTGAATGCTATTTAAAGTAAGATTTAATGATTTCTAATTCTAGAAATTTGATCCGGGCCAATTTTTATTCGAGGAGAAGGCTATAGCCTTCGAAAATGAAGTAGATATTGAGAATACCTTCCATCATAATCCTGAAGGCATTTTTTTTGACCCGAATTGGATCACTAAAATTCTATTAAAAGCATAATTTAATGATCCAAAGTTCTAAAAATTTTGAGCCAGACAAATTTTCTGCTCCCAGGGAGGCTATAGGCTTTGGAAAATATAGTTAATGTTAAACGGGCATAACTCGTTATATAGAAGTCAGTTTCAGACACGAACTGATCGTTGGATTTCGATTAAAAGCTTTTTTAAATTATATAAGTTGAAGGAAATTTTACCCAGACCAATTTTGACTCTACGGGTAGGCTATAGCCTTCAAAAACACAACTAATATTTAGAATACCTTAAATCATCATTCGGAACATTTTCGACATGAAGTGGACGTTGGAATGTTATTTAGAGCAGGATTAAATGATTTAAAATTCTACAAATTTGATCTTGGCTAATTTTGATTCGATGGAGAAGCTATAGCATTAGGAATAACAACATAAATATTAAAAACGCCTTCTATTATAACTCCGGAGAGAATTTTTTTTGACAAGAATTGGATAATTGAAATTCAATTAAAAAC